>LR543929.1:0-52767 GCA_900536305.3 Caenorhabditis sp. 40 LS-2015
CTTTATGCGAGACACACGCGAAACATAACGGTACGAATTTTGCGAGAATTGCTGAACTTTCTCGCAACTTGCTGAACTGAAGTTTCGCGGTACGACACTCTAGTATTTTCTAAATTTTAGAAAGTGAAAATCGAATGTTTAAAAAAGTCTACATTCTTATAGTTTTCCTTTAGCACTTATTCGTTCCCGATTTCTAATACTACATTTTGCCAGAGAACATCTTACCTTGGAGGCTATCAATGAGAACTAGAGAACCAAAAAAATCTCACAAGGTTTCATTAAAAATCACATGAATTCAATGACCAGAGACTTGTTTCATAGTGGCAGAATTTGTCCGTATAAGATAATGTCTCAGAAAATATCAGCTAAAGTTATGAATGTTTTGAAACCGGGGAAAAAAGATTTGCCAGGAAAGTTGGAGCGCTATAGATATTCCTTCGGAGTTCTTTGGAGCTCTCCATGGGAGCCTCTGTCAATAGCTAACGAAATTTCAAAACGCTTTAAGAATTTTTCACGGTTTCGAATCTTTTATATTGGCAATGTAGTTGGCGTCCGAAACAATATAGGTTCGATTTGTCTGGCCATCTAACTGTGATCAAGAGATAAGTCAGGAGAGATTTTGTAATAGGCTGTTGTTTCTCCTCTCCAAGCAAATACAGTTTGGACATCTGGCTTACCGAGCAAGTTAGATGGACCTACTTGAAGATATTCCAGTTTTTGAATAAAAACCTCTATTGAAAACTTATCCTGGATTGATTGCGATTTTTTGAGCAATAGAGAGTCTGAAAATGTGCAGGGTTTGAGAAAAGGATTCAACTTATTAATGTTTCACATTCAAAACATATCTCGTACGTTCCGTGTATCGGCGATAGAATCAAAACGATGGCGATCTATTTTTTACCATCAAAAACATTCCGTTAAAAAGAGAAAATTTGACTTTAGCCATACCCAAACAATTATGTTATACTGTATATTTCAAGGCTTTGCAGTTCGAATTTCGAATTGTAATTAGACCCAAACACTGTAGGAAGATGTTAGCGTGTTTGAAACCGACTTGAAACGGGTTGCTCTTCAGAAAAAAATGCTAAAAATAAAAACTAAAAATAAAAAGCTAAAAATGAATACTTCAGTTAATTTCTTCTGAATTTGAAACTGGAGGATGGAAAAAGTTGGTATAAGAGAAAATTGAATTAGATAGAAAGTTTGAGTAAAAAAAGGAGCATATCTAGCACCTCATTATGGCTCTTCTCGTCGTATAAAAACCGGTAATTTTTAGGAAAAAAACTTTTTAAAAAACCGAGTAACAAGAGTAGGTTCGTGTCTGTTCACCAGGGTTGTATAAACATTAACGACTATTACTCAGTCCTCCTAAATCACAGAAGTCCGTGATGATCTGCGTTAGATTGTAAAACATAAAACATCTGGCCAGATGTCTCTTCTTTCGGGGTAGCCCCAACAGAGAAGGACATGAGTTGTAAATTAGGAGTTTTACAACTCGGAAAGGACTCGAAAAGAGAGTGAACTCATTATTTGACAGATTTGTGAGTATGGAGAAAGGGGTGTCTGGGAAAAAAGGGCAAGGGAAGATAAGAAAAAAACTTTGCACACAGACACACGAATAACCTTTATTGTTGAGGGGAAAGGTCTAGAAATCTTTGAAAATAGGAGTAGACGTCATCAAGAGGCAAACTAAGGTGTCTGGGGAAAATGAGAGGGTTCAAATCACAAAATAGAAACTTGCGAAGAGCTTTTTGATCATTGGTGTTAAATGACCACAAGATTAGTAACAATTATCCCTAATGTGGAACTTCTTAAAACTGTGAAAAGATGCGTTTGCAAAATTCTGATAGTAGAATCTCTAAATGTATTTTGCTTTGTTATTCAGAGGTTTTTCTTTTTAGAATCTGATTTCTGACTCAATTTTTTACCTATTGCAAAAATGAGAGGTGAAAGAAAAGGTAATGAATATATATCTTTCAACTTCTAAATATGGCCAGTTCAAAACAGGGATGTTTTTCTCGGATTCACATTGGAAAAAAACTTGAGTCAAAGCGTTTGGAAAGCTGAAAGTCCTACTTTTGAATTTTGTGAAACTTGGAATAAGTTAGAAACGGATCCAAAACATTTCATACACTTTTTTCGGCTGAAATAGGGAATGTGAATGAGTTAAAATTTTGGAATATTTGTCTTCGAAATAGTTAGCCAGACATTTCGAAACCATGATCCATAATCTTCCTCAATTCCAAGCACTTTTAATTTCACCCAGACTACATGAAACAAGAACCTCAAACATCGATATTGAACTGTTAAATGCAGCTTTGCAACCTATCTGAAAGATAATATTTTAGTTTCAAAGAATTTGATACAGTCCAACTTTGATCAAACGTAACTTTGTCACAAGTTATTAAGTTGAACTGAGTTTTTGGGATAGTTAAGAGCAGCACTTGATCTACAAATCTGTTGAATTTTCTGAATCTGTGGCATCTGGAAAAATGTTTACATGACTTCAAACAATGGTGACTGACACCTCTCGTCAATTGCAGTTTTCTGATCCCTTCCTCTTAATCCAAAATTATTGCTTCTTATCTAACAATATTCATCCGGACGTGTCAGCTAGAGGATGGTTTGATGACAAGAAAGACACCTGCTGCATAAACAATTTACTTAGATAATTTGAACTAATTATGACAACCTTCTGTTATAGATTATGGTTGTAGATAAGGCACACCGGAAGGATGAGAGATCATAGATAAGATTAGATTGTAAGACAATATCTAGATCTAGAGTTACTGTTACAACAATATCATATTTGAGGATGAGGCTCTGTTTCTATAGTTCGTACGAAATCGCACGTGTTAGGTTTTCAAAGTTATGGCCATCTCTAGAACTTGGGAAAAGTTCGAGGCTCAAGCAGTTTTATGCGAATGTTATGGATTAAAAAACAAAAACAAAAAAGTATTTTTTTCTCAGATTCTCACTACCTCTGGAAATTTATCATTAGATCGCATCGCAATTCTTACAATCAGGTTGCACGAGTCCTAGGATTGAAAGATAAAAAAACAAGGTTTTCTTATAATCCGGCCCAAAAGATAATCGACCCTCTAGATTCAGATTCTGAAATAGAATCTGCAAAACGCCCACAAGATTCAAGTTATGACCTAAAAAAGTGAGGTCATAGTGATACTTGAAATTACGTCCTCCCAACAATCGAGAAGAATTACTGTAGGAGGAAACTTTGTGAGGTCATAACTTGTGAACATTTTGCAGATTTTTTTGGATTCTAAAACTAGAGGTTCGATTTCACCTTGGGGCAGATTACGAGAAACAGCTCATCCCAAGAACTCGTGCAACCTACTGTGCTAAGCCGACTGTTTCTCAAATATCTGTCTATTTACACGCTCTTCTTGGTACAGTAATTTTCCACATGTTACCGCCAAAGAAAGCATTAAAGTGTGTACTAGTAGTTCCCATGTTTGTCTCTACTGGTACAAAGAAAGATCTTGTTGAAAGCTCAACGTTCAGAAATTTTTTTTATCCGTTTTCTGTGGCTCTACTCTTGAATATGGTGAAATTGAAACAGGAAGAGAACCTAGATGAGCAAGTAATACAGTCTCAAACCGAGCTTGCATCCATGAAGAATTGGAAACAGTTTTTGTTTGATATGCAAATATCTCCTACTAGTTTTCAGAGAGAGAGCGAGTTACGAGCAGTTTTGTATCCCATGTGCATTGCTCGAAGTTTACTCACCTCAAAGTGCGCAGATGCCAAGAAATGAGCATAATACGCTGACGACGCCACTGACTTATTGAATGCTGCGAACTCATGAAAAAGATTTTCAACTGCATAAGCTCTGTGATTGAACCAGTTCCAAGTACACAGTTCTTATGGACAACTTGAAACAGATAATGAATTTTATCAAAAAATCAGTGCTTTCCTAAGTTTCGGGAATCAGAATGATCTCAGTCGTTCATTCCCAACTACTGTCTGTAAAATAAATCTTCGGCTCGCGGCAGGCTGGAAAATGTGGTTAAGGTGGCAAAAATTAAATGCGAACGCATTGCAAAAAGGGGCGTGTCGTTGTGTAAACTGCGGCGCGCCGACATTTTGTTGTATAGTCAGTCCCTCGATGTGAATTTCGAGTGTTGAAAATGAAACAGGATAACGTTCACCAAATAACAATCATGGTTTTCTCGAATTTCAGTAGAAAAAATATTCTCGAAACAGTCAAAATAAATAATCAATTTCATTGCTGCTTGTCACATCCACCTCTCTCGGACTCTTGATACATCCGAAGAATTCTGAAAAAGTTTATTTTCTTCAAATTTTCCCACCGATCTCAATTCTCACGCAAGTGGGTTAACTTCCTGGTAAAAGCGGATCAATCGCCGGATAGAATACCGCACAACTCCATTTGAGGAAGTATTTGATCTGGAAGGAATTATGGGCAAAACGCACTGACTTTTTAACGAAACTAAAAAATCTATCAGAATTAGGAAAAACAGAAAGAAGTTTTTTGTAATTTTCTTGTTTCCCTCCTTAACTGAATTTTTCAGGAACTTTTAGATGGGCTTCATAGACAACTATTTCTGATCTGACAAAAGAAACGGAATATTTGTCGTGACCGTAGAGTCTCTACGGCACAACTTCAATACTAGAACACTTCTAGAGTGACGTCACACGTCACATCAACTATTATAACTTTCTCAGATAGTTATTCTCCGTGACCAATCCTATCTTCCATCGCCCTGGCATCGACCCTGACCTCTGGAACAGCCCACAACTTCGCTATATAAGGAGGAAGGTTCGCCAGGATAGATGTAGTTCTTCGGATTCTCCCTTGATTCTCCCTGGACCTCTCTGGACGTCTTCAACTGCTGTCGCATGGACTCGAAGGCACCACCGCGGAATGGAGCCTCACTGTCAAAGGAGCAAAACTAGCATCTTAACGCCCTTGAGCTGATGTCCAAGCCTCCCGCCGACTCTCATTACTCCATCAATCGCTCCGCCGCTGCTCCAACTACTTGCCGACGAAGACTCCAGAAGTTCCAATGTCCAATCCTGCCATGGTCGTCTCAAACGGGATCACGAGATAACTCTCTAGAATGTGCTAATAAACGTGTTGTTCCCCTCTCCTTGCATTCAACTCTCACACCGGGCTCACCGACCCTTTGGTGTGGAGACAATATTTGCTACAAAAACAAAATTTCCCATTTTTGTTCAAAAATTTTCTGTTTTGCATGATCGTCATTGAGCCGTCAGCGATTATTTGATTTGTTGATTTGTTTGTATAAAGTTGCGCATTTCAATCGAGTTTTGAAAAGGCACATTTTGTAACTTTTCCATTTTGCAACATGAGTAATCGAACACAGTCAGTTCACAAAGATTGAGATTGACTTCAATATAAAAATACTAGATGCCATGATCCAAATAAATTTTCCTAGTTTCAAACTAGCTATTTAGTTGCTAAAAGGCAGTCTCTAAACTTGGTACTGTCTCAAGGTTCGTTTTGACTATATTTAACACCATCTTGAATCACGATCTTAGAACGAAAATTTCACATTCTGCACATCTCGGACACAAAAACGGAGGAAATGCTTGAGGAGCTTGAAAATAGAGTATCAAAAAATGCGTACAGCTTAATAAATCGTCTCGGTTTCTGGTTTGTGAGATGATTTGATATCTGGGGGAACTGGCATTGCGAGGTTAGACAACATTGGACCTTGAGAACGGTAGAAAAAGACCGATTAGATAGAGACTATAAGAGAAGACGAACTTGAACATTTTTACTGTTATGATACTATTCGTTTACTTTTACCCAAAAAGATGAACAGTTGCTCCAGCTGTTGAATGAATATTCTCGAAACAGTTTTTTTGAAAATATTTCTGAAATCAACCTTGACTTTTACTTATATATAATCCGCTAGAAGGTATGTCCATCAGTGACTTGGTCAGGATGTCCGCTTTCGTTTTCCACAAAGAAAGTTAAAGAATTTTACCGCACACAAAATTGAACCCGCGACCTGCGCTTAGCAGACCAGCGCGTAACCAACTGATCCACAGGGGGCAACTTCGAAACGAGGGCACTTTGGCATATAAGAAGTTGCGACTTTTAGAACTTGGAAGTGAGCGCGCCAGAGGCGCGCAGCGACGCTGGTACTTGAATAAAATACTTAAATAGCAGTCTGTCAAAAGATGGAAACTTCTCAATGACTCTCAGTATTATCAACTGCAACCGGATTATACTTTCTGGAGCTAAGCTTAAAATGGATCTGTGAACAAACAGCTTAAAATTGAAACACTTGTCAGGTAATCAAACTACCTTCAAGGTTTCGGTTTCAATACAAACGTATTTTGTCTAAGTTTTTTCTTCGATTTCAGTGTGAATAGATGTGTTCGACTCAAAGCGATTACCTGACAATATAACACCGATTCCCATAGTTATTTCCTTCTTTTCCATCGAAAATCGTCCAAAAATCACTTTTAAGTTTGCAGCAGAAAGAAAGAAATCCGACATGACTAAACTGTGCGCACGTACTTGCAACAACCAAGTGCCGCAGTTTCGAGAAAGTGGGCGGGGCGTTGTTTTGAAAAGGTAAAGACGTGAACCGCAAACACCAGGTCTCACTTTTGAAAATCAAGCAGCCGACAATCAGTAATCGAGTGATAGTGTCCTGTAAAAGTGAATGTCAAGTTACAGTAATCTTTTGCAAAGAGATCTCGAAAACACCAGGACTCAGTTTTAAAAATCCTACAATCACTGTAATTAGCATGAAAACTTCGGAAACTATTATAGAACAAACTGTGTATTTTCCATTCAACGATAAGTTAACCAAAAATGACAGTTTATAAAACTTGACATGCATTGTTTGAAACGTAATGAGAATTTTCAGAACATCTGTGTGCTAGCTAAAAAAATGAGAAATTATATACTGAAATTTTCAGAAAAAGCAAATTTTTAAAACAAAAAATGAAACCGAAAAGTTCGAAAAGGTTTGAAGGTGCAAAGTTGTTTCTCAAGCGGGTCAGGGGATGGAGCACAATTTTAGAAAAAAAAAGAAATACTAAGACAAGAGCAGAAAAGAATCTAAGAAAACGGAAGGTGAATTCATGCAAAGTGTAGGTAAAAAAAAAACTACCGCATTTTAAAAGAGAGCGCAGATAATGAGTTTAACTAATGGAATCATGGAAAATTCTACTAGTGCAGATCACAAGGTACGTGATCACTGCTAGAAGGTGGACTAATAAAATCTGAAAAAAGAACCAAAAATACCTGAAATTGCCCAACTTCCGGAGTTGATCATATGAAAAGGAACAGGGTGGTACAACAGGCTCGATCTAGACTATCCGCACTTAAATGTTCTATTTCCAACAGGTGATAAAACTGAAGTAACCATGGTGTGATTCAGTGAGTCATTTGAGAGTAGGAGAATCGACAAACTTCTAACCATCAAAAGTAGGTCAAATCGAAAAAGGATGCTAGATTTCCGGGAGAATCGGTTTATTTACATTAGCTACATGCTCCTCATAAACCAAATGTCATTGAAGCAGAAAAAAATGTTGAAAACTCCACTTTTTTTCTGTTTCAGAAATATATTTTTTTTATTTCCCAAAAATTGGATTGGTTGGGGCATATTGTAGTTGATTCCAATATCAGGAAAACAGGGAAGCGTATAGTTATGGCTAATTTGGCCGTCCGGAAACTGAAGAAAATTAAAAAAAACCGTATCAAATGTCTGTGTTCCTCTGCTCACCAAGGTTGTATAAACATTAGAGGCTAATACTCAGTCCTCCTAAATTACAGTAGTCCGTGATGATTGTAAATCATAAAACAAATGACCAGATGTCACTTCTTTCGCGGTAGCCCCAACAGAGAAGGACATGAGTTGTAAATTAGGAGTTTTACAATTTGGAAAGGACTCGAAAAGAGAGTGAACTCATTATTAGACAGATTTGTGATTATGAAGAAAGGAGGTGTCTGGGAAGGGAAAATAATAAGAAAAAGTTTTCACACAGACACAAGAATAACCTTTCTTGTTGAGGGGAAAGGTCTAGAAATCTTTGAAGATAGGAGTAGACGTCATCAAGGGGCGAATTGAGGCGTCTATGCAAAATAAGAGGGTTCAAATCACAAAATAGAAAATTCCGAGGCGTTTTTTGATTATTGGTCTTATATAGCCACAAAAATAGTAACAACTATCCTTAATGGGGAATTTTAGAAAACTGTGAGAAACGGTGAAGAAATGTGTTTGCAAAATTTTGATAGTAGAATCTCTCAATTGTATTTCGCTTCGTTATTCATAGGTTTTCCTCTCTAGAAGCTGATTTCTGATTCATTTTCTGTGCTGCGAAGTTACAAAATCATCATGGTTGCCAAGGAGCGGAGCTTACGTTCGGCGGTATATACGTTGTGTTGATGTGTCAGTTTTCAAGTCATGCCGAAATTTTCGAAAAATTACAGTTTTAAGAACATGTTTAAACTATACACTTTCATATATTGCTAGTATCAGACGTCAGTTTTTTTTTTTGAATTCGGAAAGTATTGAAAGACCAAGCCATGGATTGAAGAAAAAATCCGGTAGTCAATTTTTTTCATTTTGTGAAAGGGAAAATATTGGAAAACACTGAAATGACTAGTAAGATTTCGTCTGATTACTTTTTTAGATATGTCGTGTTAAAGGGCGAGCACTGTATAAGCCCTACGAGCTGAAATAAAACATACACATGAAAGAGTGAAAATTCTAGTGATCCAATTTCTGAATCATGCATAAGCTCTTGTTACGGCGTTTTATAAACTTTCCCATGGACTGCCTGAAACTTGTATTTTGAAATGAAAACGGAACTGTTTCAATCTTGTCATACGATTCAAATTTTAGAATGAGGAAAGTTGATCGGCAAATACTCAAATTTTGAGAGTAGACATCCTACATCTTCGATCAAACGTAACTTCATCAAAACTTATCGAAATGCTGAAACAATCTTGAACTATAAATCAATTAAATTTCAGAAGCACACAATTTGTAGAATAGTTATGTACATCTCTAAAATAACTTGCACTAATTATGACAACTTCCTTTTATAGATTTTCGAGGTAGATAAGTCACCGGACGGATGAGAGATCATAGATAAGATTGGATGATAAGACAATATCTAGATCTAAAGTTACTGTTACAACATTATCATATTTGAGGATAAGGCTATGTTTTTCTCGTTTGGAGCGAGTTAACAGAGTCTTTCATATTTTGGCCATCGATCTCTAGAACTCTAGGACTTGGGAAAAGTTCGACTCTTCAGCGGTTTGGATGCGAATTTCATGAGTTGAAAAACCGGAAAAAAACTTCATACACTGTATACCACTTTTCCCTGGATTTTCACTATTTCTGAATGCGGATGGGTTCGGACTTCGTTGCATTGAAGCAGTTCCAAGTTCACAGTTCTTCTGGACAACTGAAAAAAGGTTATGAATTTTATCGAAAAATAACATCTGTTATCATTTTGTTTACCAAAATCTGGGTCTTCTTTCATTTTAGTGAAGTGGTGTCATACTATTTCTGATGGTCTGAAATTTGGTAGAGCAGAATGTGAGTGAGTAGTTTGGACCCCGTACAATATTCACAAACTAGAAGACTGCAATTATCAATGTACCAACTACAGTAAATCTCAAGTCGTGATGATTGATGAATCTAGATCATTCTCTTTTTCCTTTCAGTGCAAAAGAAAATTTCTCGAAACAGTCAAAATCAATTATCAATTCCACTGCTGCTCGTCACATTCACACTCACCTATCTTGGGCTCTTGATGCATCCGAAGAATTCTGAAACAATTATTTTTTTCCCCAAATTTTTCCACCGTTCTCTCTGGTCAGTTACGTTATTTGATTAGTTACGTTCATTGTATGGTAAATTTTAGTGGTGACAATGAAACAGAAGAATTTCTACCAAAATCTCACTTATATATAATCCGCGACTTGGTCTCGATGTCCGCTTTCGTTTTTCAATTGGTATGAGAAGTTTTGGAGAATTTCACTGGCCAAAATTAGAATCCGTGCCCACCGTTTGGTGGCCACGAGGTTTACTCACAGTATTCCGTCTCATTCAACAATAGTTATCCCGGAAGTGTCGCCTTGAGGGTGATTAGACGGCAAGAAGGACACCTGTTACAGAAAAAATTGACTTAGATGATTTGCACTAATTATGAAAACTTCCTGTTATAGATCTTGAAGATAAGGCACACCGGAAGGATGAGAGACAATAGATAAGATTAGATTACAAAGCAATATCTGAATCTAGAGTTATTGTTACAACAATATCATATTTAAGGTGTCAGAAGCAAGGCTCCGTTCCGCTCATCTGGCGCTTACTATAAGCTTTTCTAAAAATTTGAGGCTTCAGCAGCTTGGATCCAAGCTTCAGGATTTGAAAAACCAAAGAATAAATCTATGAACGGGGGATTTCCCGGATTTTCGGTTTCATCGGAAAACTCATTGGATCGAATATATTTACATGATCCCACTGCCCATAAAGTATTTGTCCATTTACACGCTCTTCTTGATACAGTAATCTTCCGCATGTTACCGCCAAAGACCCCATTAAAGTGTGTCTTAGTAGTTCCCATGTTTGTCTCTCCAAGTCAAAAGAAATTCACACCCATTCGAGAGATCACGGTTACAATGAGGAAGTGTGAATAGGGGATGAGAAGAAAAAGATGGTACATATTGCGGAGTAGGGATCAGAGGGGTTTGTTCATATTGGAGCCGTGCCATAGCGAAGAAGTTTCCTACATTGTTTTTCCTGTTTCTACCATGTTTCAACTGACAGTCAATTTCCAAGAAAGTTAGTATCAAAACGCGTGCGGCAGAACTCACTGAAAAGTTGAATCACAGAATGAATGAAATCTTGTCGTGGAAACCAAAACGAATTACCAAAATTATGAAATAGTTACAACGGACTATCACGACACTCACAGCAAAAGAAAAAATCATCAAAAATCCAGCTTAATTCTTATGATGACTTTTCAAAAAGTGAGAAAGATCTGATTTTTGCGCTTTTGACAGCAAACAGACAGCATGTAACATATCGAACATTTCAGTCGGAATTTTCACCTTGCTTCGATTCACACTTGAGAAACAACAATTGAACATACCAATCAAGCAAGTGCCTGCACACCGAGTGAAAATCGTAAAAGACGGTTTTCTCTTCTGATCTTAACTTGATGGACTTTGCTATTTCAAGATTTGTAATCTAGAGGGTTTTCAAGAAAACTGTCCCAGCTTGTGATACCAGAAGGCCTCGCTTCGGAAGTTATGCGGTGATTTTTCCGCCAGGGACCCAGATATTGTTTCAGTGCTGTTTCAGGGAACTACTATCAAGGTTGGGTGATGATTGAACTGTGCTGAACGAGCTCAAATAATTGGAAATGTGCCCTAAGTTATTTGTCACCCTGTATACATTTTGGGGTAGTTCGAGCGGTACAAAAAGCTATATGGAGTGGAAAGAGGCGTTGAAAGCTTAGTGAATACCGTTTCGTATGGGCTATTACAAATGGATGATGTGAAGCTGAAAGTGTTGTAATTGGCACAATCTGCGAAAGTGAGTCGTTTGATTTGGGGTACGTATCAATGTAAAGACAGACTTTACTGAAAAGAAATGCATCACTCAATTTAGCATCAAGAAAAAAAAATTTGATATGCTCACAGATTTTCAAAACTATCGGATGACTGGAACATTCTTTTTCAACTGCAGAAAGTTGACCATTTTGTACTGAAAATCACCACATTTTAAAAAACTTGCATCCGACTTTTTCAGATCTGCTACAGGAAGCAAGATGAATTTATTCAGAGACAGAAACTGGGTACCGTCTGTTAAAGGAAATATGTTATGAAGAGCTAGAGCTAGAAACGTACTTTTTGGAACAGTAAAAGTTGGTGTCATACTATTTTTGATGCTCTGAAAATCTGTAGAGCGAATAAACAGCGAATACGTAATGTGAATGAGTAGTTTGAACACCGTACAAAGTTCAGAGGCTTTTTTTGTTGAATAATCACCGTCAAACTGAGGCTCAACCGATTTCAAGTGCTTATAGAAAACGTGAAACTGAAACTGAATTTTATTCAAGAAGACAGAAGATTGCTCTTATCAATGTGCCAACTGCAGTAAACCTGAAGTCGTGATAACGAGACTGAGAATTTCGCTTGATCCCATGTATCAGCGGAAAAGAAAACTTCTCGAAACCATAAAAATTAGTTATCAATTCCACTGCTGCTCGTCACATTCACATTCATCTCTCTCGGGCTCTTGATGCATCCGAAGAACTCTGAAACTATCTATTGAGCTTTTTCTCATTCTTAACTCTCACCCAAAATCGCCAATCGATAGTTATCAATCACAAACATCACAGGAAGCGGATCAATCACCGGATAGACCGCACAACTCCATGTGGCAAAATCGCCGATGATTTGATGGCCGAGGTGAAAGAGTGGGGAGAAGAAGTAGATGGAGAGGGGGAGGATCATGAAGAAGACTGGGATGATGGTCTGGAAGTGATTGAGAATTATTGTAATCGTGCATAAACGATTCAACGAGAATTCAAAACTGGTAAGACCTATGAGGACCAGTAAAAACAGAAAACGTTTTTTGTAGTTTTCCCGTTTCACTTTTCACTCATTTTTCTTGAATTTTTTGATGCGTTTGATACACAGAAATATCGAAACTCAAATTTCGCCTTCCACCAATCAGATTATAGCCCCCGCGTATTTTTGACCTTCTCCCAAGGCTTTGGCTCATAACATTGAGCATCTCTTTGACTAAAATTTGGAATTTCGCCTGCCATACAAGTAACGTCGAGACTATCCACTTTATGCTTATCACTTCAACTTGAACCAGGTTTTTTTGGTGACTATGAGAATCACTGTTTTCGATATTACATGTAAATTTTCAAAAAAAATTTCCTGTGTTTTGCTTGCCGCACCGCATTTATTAATTTGACCATGATCTTGACTATGACCTCCACCCTCCTGGCCCTTGAGACCTGTATCTAGACCTCAAGTTCAGCTATGACTGTAACCAACAACCTCCCTTACCTGAATAACCAGCGCCTGATAGAGCTGCCTCTGAAGCTTCCTCGTATACTCTGACCTTCCCTCCATTATCAAATGTTTGATTCGTCGATAAGTCAACACTCCAAAGTATACCAAGAAAATGAAGCAGACGGTCTGAAACTTTGAATATTTTTTTCAGTTCATCGAATTTCAGTTGCAGCCTACCATGATACTTCCAAGTATTAGGACTCCCTGAAGACCGGTGTAGTTTAGAATGGGCTTACCCAACGACGTCTTCTTATGATAGAGTACTCCGACATAGACGACGTCGGAGATGTTGAGGTTGTAGTTTTGGAGGAGGATGTCTCTGGAAGTTAGGAAAAGGTAAAAGCCAGAATCAGAAGCCTGCAGGCAACTCAAATTATGAAAACTTTCTGAAACAGTACCTCATATACTCGGAGCTCTCCTCATCCCCATGAAGGAAGCCCTGAACCGCTAGTGCCCAGAGAATCCCGATGAGCACTGGTACAGCCAGCCAACAGAAAAAGTACCATCCTTCGAAGTATTTCAAATTTCCACGGCGTTGAAGAGCGAAGAATCGAAACACGAAATGGACCACGAACATGGACATGATGATTCCGCAAAATCCGCAACCGTAATCTGGAATCTTCTAGAACTTGCTGAAACCTATGACTTTCGGACATCCTACCGACCAATCTAGAGCCTTAATGCACTATCAAAACCTTGAAAAAACAACTGGAACTTTCAACAACTATCTAGAATGTTCTGGCATCTTTTGGAAGTCTGATAAACTTTGAGAATTCTCAAGACATCACCTAAAATTTTTAGAAGGCTTCTAGAAGTTTCTATAAATTTCTACAACAGGACTTTTTTTCCAATTATGAAGAGAGATTACGGAACCTCGAGAAAACTTTCTGGACCTTATGAAAACTTCTTGAAACATTGAATACGCATTCAGAATTTGGAGAAACTTTCTAGACATTTTAAAAGTTTGCAAACCCTCATAGATGTTTCTGTAATATTTCTAAACCTTCTAGAACTATCTGGAACTTTTCAGAACTTTAACAAAAGATCTAAAGATTCGAAAAAACTTCTGGAATTAGAGGTTTAACTTTCCCTAAGTTACTGGAACGGTAAGGAACTTGTTGGAACCTTTGGACATTTCTAGAAGTTTCTGGAACTTCAAGGGAGGTTTCAAAACTTTCGGAAAACTTCTAGAAACTTGTTGAACCTCGAAAACTTATCGAAACCCTCTGAGAGTTCCAGAACTTTCTGGAACCCCTCATAACACTTTAGAAGTTTCTAGAACCTCCAGAAACCAGCCAGAATCTTTGATCATCTAGAAGCTCTCCACTCAATGAACCCACAAATTTCAATGATCAAAACTCCTTCAAGATTTCTCGAAATGCGTGCTCAAGTGAGGTGAAGCAAAGCGCATATTTTGAATGATTTCTGGCGTCATGTTGGTTAAGTAATCTCTAATGGTGATGAAACGTGGAATTAAGAATTTGTGCAGTTTCTAAAACTGCAAAAAACAACTATTGGATTTTCAAACTATTCGGAGGTCAAACGGCTTCAAGACTACCCTTTGTACTGCAGGACTAAAATAACTTTTGCGAGTAACTATCATGAGATTGCCGAAACAGTAGCGATCTTCTAACTCACCCAACAAAAATTGGTCGATTTGCGCAAACTTGACAAACTGAATCCTGGTGACCACTTGAAAGCAGTCCCCATGCGAGAGCAACAGTGGAGTCATGAAGTACTCCATGAACGAGTATCCAGTGGAGACTGTGGCGAAGAAAACCATGAGATGCTTATAGGTCCCCAACTTCGAAGGAGACCTCGTGACAATCAGAAGGATCAGAGTAAGATTGGTGATCACCGCGAAGGAAAAGCACGCCGTCTGGATCGCATTTTTGATGGGAACTTGCATCTTCTGATGAAAACGTGAGATGAATAAAACTGCTGATGATAAGGGCTGGCCCCGAAAACTAATTATGTTATGCTCAGTCGGACGGAAGGCGTTTTTTTTCCTTCTAGAAGAGAGAAAACATGTGAGCAAAAAAATAAAAGGGCTGTCTAGCCAGCCTATGGCCTCCATGGGGATGGTTTTATGATAACATCAGAAAAGAAGAGAAAATAATGATGAGCAATGAGGGGAACATCAGAAATCTGGGCGACGGGGTAATAAGGACAAGGTGATGGTGATGAGAAGGTATGTTTTGTTTCTGAACAGGAAGTTTTTTATGGTGGGTATCAAACCACAATGAGATGGATGAAAGTCACAAAATTCTGACTGGTTGGCCTGGAATTTCGTCATTCGGCGAGATCTGATTTTCATTCAGAGTGGCATGATATCACTGGTTGTATCCCGGCGATTCGACAAGTTTTGAAATTATGCGAAAACTGAAACTGTAGATTCTGTGGGAAAATTTGCAAAAGAAAATCTGCTTTTGTCATCTTCCATCGAACATTCTTTTTGGAATGACTTTGAATTCTCAGAAACAACAAGATTCTTGTCTAATCTTTCAGAATTATCATTGAAGACTTCACAATATTCCCAGGTCTTCTTGAAACCAATTTTTGTGGTTTTTTTTTTTTAATTAGCATGATTTTGACGTCTTCGAGAAAATCAATAATATTGCTAAAATACACAAATGTGTTCTCTGTGTTCTCGTCTTCCTGGCCCATGAGCAGTTGGGCCGCTAGCTTGATTGTCAAGCAAATCGACCTCGTTGGATTTGTTGTAAACGCCTTAAACAGCGTTTGAGATCTTCTAAGAATCTTCAGTATCTGATTTCTCATACTTTGAATCTTCTAACATTCACACGAAGGCAGAATAGCTATCTCGGATTTGGCCCATTTTTGAAAGTTCTGATGTTGCTGGCCACCGATTAGTTTTCTCTTTCAGTCGACCAGAAGCAGGATTTCCTGAATTTTGCGTACTTTTTCTGCAGGCCAAAGGCTACCAAATCTGTTGCGCGTGCAGGAAACCAAACTTTAGAAGGTCATAACTCGACTTCTAGAAGTCGACAGCAATTTTTGAAAACACCACTATACATTTCAAAACATGCTCTTTCCAATGGTACCCAACACATACTGAAATGGTATATCCCCGTTCACAACCTTCCCTAGTGAATCCATGTATCGTTAAATTTGGTGGAAAAGTTTGAAAATGAATCGTATGAAGCAGTGAATCTTTTTGAAGGTTATACATGGAACTTTTGAATTTGCAGATATCCAAACTTCTCGGTTTCAAACTGTTTTTTAATTCTCTAATTTATCATTGGAAGATGCTCCTGTAATTGAACTGGAACTGAACATCTTAAAAATGTTGAAAATTTTAAACTCCAATGAGTACCAGAAGAGCAACCCACAAGTCAGAAAGCGAGTTCATGGTGGCCACCTTATTCAGACTTTAGGTTCTCTGTGAGTGGTTATGCACTAGAACTCGTTCGGGGAGCATATCACGTAGGCGATGTTCACAAAACCAAGTCACATCAAACATAGAATACCACTGCAATGCAATGGTTAGCAGTTAGTTTCTCGCAAAAGTGGAGGACATCGGATGGTTAACAAAGATGAGCCCTCGAAGGACATGCTCGCAGTTTTTCGAATTCTCTTGACATTCAGGCGACAAGTTGTGAAACTCTTCTTTATTGAACTTTGCTCATTTTGGCTAATCTTGAGACTCGAGATTAAAAATCACTTCAGTTTCAAAAAGTTGATGAATGAACTTCTGAAAAAAATGCAATAGTTGTCGGTTCGTGGAGGTGTCTCGGTTGAAAATGCAAACGATTGATGTGTGATTCAGTAGTTCTCGAAAGAGCTGACTATGGAGAGGTTTGACATTTCGGCATGAGATAGGTATCAATAGAAAAACTGAGGTTTGTTGTCGACTTTCAGAGTACAAGTTATGGGCCCGAGGAAACGTTGAGTAACCTGACCGAAAAGAAAGAAAACTTCGAAAGCCCATAATTCATCTTCTAAATGTTGACTATAGCAGAAAGTTTGTTATCGAGCACTTTAATACCTCCTCTTTCCAATGCCACCAAACTCGTGCTGGGGATCCCATGACCGACTTCAAACCACGCTCTGGGTCTGGAAAGACTGAACTTGCAAGAGATGTTAGAGTTATAAAAGACTAACTTACTAGGGAATAATCTGCATAATGTTTGGAGTTACGCAATGCGACATATACCATTCGAAAGCTAAAAATATTTCCAGTCGATTCATATAATTTGTTTCTGCGGCGGCCACCGCTATCTCGAGAAAATTGGGTCTGAAATTTTAGTACTAAAATCAGTTGATTTTGCACTGAAATCCACGCGTTGCCGCCACGACGACAGCACTTTCAAATATGCAAAGTGGAGGAGTGGATTTCAACGGCTCGGTGGTGTAGGGGGTAAGAGGTGTGGGCGAGGAACGGTGACTGTCTGGTTCGAACCCACTATGCGGAAACTATTTTTTTATTTTTTTTTTGCATATTTTTTGGTGATCATAACGGACCGTAGAACAAGTTTTGGACGTTTTCCATACGATGTCTGTCTTGAAAACGCACCAACTAACTATACTTCGAGTTTTCGAGGAAAAAAAATTGTTGACGAAAAATCTAAAATGTCCATAGGAGGCATGGCTCTCATTTTTCAACTTTTTGAAAAATTTTCTATGAAGGAAGTTACGATGATTGGGTCATCGGGTGTTGAATACGAGATCCAGAAAGCGTTCCTGGTCGATTTTGTTCGGTTCTTATGTATGTCTCATCAGACAGAACCTCTCTTGTGTCTTCCGTTCTTCACCTTGCAGTGTCTCTAAATGGCTCCTGACATATTCATTTTTCTGCTGAACTTCCAAAACACGATTCCCAATGACCCAATCATCGTAACTTCCTTCATAGAATTTTATTCAAAAAGTTGAAAAATGAGAGCCATGCCTCCTATGGACATTTTGGATTTTTCGTCAAAAAATTTTTTTCCTCGAAAACTCGAAGTATAGTTAGTTGGTGCGTTTTCAAGGCAGACATCGTATGGAAAACGTCCAAAACTTGTTCTACGGTCCGTTATGATCACCAAAAAATATGCAAAAAAAAATAAAAAAATAGTTTCCGCATAGTGGGTTCGAACCAGACAGTCACCGTTCCTCGCCCACATCTCTTACCCCCTACACCACCGAGCCGTTGAAATCCGCTCCTCCACTTTGCATATTTGAAAGTGCTGTCGTCGTGGCGGCAACGCGTGGATTTCAGTGCAAAATCAACTGATTTTAGTACTAAAATTTCAGACCCAATTTTCTCGAGATAGCGGTGGCCGCCGCAGAAACAAATTATATGAATCGACTGGAAATATTTTTAGCTTTCGAATAGTATATGTCGCATTGCGTAACTCCAAACATTATGCAGATTATTCCCTAGTNTTTTAGCTTTCGAATAGTATATGTCGCATTGCGTAACTCCAAACATTATGCAGATTATTCCCTAGTTAGGAAATAGAAACGAAAAGTTCAACAGCATGAAAGTGATGGTATTCACTGAAAATTACCCATTGTTAACCATGATCATCTTCTGTCTTTTGGAATCATCTTGAAACAGTATGTGGCAAACATTCTTAAAATATAGCATCTTTGACCAGAGCTGAGGTGAAACTTGGCGAGGTCATAACTTGAATGACGTGACCATCCCGCTCATTTTCAGATTCTGAATCTGAAAGGTCGATTTCACATCGATTTGGGAAGAGCCTCATTGAAAATGATAGGATTTGAAGAGTGAGCTTAGTGGCTTTCAGATGACGACGACATTCAGAAAACAAGTCATGGACCACAAAAGGTTTGGTGTTGATCGCTTTGAAAATTTTTAATGAGTTTTCTAAAGATCGACGGTGACTGGAACTCTTTGAGTAGACACTTGAAAACCTCTCCATTCCAATGATACACGAAACATTTCGGACACTTCTGAAGGCCCACGAATTTGTTTGTTTGAACCTCGATACCCACCGAAACGTAACTGGTTAAAACCAGCTTTCAGTACTGCTCAGGAGGTTTCAGATTCATTCAATTGTTTATAGAAGATTTCGTTTTGTGTCCCTCTTCTTCCGATGTCAAAACTCGGTAACTGAAACTACAAAATGTTTCTGTTCTACCGAGTTTTCTTAGAGACTTGCTCTCCCACTTCATTTAGTTTTTCGTCAATGGGTGATTGAGGAAGATGGATACATTTAGTCTCTTGTTTTCTGCGAGCCTCATTCTCATTTCATGGTGATGCTTGAAAACGTCTCCATGGCACCACCGCTTCCAAAGTTTGGAAAACATTGAAAAAAAAATGCGCGCGTTTCGATTATCGGATTGTTCAGCTCAGAAACATCTTGAAAATGTTCGAAAAAATCTTCAATGAGCAGGGAATCAGCCCACACGTCAGAAAGCGAGTTCGTGTATTTCAGGTTTGTTTTGTGACTTTGAGTCCTTTTGTAGACAGCTATGCACTAGAAATCGGTGCAAGAACATAGAGAAGGTGTTCACAAACTCAAAACATCAAATAAATCATTTTTACCGAAAATTTATCAATATAGTTTGACTAAGGCCGGAAAATATTGTTCTGAAATCGTGAACGATATGAAAGAGTAATTATTGGAAAGAGAAGGTTTTGAAGAATATGTTCGCGGTTTCAGACACAGCAGGTGACATTCAGAAAGCAAGTTATGGATTCCAGAAAATTATTGGTCTTTTACTCTTACGATTAGCAAATACAGAAGCTCATAACTTATTTTCTAATGGTCAACTGTGGCTGAAAATTTGTATCCGAACACCTGAAAAACTCCTCTTCTCAATGATACCATTCACACATACTGAGCGTATCATGATCAATATCTGGAAGTCATGCCTGTTTGAGCGAAAACTGTGGGAACTTATAACTCGAATCCTGAGGAAGTTCAGTCAATTTTCATTCTCTATCTACACGGTCGAAATCAACGTGGATCGGATGAAGAGAAATAGTACGAATAAACTGGACCCAAAAATATTACTGCTCCCTTTAGTTTTCTTCTGGAATTTCGTTCAAACATCCATACTCACAGTGACAATGATAGTAACCGAAAAACGTTAGGTCCCGTAACCGAAACGGTGAATCTTTTATTACTGTTTTTCATCTTGTTTTTGAAACTTGCTATTTCACTCAATCCATTATATTTTGTCCTGGCGTATTGAGAGAGCTTCAGATGCCCATATCTCGCCTTCTGAAGCTCTACTGCAGAATAACACTTAGCAGAATTAACTTCAAAACCTCCCCTTTCCAATGATACCCAACAACGATTAGGACGTCATCACCTACTTCACATCAGTCCCTAGTGAATCAGCCGTTTCTAAAATTCACTCTGAACCGCTCTAAGATCAACCGCGTTTCACTGGTTAATGTCACTTTGTAGAATAATTTCTGCGCTTTCAAATTCAGTTCATCAGTTTTCGCAGACTGCATTCTGTGTTAAGACGGCGCCAAATACAACCACTGAATGAAATTTCCCCTGAGCTCAGCCAGCGAAATAGTTTCCGTATTCATAACTCGATTCATGTGAAAATGTTGCAATTTCAACTTTGATATCTGAGCCAACATGGTCGATTTCAGCCGGAGCGATTCAGTGAAAAAGTTCACCTTAAGGAGGATACAAAAGTTTAATGTTTCCATGAGTTCCCTTCTCCAAAGAGTAAGTTCATATTACATTCAATCGGGTTATCGATAATATGAAAATCCACAATACAAACCTTTTCTGCTATACTGTGTTTTCATAAAAACTTGCTCTTTCACTCTACCGGTTCTGTGCTGTCGAATCTCGCAAGTCACAATCTTCTTGTCCGATGAAAATGAATACATTATTCTCCCGTTTTCCGCGGGCTCATTCTCATTTCATGATGATGTTTGAGAACGTCTCCTTGACACCACCGCCTCCGAAACTTCTCGAAACATGTTTTCCCGACATCCAAAAGTTCATTCGCCTTCATTTACGTCGTCTCGTCTAGCCAATATGCTTCGTCTCTTCAAAATCCTTCTCCTACTCCTCTTATTTTCCAATTCTGTGAGTTGGGTTCTAGTTAAAAGTGAGCAATAACAGCATACTTTACAGAATGGCGCTGTGAACATGTTGCTGTTCTGGGGCTATCCAACCTCCGATACCAAGTACTGTACCTTTGAGAATAGCGATGATGTTGGGGACACTTTTGTGGATTGTATTAATATGTGCTTGGGGAGTGCAACGTGTATGGTGAGTTGAGGGATCTGTCGGTGGTTGACAGGAGCTCGGGAAGGTAGAACCCGTTTGTATTGCATGACAACTTTCAAAGCCATTAATGAAAACCCGCTGCAACCGAAATTTTACTTCAAATGGTAATCGAAAAGGAGATCGAATCGTGTAGTGAAGACAGGTCAAAATGTTCAATCTGAAACAGGAAAAATGTTTGTAATAGGCAAAAAAACTGGTTTCAGTGAATTGTTAGAAAACACGATTCATTAAAGTCCTACTTGCTTTCACATGGAAGCTGAAAAACTTGCAAATTTCGAAAGAAGATAAGTTGGTGGCTCAGAATTTCCATCATCTGATTCCTTGAGGCCACTAACCTTGATAGAAGCCCTTGTTCATGAACATCAGCGTCCGTTTCTCTATTACTAAAGTCTTTCCGTTTGAAGTTTTTAGGTGTGGGCTTTGGACTGTTTCTCCATTTTCTACTGACAGTACTTTTAATGGGCCAACTTTCCTAGGAATTCTGAAACTGGTAGTATCTTTTCTTGCAGTTTCAATGACATGATGAGATCCTGGTTGGCTGTGTTTATTGATACGTACTTAACACATTTCGTTTGAAGTTTTTATGTGTGGGCCTTTTGGTAATGTTCATCTGGTCTATTGACAGTACTTTCCAAAGGGCAACGTTCCGGAGAATTCTGAAACCGGTAGTATCTTTTCCTACTGTTTCAATAAAGACTCTAGTTGGTTGTGTTTGATGATAGACCGTTGAACGGCGAATTAAACGATACTCCGCAGTCTGATCTCTCTTAAACTCCTCCAATTGCAGCTCGCCTACGGTAACGACAAAAGTTGCGGCCTCTGTGACACCTACGCAGTCTCCTCCATCACCCAATCCGACGTAACTACTGGGATACAGGTGGCAGTGAAGGTGGATCCTCTTCTAGGATGTCCAGTGGATATCAAGGCCAACACTTATCAGAGAACGGTGAGTTTAGATGTCCTATGGGGATGTATGGGTTCCCTAGGATATTTGAAGGGTTTATAAGATTTCACTGGGTCTGTATGGTTTTCCATTCCCGCTAATACCCATAGAAAATTTTTGACGTTTATAAAGAATCCCTGAGAAAATGGTGAGGGTCAATGGTCCATGGGATTCTCAATCACCACGGCCCCAGACGATCCCAACGATCCCCTGGACAGTCATTGAGAATTATGGCTGGTCCTCAATGTTCCTAGACGGTTCCTTGGATCCTTTAACAAATTTTCAGAGGTCCATAGACAGACCCTGAGGTTTCTAAACGGACCTTAAAACTTTTGAACGACCCTTGAATTGTCAAGAAGATTCCCAAGGTCTCTAACTGCTTTTCAACGTTGAAGGAGAATTCTTAGCGGTTTGAAATATCTCAAACTGTCTCCGAGGTCCATAGACTACCCTTTAGGTTTCTGGATGGATCCTTCACCACCCATAGCGTTTCATAGTCCTACATATTCAGGATACCTCCGATGGCTACTCGCTGTCCTTCTCGGACCCAACTTGGTCGATTTCATACTTCAAATCCTGCCTCGACGCCTCTTGGAGAACCTTCATGAGACCCGCCGGTGGAATGTGCATCAAAGTGTTCCTAATGGGCACCGGACTAAACAGGACAGACTCGGAAACTCTATGTGACGAGTTCGGAGACAACTATGGTCTATCCGGGCTGCAAAATGTGATCGAGAGAAGTTACATCTATGAAACCGCAAAACCAATGATTGGACGAAGGGAGGACAAGGACTTCAGCTCAATATGGTTGAATGGGAACATGAGAACGGATTGCTATCCCCTTCCAACGCCTTCAGGATGTGATGGAATCAACGCGTTCGAGAACTTCCCTTATCAGAACAATTTCGATGCGTATAACTTCCCGGCTGGATTCCCAAACTTTACGAAACAATGGCCGGATCTTGAGTACTACAATGCGTGTCTTCAGTTGAATGTGGCTCAGAACAAAGCGAACTGGGATGGGATGGTTACGAATTCGATGTAAGTGGCTGAGGAGGAGCAACCATTGAAAGTCATGATTTCAGATGCAACTATTCTTGCAACGGTGGAACAGCAATCTGCGCGGCGGCGTATGCTTGTCAGGGACCCGCTGTCTAATCTGAATTTTTGAAGCGTTTCCGAATAAATGTTTTATTTTGTTTCCGACCCGTTTCATACTCCCATGAAGACATTCATTTTTATCAAGGCACCCGTTCAGTGTTTTGCTCAATTTTCCAGCGCAAACAGGTTTCACAAACTTTCGATCACTTCCAAAAGTGAATACTGTACTTAAGCTAATCATGAAACTGTTGAAATTTTCGTGTATATTGTATCCACATTGGCGTAAGTGGTGAGGGTACCTTTGTTCATTGACCTGTAACTTTGCTCAAACTTGGCCAAACACCACAAACTTTTTTGAATCTTTCAGATGAACTCTTCACTCATACAACTTTAAGTTTTCTGATGGCAGAGAACTTTCAGAATATTCGGAGTATACCCAGATGTGGAGGTTCCTCGGAAATCGGAAGAACAATTTTTTGAACGGATGATCCCCCACGCTCATTTTTTGAGACAACTGAAATAAGAACCAGAAAAGTTTTGGCGCGTTTTCGACGACGGGCTCTCGAGTTATGATGCTCAGAGCTAGAAACTGTGGGTGGGCTCGTTGGCCACAACTCGGCTAATTGTAAAAAGTACAAATGAGTTCAAGTTTTCACAGAATCGCGAGAAATGAAATTGAGTACCAATATATCATCTCCTGGTTATTATGAATCTGAAACGGGGAAAAATCTGGAGCCTTCGGCTCCTCTGTCAGGGCCTCCGGCCCTTCCATTTGAGATCCGGAGCCTGCGGCTCCTTTCTCAGGGGCTCCGGCCTTCACAGATAAGATCTGAAGCCTGCGGCTCCTCTGTCAGGGCCTCCGGCCCTTCCAACTAAAATCCGGAGCCTGCGGCTCCCTTGTCAGGGCCCCCGGCCCTTCCAACTAAGATCTGAACCCTGAGGCTCCTTTCTCAGGGCCTTCGGCCCTTTCTCTTGAGTCCGAAAAAATGACTCCTTTCTTACTGTTAGTAACTCGTTTTTGTAGTTCAACCCATTTTCTCCAAAATTCCGCTGTGAAACGTTTCTGAATGAGAAACTTCAAAATTTTCGAAAACGTGAAAAAATATTTCCGTGAACCTGTCACTCTCTCTTCTCAACGCTGAATCTACCGATCTAGCCTAAAAATGAGAGTTTTTACGTCCTCGTGACCTCATTTTTTGATGAATCAAAAATCGAAATAGAAGGGCATCATACCCAGATATTCAGGAACAAACTGTGTCAATTTCAAAAAAATCGGTCAACTTTGAGTATGAGAAAAGGTGCGCTACACATTTACCGTTCCGAAATTTTCCAAATTAGTACTGGAAAAGTGGGAGAATAGCTGTAACTCGGTCAATTATTGAGATATCAAAAATCTAAACACACGGGCGTCAAGGTAGCCCCAGTTCCAGTCTTCTGGTGCAAGATTTATGCAAATCGGTTCAGTAGGAGCTGAGTTACAGAGTGGCACACACGGACAAACATCGTTTTTGTTATTGCATGAACATGTGATTGGAAGTCGTTGCTTTTTACTTGCTGATCGGTGTTATTATTTTTTGAAAGTAAACAGGATACATTTGGTAGAAAGGAGATCTAGACAGGTTGAAAGGTAGAACTGTAGAAATCTCAAGTCGCGTTAGAGATTCAACACCTTTTGCTTCCTTGATGTAAGACACGTCCGGCAGATCATCTTGTGGAGTCCTTTTCCGAAGCACTTTCCAAGAACAAACGAAAATCTGTGCCAGAATTGAAGAAACATGTAGCACAACCGAAATGCAGTAGACAGCAGATTCCAATCCTAATTAGCACAATGAAGAATCCCAATCTCACGGCTTATTTCTCGAAGTATCGAAACAGCTGTTTCCGAAACATCGTCGATAGTCATCTGGTTTCTAATGGAAATCTTTGCTCCCTGCCTGGGTCACCAATTGTCGAAACTTCAAACTTGGGTAATTAAATCATTTAATAGAAAGAGAAAATAAGAACAAAAGCCAAAAATCCAACCAAAGGAAATCTATAATACAGTAAACAGAGGCTCGGCAGGTCTTTCTTTTATACTCGCCTTCCTTCCGTTCAATGGTCCATAAAATATTTTGTAACTTTGTAACCCCGCATCCCATACATATGTACATCGCGATCGAAGTTCGTGACAAGAACTAACACCGACAACCTCACTGTCTCCAAACGGTAACCAACACGAAGCTACTATTTAACGGGCCCGTATTGTCACGGACCACTTTTAAGGAGTTTGTGAAACTGAATAATATGTTTTGACAGAAGTGTGATTCAGATGTCACTGGTTATTAACTTTCTCATCTTGTTCACAGATAATAGACTAGTAGAATTTAGATGACGGCCCTGTTATTAAGTACATCTTTTGTTGTGTTGTACATTTCTACCCAAAAACACTACCAGTCAAAATACATAACGCCCGGTTTCAATGACGAAATGAAACCGTCCTCGGAAATGTTCCATGATAAGAGATCTTTGCGATAAACACTTTTTAAACCTTTCTCATGGTTGTGGTAAAAAGCTTTCAGAAACCGGAGGGATTATGACCGCCATACATAGTCCAAGGGTCTCCCTGACCCTTTTATGTGATGTGTCTGATACCACAATCCAACAACGTTTCGAAAAATTTCTGTTTTACAACTTCGACATTAAACTTGTTATGAACTTCGAATGATGGATGATCTGTTATACATAGTTGTAATCTGTGGAGCAGCATAAAAAGCCATCAACTTTCTTTACTTTGCTCAAAACGAAAATTTTCACTTTCTCGACCCCCTACGCTATTGGAGCACATCAAGATTGTGCATACTAGAAACGATAGAAAGCACAAACTCCATCTCCATGTGCCCCGATCGCGCATGGAATCGGCAGGAAAAGCACATCATCATCCTTCTTCACTTCATTCATTCATATTCAATCCTTGTGCTCTCCTCTCCACCGCACAAAAATGCTGCTGTTTCCGCGGCTCATCTTTGCAATTTGTATGTACTCTGGACCGGTAAACGTAGATACGTGAAAGTCATCAAAAAGTCGAAACTCTCAGGCCGAATCAGTGAACATGCTGCTGTTCTGGGGCTATCCAGTGGAGGATGGTGACAATTTTTGTGTGAAGAATCCGGTCGATTTTGAGACGTGTCTGGAGTTGTGCTTGTCAAAGGAAGACTGCGTGGTAAGGTATAGGGTCTAGCAGAATTTCGAAAGGTCCTGTAGAGTCCCATATGGTCCCATAGTGTCCCATAGGTAGGCACCACAATGAAAGGGGGCGGGGCGACCAAATTTTTCTCCCCGCGGCACCAACCCATCTTTGAAGCCTCCTACCGGGAGTTAGAAACCCATTATTTTTATGGTTTCAACTTGTCCCTACGTAATCGACTACGCAGAATCGAATGGAACTATCAGTTTTTTGATAACTTTCTTCTTTTTATTTGAAAATATCGAAAAATAGGAGTCGGACCGAGAAAATGGACTAAAAGGGGTTAATGAAAGTCAGCGTCGCGAGGTTTTTTGATAGTTTCAAGTACTTCTTGAAACGGGGAATCGAATTTTGAAATAAAATCAACACTTCACAACAGACTTTTTTCCCAATTTTCAGTCAAACTTCCATCTAAAATATAAAAAAATTTTCAGCGATAACCCACACTTTTTTAAACAGATTATCATAACCACAAGTCTTCTGTACCCACATGCTGATTTTCAGAAAGATTGGTTAACTTTAAGTAGTTTTAATACTCACCCGAAAATTTCATTTTTTCAAAATTTTCCGTTTTCGGTGTTTTGAGCGTAATGCAGATTTGCGTCGCGCGGTTTCTCTTTACCATTTGATTCTACGCAAAATTTGGCACAATATATCTCAAAACTAAAAGATTCTACAATAGGCTAAAAAAGTTATGAAGCCTTCTTTCCGACAAATCTGAGCCAAACAGTCAATTTTTCGAAGTCCTGAACATCCTCGGCTTAGTAATCATGTTTTCGAGTGTTAACAATACTATAAAAAAGGCTAAAAAGAGATTCAGCCCAGAAAAAAGTCGAACTTTTGTTTTCGCTTCGGTAGTCAGGGGTGTTACCAGTTGCGCCATCGCGCAAATCTGTCGAGCGTTCGTGGCGACAGTGATAAAGGGGATAGAGAGCGAGCTGTGGGCGACGACTAAGCCCCGCCCACTTTTCTGCGCAGCGCAAAAAGCTGAGGAGAAAATCAGTACATTGAGGTTTGGTACAAAAAGGTGTCCAACTCGGGATTGAAAAAAGATTTTTTGCTGAAACTTTGGGAATGTACTTCTATCAGAGGGTAGAAGACATTCCAACAATAAAAGTAGGAAAATACCTATTTTAAAAATTATGTTGTGGTGCCTACCCATAGGATCCCTTAAAGTTTCATACGATCCTATAGGGTCTCAGCGTCCCTTTGGGTCTCATAGGGTCCCATATGATCCCATAGGGTCCCATATGGTCCCATAGGGTCCCATATGGTCCCATAGGGTCCCATATGGTCCCATATGGTCCCATATGGTCCCATAGGATCCCACAGGTTTCCATACGGTCTCTTAAAGTCCCCCAGGGTCCTATAGTGTCCCACGGGGTTCCATAGAGTCTCTGAGAATTCCATAGGGTCCCATGGGTCGCATAAGTCCCATAGGGCCTCATAGAGTCCATATGGTCCCATAGTGTCCCGTAGGGTTTCAGAGAGACCCTATTGAGTACCTGGGGTCTCAGGGCTCTTAGTAGGGCAATTAAGTTTCCTGCAGGGTACCTGGAAAGAACAGATGCTAGTTCATGCTACGGTTCTTATTGAGGTCAATTGCTTCAGGCCGTCTATGGTAGCGACTCCGCTTGCACCCTCTGCGACACCTATCAAATCCACGCCTTCACCCATTCCAACTCGTCTTCCCAAAAGATGTTCGCAGTGAAAATTGACCAACAGACGCAGTGTCCCGTGGATGTGCACACGGATCAGTATCCAAGAACGGTAGATTTTTCGGGTACAAGTAGAAAGAGAATCTTTGCAAAATATCACGACCTGGCGAAGCAGTAGATGTGTGTTAGTGAGGGCGTTCCAAGCAATGATAATCAAAATTTCGATGCTCAACGTTCTGTCGAAAAAGAGCGACTTCTATAGTAACCTTGTAAAACGGTAATGATTGTAATCGATCAAGTGTCACCGCATCGGTAGATCAAGTGAAGGGTCCCTTTTTTTTTTTAAGTCCCATTTTTGATCAACCACTGCAAAAACCCGTTTTACAGAATGGTCTGGACAGCTACACCGTTCAATACAACGAGTCCATATGGAGCATAGACTATAAGCAAAAGTGTCCGGGAGGAACATGGAGAATCTTCAGACGAGATATGGGGCCGATTTGCTTGACGGTGAGACAATTGTACATTTGTATTAATTTGTAAGCAGAATAACAACATAGCTAAAATCGCCACAATATGCCCTTCACAGAACAGTATTTTTTTGTTAATGTCTTCGAATAAGGGCAACATAACTTTTTGCGTTTCAATGGGATGATTTCGCTGGCAAGTGATATTTACGGGGATCGGTGTATGCGCCTATCTCCTTATCAACCAGCCTGGCGAAAATCCCCCGACTATCTTTTCTTTTGTCTGTGAAGAGCACAGATCCCTCTGAATCGATAATCGATCTTCAGATCATTCCCATGACCACCGCCAACAAGACCGAGGCAGGCTTGGAGTGTGAAAAACTGGGCTCCGGGATTCAGCTAGCCGGAATGAATAGTGTAGAGGAGAGGGAGTACATCATTGGTAAGTCCTTTATACCCGTTTCATAATTAGCAGATACCTGGAAGTCGTTCTCAAATCTTCAGAACACCGTTATCTGTATGTGCACCTTTTTTTAGATTGGTAGAACAGTAATTGGACCTCTATTTTCAGACACCGCGCAATACCTCCTGGGCCATACTCACAACAAGGGTTACTATACAGTTTGGCTCAATGGAGAGATGAGGGAGGAGTGCTTAGCGGCGACAAGGGCTTCGGATTGTGTGGGGGTTAAGGTGACTCGATCAGATTCCTATAGCAGATTTGAAAACGTAATGAATTTAAAACTGTTCAAGGAATCGAGAGGAACATTCATTTAGTTGATTACTTTTTGGTATCTTTCACAGAAATTGAAATAATTCTTGTCAAAGACACCGTTCCTTTCAGGCCTTCACCGGGATCCCTTACATGAACAACTACGATGCCTACCGGTGGACAGAATATCAACCGGATTTCTCCACCAACGCGGCCACTGGAAATCGTTATAGATGTCTGCAGCTAATGATTGGGCAGGATCAGAAGGCGTGGGAGGGATTAGTGACGAATGTGATGTGCGAGTTCACATGTAACGGAGGAGACGCTCTGTGTGCCATGGGTTATGTGTGTGCCGGTCCGGCGTTGAGCAGTTTTTAGAGATTTTTGTGTTATGAATAAAGTTTACATTGTTAAACCGTCCTTGAGAACCCTTTGAAATCTTTCAGTATATTTCAGAGCACTCCAGAATCCTACAGAGCCCTCGTCCATACTTTGGAAAACTTCCGAACTCTTCAGAATCCTCCCAAATCATTCGGAATCATTCGAAGTCCTTCAGAAACTTCAAAATCTTTACGTGTAGTCTGGATTTTTTTTAGAGCCTTCCAGGATTTTCTATGGTCTTCCAGAAGTGTCCAAGATCCTCCAGAATCCTGTAGCACTTTACAGAGTCTTACTGAGGAATTTCCTTCTATGAATCACCTAAATTCTACCTGTCAGTATTACATGACAAACTGAAACACGAAAAACTGTAGTCAATGTTCTCCAAGTTCATTAGAGCGTGTTTGCTTACCGACCCCAAACTCATGTTCAAAAGTTCGAAAGTGATTACTGTTTCGGGAACATGATGAACTTTTGAACTTTTGCGCGGTTTCGTTCCTCTTTCAAAACCGTGTATCTAGCTTGATCCTGAAACACATGAAAATCAAAATCTCTCAAAAAGCAACACAAATCGTTTCCATGGGTCCTCCGATGTTCCGATTCTTTCTGCGCGAGAAAAAAAACATGTCATAACAAATGATGAGCCGATACGTTTTGCCCTCATTTCTTCATTCTTTCCTCCGAAATGTTCTCGAGTTCAACGACTTCGTTTCTTCTGCTACTCTGTATGTATTCTGGACTGGTAAGTGACATCAAGGGTAACAATCTACAGTTGTCTCTTTGCTAAACGGTACGCAATTCCAGCAGTTTATTTCACTTTAGAGTGCTTGTAAGTCAATCACGAAACAGTATTTTTCAGGACTCCCTCGACTCGAATATGCTCGTGTTCTGGGGGTACCCCGCATCGGATACCAAGTACTGCGAGGTGCGGACAGAGGCGATGAGCTTCGATGATTGCATTAGCTTGTGCCTGACGAGCACTTATTGTATGGTTAGTTTAGGGGAGTTCATACGGGATCATGGGGCATCATGGGGTCCTATGGCGTGGTCGATCGTGAGATATTACGGTCGGTTGACGGTTGAGGCTTTTCTCGGTTTCAGATAACGGTGAACATCGAGAAAAGCTATGAAGGTATTTGCTAACGATATTCTTGACGGTGCAGCGCTTTCCTGGTTTTGCACCTTCCTAGTATCGAATCCTGAGATTCTTCCTGAATCGGACCGGTATGGGTCTTAGCTGTCCCTCTTTTTCGCTAACGTCAACCACGGTTGGAAAAAAGCTTACAAGATAGACAAGACGTTATGAAACTTTGACTATACCGGGCTAGATTGATCCGGGTCTCAGTTTCCCACCAATACACTGGCGAATTTAGGCAAGGTTCTAGTTGGTGAAGTGTGTCAAGTCGATTCGAGATACTAGACTTTGACCAGTCGAACGTAAAAGGATGGCGGTCCAACAATAAGGAGTTTTTTCAATCTTAAGAAACATTGATATTTTTCAGATAGCCTTTGGAGACGCCGCCGACTGTACCCTCTGTGACATCTACACCATTGATACCGTCACCCAAACCGACTCCACTGGAGGAATCAAGATCGCTATCAAAGTAGACGTCTTGAATAATTGCCCGGCGGACCTTCAAGCCAATCAGTACTCGAGAACCAACGACTTCAACACCTACTCCATAGCATTCTCGGAGCCATCTTGGATCTTCACTTACGGTACGAAGATCCACAGAAAGCTGTTTCAGGTTAAGGCTAAGGTTTCAGAGAAAAACTGTCTGGACTTAGATTCATATCGAATGTTCCCAAGACCAGTTGGCGCGTTTTGTCTGACTGTGCAAGCAGTCTATGGCTATGACATCAGTCAAGTGAGCTCTAAACAGCTTTGCGAGGATATGGGGGCCGGAGTAGAGCTCGCCGGGATGCAGAGCATAGAGGAGTATGAGTTTGTTATGGGTGAGTTGGTTTTGAGTTTCCTGGCCGAAGTTTTCCTATTCCAGACGTTGCGAGAACCCTTATGGGTTCTTCTTCCACTCGAGATTATACTCCGGTATGGATCAGTGGAACCATGAAGGCCAAATGCGCATCGACCTCGATTCCAACGGACTGTAGGGGAATTGAGGCCTTTGAAAACTTCCCCTACCAGGACAACTTTGATGCATATACCTTTGCGTCAGGTTATCCAAACTTCACGGCTATTGGGACCACTAATCTGAAATATCAGGAGTGTCTGTGGTTGAGAATCGGGCAGCAGAAAATAGACATGAATGGGCAGATTTCGAATGCGGTGTAAGTCGGATTCTCGGATTCTAGAAGATTCTTGATTCTTTCAGATGTGATCTGAACTGCAACGGAGGGAATACAGTATGTGGAGCTGGATACATTTGCGGTGGATTGGCTCAATGATCAAACTAAGTATTCGGAAATTTCCGAAAATTTCCAATTTTTTAACATTTACTGTTTGAAAAATTTATTATTTTGTAAATTTTTGAAACCATGGATGCATGCTTCAAAATATGTACTCCTTGTGAACAAGTATTGTCCACGAGGACTACACAATGCCCCATAAGACTCCGCCCAGTCTCCTTGGCACCTCCGATTCAGAAGGCGCAAACATCGACATCACTTTTTTTTCTCATTATTTCTTCGCTGCAACATGTACCTTCTTGCCGCCCTACTCCTATTAATCTCCCCCCTGAAAACGGTACTTTTTGCAGTAATAAAAAGTTTTGTATCATCTGAATACTTTCAGAATTCCTTGACGAATATGTTACTGTTTTGGGGGTACCCGACTTTGAATGAGGAGTCCAAATGGTGTATCCGGAGTAGAGTAGCAAGTTTTGAAGATTGTATGGAGAGATGTTTGGGAGATGGGATGTGTATGGTAAGGAATACTGAAATTTATAAACATTGCTTTCGGCATATTCTAGGTAGAGAAACAAGAAACTGAAAATGAAATCATGTAACAGCAGATTTCTTGAGAGTCCATATTTTCCAAAGTGTTATGTTTCTGTAACCCTATGAAAACCCTTCATGAACTAATGAAACGTTTCTGAAAAGATTTTTCAATTTCAAATCTCCCGCTTTTTCTGTTGGTTAGGTTAACTACATTCCAGCTCTCCTACGGAAACGACACCACTTGCATGTTGTGTGACATGTACGCTATTTCCTCAATCACTCAAATCGATTCCGCTGGTGGGATTATGATTGCAGTCAAGGTTGATGGACTCGACTATTGTTCAGTGAACATTCAGGATCGGGACTATACATGGACGGTGAGTAGCAAGAGATCATAGGGAGGGATAAGATCTCATGATAGTAGTCAGACTACAAAGTGACCCCCATAGACCCCATAGAATCCCATAGATCTAATAAGACCTCAAAAGATCCCATAGATCATATAAAACTTCCATAGACCTCATGTCTCTAATGAGACCATAAAGGGACCGCTAAGCCTGATAAGACTCCATCCTTCTAATCAGACCACAAAATGAGCCCGTAGATCCCAGAACACCCCATGGCCCCATCAACCCCCCAACAGACGTCATACCCTTTTCAGAACGGCAAAAACAGCTACACCATGACCTACACGGGCCCCTCCTGGACCTTCACGACCCCGAAAACCTGTCCGGATAGTGAGTGGAGAATGTTTGCCAGGCCCATCGGACCGTTTTGCATCAAGATTACAAGAAACGGGAATACAGGGATCACCAGAAACGAAGCTGTTGGGATATGCCAGCAGACTTCGGATGGCTGGTTGGCGGGGTTTGATGCGATTGGAGAGTACAATTATATTTATAGTGAGTATTGAATCTGATGACCTAAACTAGTGTTTCTTTCCAGCCACCGCCAAGTCCCTATTTCCGACTCCTCTAAACTACGACTATCTGACAGTCTGGATCAGTGGACTCATGAAAAGCAGTTGCATCGGTAGCGTATCTACAGATTGTGCTGGACTCAAGGTATTCAGTGGGTCCCATAGAGCTCATAAAAAACCCATCAATAGACTCCATACACCTTATAAGAACTCAAGACCCCATAAAACCTGCAGACCTCATGAGACCCCATCATCGATTTTAGGCCTTCTCCGAGTTTCCCCACCAGACCAACTTCGATATGTACAGTTTTCCCTCCACGTATCCAAACATGACACGTTTGGCGGCAGGATCTGGAGGCTACTACCAGAGGTGTCTGCAATTGACATGGAGTCAAGATTTGACAGCATTTGATGGGATGGTCACTAATGCGGCGTGAGTCTTTTTTCGACCTCTATATCTCACTTTTGATCTATTGTGAAATAACCAATTGGAAAGGTTCCAATCGTACGATTTACATGCAGGCTTTTGGACCTTGTTAACTTGAAATTAAAACCGGAAACTTTTGATTTCAAATTGACAAAAAAAAATATTTTTTACAGTTTCATGATTCTCATTTCTATCCAGTGTTTTTTTCTAGCCAATGTTAAATTATCAATTTGTTTCAGATGCGAATACGCTTGCAATGGTGCCCAGCAGATCTGTGCTTTCTCCTATGCGTGTGGAGTATTGGCGTCTTAACTTCGTGGCATCCCGACTTTCCCAACCATAAACCTCAAGCTTGAATTCAGCTCGTTAACCTCTTCAAAACAAGTATAATCATGACCACATTATTCTGAATTGAAAACCCGGTTTCTAAGCTCCGCCCACTTTCCTGTATACTAATTTCAAAGCCCGTTTCATGATGTATTTAAATGTATGACTTTTATGGTTTTTTCGTTAGAATCGCTGGATTTACATTGAAAATTGTCCTTTTGATCTCCACTTGTGTATATGTAGCATGAACGAAAACAAGAGCATTGTTTCTTTCGGGAAACTTCGAATGCGAAATTCATCATCATCATCATCATGTTTTCTGTTTCAAAACGTACACAAAGAGGATGTATCTACTTTGATGTAGTGAGTGCCCGTTTTTTGCTATATTGAGTGAGGTGGTGAGGGTCTGAAATAGTCAGTTGCGAATATCGGTTTTAAGTCAGCGAGTTCGCTCCCTGCCATTCACAAACCTGTCACTTCGCAGTCGATCATTTTTGAACTTACGGTTTCAGTGTGACACCTAAGACTTGGTCATCTTCAGGTTTTCGCTCATTCGACATATGGTCTTTCTTGGATTGTCAAGGTCTCATAACGCTCCTAGGTTTTATATTCGTTCTTGTTCCAGAAACGTGATTTGAACGTCTTCACATCCTAATGCCAATATGGGGTTTTCTGCTTAACGAAAAATGTTATGTTTTAATTAGGAACTTTCTTGGAACACTCTTCAAACTTGAGTTGAAAGTAATTGAGCAAAAAAAAACGCCATCGCTTGCCAGCTTGTTCATCTTCAGGTTTTTGCTGACTTAAGAAATGTTTGTTTTGGTTTGGCAAAGCCCCATAACGCTCCCAAGTTTTCTATGCTTTTCAGTTTCAGAAACATGCCTTGAATTTGGTCACATCTCATTGTAGTTTGAGCTTCGGTCACTGCATTACATCTATTCAGATATTCGAGACATGAACGGGTTCAATCAAAATCTTATATGAAAAAATCGAAACCGGAAAATATGATTCTTTTTCAGTTATTGCTCCGATCAAGCATCACAAGGTCATCAGTTGCGACGGAGACTATTATCTAACTTTCAATCGTTTTTTTTGTCAATAAAATTATTCTGTACCGTTTATGGCTTCAATCAGGAACTTTGTCAATTTCAAAAGTGTCTGTAACAGGTGAAAATTTCTAATTTACTAAATAATTGTTTTGCAGTTTCAATAAACTCATGAAACATCATTCGTTTTATTGGAACACTTCAAGTTTTCAAATTTGGGTTGAAAGTAATGGAGCAAAAACAAACGCCATCGCTTGCCAGCTTGGTCATCATCAGGTTTTTGCTGACTTGTTTGTTTTCTATTTTTTCCAGTTTCAGAAACAAAACAAAAAAACCATTATATCGATTCAAATGTTTCTCGAGGTTCAATTTTGCGCAAGGCAGCAGGAACGGTTTGAAGCAAAATCGAAAACGGAAAATATGATTTTTTTCAGTTCTAGTTCCGATCAAACATCGAAAAATCATCGGTTGCGATAAAGACTATTATCAAACTGTCAATCGTTCTTTTTTTCATAAAAAAGGCGGAAAAGTCATTTGGGCGTCAAATCTGATGCCAAGTCCAAACTTACTGACATACTCACGCGAAACTGCACAGAAAATCGGTTTGCTCCGTTTTTGTATCTAATACTTCAATCAGGAACTTTGTCACTTTCAAAAGTGTCTGTAACAGGTGAAAATTTCCAATTTTAATTATAATTTTTTGCAATTTCGAAAAACTTATGAAACCTCATTCGTTTTCTTGGAACACTTCTTCACATTCAAACTTGGGTTGAAAATCATTGAGCAGCTTTTCGTGGTATTCTCGATGCTCTCAAAAATGTCTCCATAAAAACATTATCGGTTTACAATGAACTTCACCGATTCTTTTTCCGATAGTTTCTTCGATAACATCGGACGATCTATTCTAACCTTTCTCGCTATTATTATCCCTACTCTCGCTGTCTTTTCATGTTTGATTTTTCCATTTTACATCAACATAAATCGAAAAAACAAGAGAAGAGATGAAAAGGCTATAATATTTCCCATCACTAATCATTTGTATGAAATGGTGAAAATATACTTTCTAGTAATGTGGTTCTCTATTATCTGCTTTTTGGTAACCTACATCTCTCATCAGTATCTTTTGTAAGTCCAAAGCTTTATTCTCAATGGAGCACATTTTCAGACCCCTCTTATTCCTCTGCTACGTATTGCTCATCCTATTCTACATTGCTCTTCACGTTTTCACCCAAGTCTTCCACCTACTCACTTCAATTTTAGCTATTCAAAAGTTCATCCTCTATTTCTGGCCATCCTCTGAAAGTTGGATTACAAAAAGTCAAAAACTTTTGGGAAGGTTTATATGGTTACTCTACATTGTAATAGCCCTCAAAGAGATAATAAGCGTAGTTTTTTGGTTTGCTTCTGGTTTCGTTGGCCATGAAAACGGTCCCGTAGAGAAAATGGATCTCGCGGTTTATGAGGTAGATCAAAACGCATTGGGTAGATCAAAAGATGTTGCAGATTGCCTTCCTGTTCATGAACACATTGCTCATCTTATCCTCCCTACTCTACATTCCAATTATGATCGATGTGAAGAAATTTTCCTATCTTCCAATGGCGTTGAAGACCAAACCACATAGATACATTTTCTGGCAGACCATAGTGGTTTTGGTGCTGAAATCGGTGGGTGGCCGAGTTGTCGGATTCTAGACACCTTTTCCAGATATCCCTATCTATCGACCTGATCGGTTACTGTGCCGGCACCCCTCTCTCCACTATCATCATTTTCACAATGACCATGGATCTGATGGTCACTCCTCTGATAATCCAAGTTTCGTATCTGGGATGTAACAAGAGGAATCTGGATTCTTTGATGGAGACATTCGAAGTTGGAAAACTTATCAGGTCAATATTAAACATTCGAGGAAACTCTGCAGTGGCTCCCGAATCGGTTTCGGAGACCAGGAATGGAGGAACATGATACCGTAATTCAAAATGACGAGTTGCTGAAAATTCAACCAACAAGCAACAGATTACGAGAACAATATTTGAAAAATAGATGAAACCGAAATCCTCGTGTACAACTACTGGAAACCTACTCAAGCCGTTCACGAGGATTACACAGGATCGAAAGCCTGGCCCACTGCCCCCCAACGTGAAAAAATGTTTGAAATTTTTTTTTCTGAAACTGTCTCTGCGTCTCTCACTCTCTCACACGTGTTAATAGAGCACGCTTGCATCAGAAAATGTTTCAATTCTTGAAATGACCCGGAATGAAATAAAAATGAACATTATTGGCTGAAACTTTGGGAACTGTCTGGGGGTGAGATGACAAAGGTCTACACCACTTTTTGTCATATTTGAATCGCGTCTTCTTGAGCAATGCTCATTTGTTGAGTTTCACCTCATATAAGGAATTTCTTGACCTACTTGTTTATGGAAGTCAAACTTTCAATGAGCATGGCAAAGTATAAATGGGGACTGTGGTCTTCTACGGGAGGTTCGACAGTTCCCGTACTCTATTGGGTCAAAAAGGTGACGACTAAATTGGGATAGTTTTTGACCCGTAACTGCTCGCAAAAACGAAAATTCAAAAATCGAAGACCAAGCGATTGTTCGAAATTGCAAGACAAACGATTTGCAGTATTATTCAAAAATGTTCGTTAAAAACTCGCTGAGTTCTGTTTGATCTAAAATTAGTACTGAAAACTGAAAAAATGGCCAATTTTTGGTACATTTTTCTGTTTTTCGAGAGAACAGAGAAGAAATTCAAAAATCGAAGACCAAGCGATTGTAGATAATTAGAAGACGAATCTTTTGCGCTATTTTAGAAAATTTTTGATGAAGAACTGGCAGAGTTCTGTTGGATCCAAGGGTTCAAGTTGACTCCCCCATCCTATTTTTCGCGAGTACTGTAAAAGTGAGGGTAATGAGATTCTTCAGCTTATCCATCATCAATTTTTCTCAAATTTTGTGTGAAGGGGAAATCGACTGTGCAGGTTCAGAATCTGAAATAAAAATTGGCAAAATGTTCAGGTGAATTGAGTTATAACCTCACACAGCTGTCACTTTGAAAAAGGGATATATAGAAAGAAGATATCTAGTCTCAGACGTTTAAATTGTTTTCAGCGTGAAAGCGAGAGAGTATCAGAGAGAAGAGAGTGCGAGACAACGAGAGGAAAATTGGAAAATTTTTCACGTTGGGGGGCAGTGCTGGCCAAGCTTTACAGGATCCTCTGTGCATTTTTCCGTGAGCGTGTCCACGATCTGTTATGAATCGGAACAGGTTTTTCATCTATACTCGATCCGTGTTTAGCGTTGAGCATGCGCAAACGGACCATTTGTGGATGATTTTGGTTCCAGCCGCTTGCAAAATTTTGTGTGGACGAGTCCATTTGAGATCCGATTTCACGTCGACATATCATTCCTATGCGAACCTTTGATACACCCCTAATGTACATCGACAGCGCTTCACATGTGTCAAAAGTTTTCTATGCGGACCCGGCATCAGATTTGACGCCGACTATTGTTATTTTTCGGTTACCTTTCCATCGAAAAACTGATGGTTAACAGTTGCCAAAAATAGAAAAACATGACTGAATTCGTTGACAAAACCTAGCTACAAATACGTTTCAGAAACCAGTAAAAATCTGGATTCTTTGATCGAGTCGTTCGAAGTTGGAAAACTTGTAAGGTGACAGTGGCTCCCGGTTCCTCCTATCTCTCCAGACTCCAAATTCTCAATTGTGTCTCTATTCGACATAGACGCCTTAAATCACAACTAATGCTTCTTTACAAGATTGTCAATTATTCCTCCTATATTCCTCACCCTGAATCTCACTTCCGTTTCTCTAACTCTGCCCGTCGCCCCATGACTTTAATTTGTCTAAATCCCCATATCAATGACTTTTTTGCATCCTCCATTCCCCTCTGGAATGCCATTACTGCTAATGTTTCCCAATTTCTTACCCCGTCCCAATTTGAGCTTCTCCTCGATTCATCCATTGCCCGCTACTAGTTATTTTCTTATCACTTGTATTCTCCTATTCTTAGACCTTTTCACTTCATTTTAAATTTCTTAAGCGCTCCTCGTGAGGGGAGCTGCTTTCCACTTTGTTGTCTTTTTTATGTTCGTTTTGCAATAAATAAATCAAAACGGTTGCCAAAAATAGAACAACATGATTGAATTCGTTGCCAAAACCTAGCTACAAATGCATTTCAGAAACCAGTAAAAATCTGGATTCTTTGATCGAGTCGTTCGAAATTGGAAAACTTATAAGGTGAATGTTAAACACACGAGGAACTTCTGCAGTGGCTCCAGAATCGGTTTCGGAGACCAGGAATGAAGGGACATGATACCGTAACTCGGAATGAAAAATTGATCCAAAATGCAAATTCCCAACTAGCAACAGATTACGAAAACATAATTTCAAAAATAGATGAAACCGAAATACTCGTGGATAATCACTGGAAACCTACTCAAATGGTTCGCGAGGAGTCGAAAAATTGGTAATTAACAGTTGTCAAAAACAGAAATTGTTGTTATACACGGCACTAGTGTGTCGTCCCGCGAGAAATTTTCTCGCATTTTTGACTTTTCCCGCTTCTTTCTCGCTTCCCGTTCCGTCCCGTTCCCGCAATTTCTCAAATTTTCCCGTCCCGCAGTTTCCCGTTCCCGCGATTTCCCGCAAATTTCATTTCCCGCAATCTCGCAAGTTCCCGCTGAGAATTGCGAGTATTAAAAAAGGTTAATTTTGATTTTTTACTGCATAAAAACGTGATCCTATTTCCCAGTTAGAAGGTTTTTTTTCTTTTCCACTGGCTCAAGTGTTCAAAAAATGGATCACATAAAATCTCCACGTGTCAATAATCTTCTATTTGGAAAGAAAACAACCTTCGAACTGTGAAATAGGATCACGTTTTTATGCAGTAAAAAATCAAAACTAACCTTTTTTAATACTCGCAATTCTCAGCGGGAACTTGCGAGAAATTGCGGGAAATGAAATTTGCGGGAAATCGCGGGAACGGGACGGGACGGGAATGATTCGGGAAAATGCGGGACGGGAATTCTGCGGGTCTCGCATTTCTCGCTTTTGGCGAGAATCAATTCTCACGGGACGACACACTACACGGCACTATGATTGAATTCGTTGACAAGACTTAGCTACAAATGCATTATAGAAAACAGTAAAAATCTGGATTCTTTAATGGTGTCGTCCAAAGTCGGAAAACTTATAAGGTCACGGTTAAACATACGAGGAAACTTTGCAGTGGCTCCCGAATCGGTTTCGGAGAAATGAAAGAACATGATACCGTAATTCGAAATGAAGTGTTGCTGAAAAGTGCAAGTATACAATTAGCAACAGATTGCAAGGATAATTTTTGAGAAATAGATGAAACTGAAATATTCGTGGACAATCACTGGAAACCTATTCGAATCGTTCACGAGGAGTACGCAATGTCAAAAACCTGCCAAAGTTTATAGAACTCTCTGTGCATTTTTTTTTGTGAGCGTGTCCACGGGTGAAGCTCTGCCGATCCGTTATGAAGGGGGACAAGTTCATCTATAACTTCATCTATAACTCATCTATAACTGACCAATTTTGGGCGTTTTTGCGAATGAGCATGGGGGAACGAACCGGCCAAAAGTCTACAGGATTCTCTCGGAAGTTTCATCTATGCGAACTCGGCATCAGATTTGACGCCGACTGGTTTATTTTAGCGTTTCATTTTTCAATCGAATAATCAATGATGAGATCCTCATTGAAAACGTTGACAAAACCTAGCTACAAATGTATTACAAAAAACAGTAAAAATTTAAACACCCGTGGTCTGAATGGATCCCCTCTCCGGCACCACTGTAGACTTGACCTCGAGTCCCATCAAAATCCGCATGAAATTGGCGAATTTGAAGTTGTAGATCAAATGCTTCACACTTTTCTTGTTCATGCACAAATAGGAGACTTGCACAATGAACGGGGTGCTGACGATGTCGAGAATAATGGTGAACACGAAAAACATCATGGTAAAGTAGATCACATGAAGAATCGAGAGGATCGTGATGGTCAGGGAGATCTGAAAGTTTTGATCTGTACTTTAAAATATGGTTTTTTGAGAACGGACCGCCTTGAAAACCAGAATCACCACCGTCTGCCAAACGATATGTCTTTGAGGCTTGTTCTTTCTCAAAGACTTTGATTTTCTCATCTTCATACTGATGAAAACCGGTACATAGAGAAGGGCGGAGAGGAGGTAGACGATGTTGAACACGATGTAGGATTTCTGGAAAACATTGGTTAGTAGACTCCCTAAATTTGGAAGTTAACTCACTTCGAAAGCTGATACCTCATCTCGAAACGTACAATATCGTTGAATTGCCGCTACAATCGATAAAATCAAACAAGTTAGCTCTTTCAACCCAATAACCACATAGATACTCCAGATGTACTTGACAAAAGTTTTCTGCATCTCCATTACGCTCGAAGCGAGCGATGGACGGAAATAGAGGACAAACTTTCGAATCGCGACTAGAGATATCAAGACTTGAAATACTTGACTGTTTATATAGAGAAACAGTGCAATGATATGCGCAAGAAAGAAACCAATGGTTGCGATAATGGTCACTTGACCAATTTGAATTTGATCAATGGGAATTTGATCAATTGGAGTTTCATCAATTGAAGATGTTCGGATGAATAGAGGAAAAACACATAGTATAACAAAAGTGAAGAAAAGGGCGTAAGTGGCCAGGACCATCTTGTAGATGTGATGAGTGATGGGGAATAGCGGCATCTGGAAGAACAACGAAAACACTAAGCCCCGCCCCTTTCGACCTACCTCTTGATCCCTCTCTCGATTCACTTTGTTAACGTAGACGTAAAACGGTAGAACTGCGAGAAATGCCACAATCAAAACGATCAGAAAATAATAGGAGAATCTGTAAGACAGATACTCAAACTCCAAGGGAATAATCGACATTGATCCGGTGTCATTGCACACAAAGTTTGGAGGCGTAAAGTTGTAACGGTCTCGCTGGAGCATGTTTTGGAAAAAAATCCAGAGTAGTGAAAATGAAGTCGTGAAGGGGAAAGAAATGGAAAACTTGAGACGGCGGAATATGTTTCACCTGTTTTGTGTAAGCTATCAAATTGAAAATGTATGGGATTTCTAATGAGATTGGGAAGCGAAAAAAAAACATCTGTAGATTTCATGAAAAACGTTTGAACTCTTGAATAACTTGGATCGATCTTCGGGGGAGCCGATAATAAGAGGTTTAGGAATGGCTTGGCATCAAAATGATGCGTTCAAATTACAATTTTCCACATAAAAAAGTTTCCAAATTTGAGTTCAGCTTGTTCAGACCTTCAAAATGAGTATGAACCCTTGAAAACTCTGCAGATTCTAACTAGAATAGATTTTACGATAGATGAACGATGAAAAATTATGAGTGAGTTCAATATAGATTGTTAACCATTACAACTATCATTAGCAACAAATAATACGAACGATATTTGAGGAAAAGATGAAACTGAAAATTCGGAGGACTTGTATACTCCTCATGGAAAACTTTGAGACTAGAAACTGATCCACATTCCTTGACTAGTCGAATCCTGATGTCTACTGTTCAATCATCAAACATAAGTTCAACACTACGTTTTCTGAGTCTATAGAACACCAATTGACTGTTGGGTTTCGAAAGAAGATTAGTAGTGAAATTAAAACAGCAAAACTTAGTTTCAGTCTCAGACGTGTGGTATCAATTTGACAAAATTGACTATCAAACAATTTGACTATCGATTTTGGCACTACAATTTTAACACAATGATACTTTTACCCCCTTCTCTCGGATTATCGCCCAGATATGGGTTTCCTGGAAAGGGGCGGAGCCCAATTAAGTTTGAAATAATTGACATGCCAAAAGATCATCCAAAACATTCAGTGATTATTTAGAAGGGGTGTATTAGCTGCTGATGAAACATTTCGAGAAAATGTTTAATGCTTGTGAAGGGCACCAACCAATGTCTGGGTCTTAGTCACGGAGGATCTATTCAATCAATTCCCGATGCCCATATTTTCAATCACTAATCACTTTTATGAAATGGAAAAAGTTACATACATGATACAGTTTCAAAATACAGATTTTTCTGTTTTGGTTGTTCAATTTCTTTATTGACTGGTAAGGCAGTACTAGAAAACCAAAAAAGCTATCGAAAAGTTTCAAACTGCAAACGTTGCTCAGCATAACGTTTCATATATTTTCGTTGTCCTTATAAATTTAATAGCTTTTATGGGTTTTAAGATACCAGCCTGAAATCGGCAGCTCCGCTGCCGTCTCAGACTGGCGTCTCTTAGTTTATGCGCAATGCTGAAGGTGCCTGTATCACTTTTATGGTATTTAATTCAAATATGTTGAATTACACTGCTTTTTTGTAATCAGAAAACATTTTATTTCTAATGGAAGAAAGAAGGATCTTTTGTCAAGGCCTCCGGCCTTTTCTCCCCGAACCCGAAAGTCTGCGGCAAACTTGTCGAGGCCTCCGACCTTTCAACTTGAGCCCGAAAATCCACGGATCTTTTGTCAAGGCCTCCGGTCTTTCCTCCCGAACCCGAAAGCTAGCGGCTCCTTTGTCAAGGCCTCCGGCCATTCCCCTCAAGCCCAAAAGTCTGCGGATCTTTTGTCAAGGCCTCTGGCCTTTCCTCCCGAACCCGAAAGCTAGCGGCTCCTTTGTCGATGCCTCCGCCCTTTCCCCTCAAGCATGAAAATCTACGGATCTTTTGTCAAGGCCTCCGCCCTTTCCCCTCAAGCATGAAAATCTACGGATCTTTTGTCAAGGCCTCTGGCCTTTCCTCCCGAACCCGAAAGCTAGCGGCTCCTTTGTCGATGCCTCCGCCCTTTCCCCTCAAGCATGAAAGTCCACGGATCTTTTGTCAAGGCCTCCGTCCTTTCCCCTCAAGCATGAAAATCTACGGATCTTTTGTCAAGGCCTCCGTCCTTTCCCCTCAAGCATGAAAATCTACGGATCTTTTGTCAAGGCCTCCGGCTTTTCCCCTGAACCCGAAAGCCTAGAGCTCATTTGTCAAGGCCTCCGGCCTTTCCCTCCTGAGCTCTAGAGCCTGTGACTCCTTTGTCAGGGCCTCCGGGAATTGCCGTTCTCATTCAAGCATCACTCAAACCCGAGAAAAACTACTTCTCTCTGCATCTGAAGATTTCTGTTTGGCTGGAGAAATGAACTTCTTTGGAGTTGTACGATTATCAAAAAACTGAGTAAGCACGATCCTGTGAATCCATGCACAGAAAATCATCATGTGTTCTTTACCCGAAAACCATTTGACAATAGAATATTGGAATAGCTCTTCTCCCTTTCTCCTGGCTAATCCAAAAAAGTTAACTGTCCCAACGATAAGCAAGACTCAGTGACCCTCTCGGGTACAGCTCAACACTTTTTCCTTCAACGGGAAAAACAGGTAGAGAAAGCGCAGTCAACCAACCGAGCGAAAAAATTTGGATGAAAAAAGATTACCACTACATGGAAAAGCTTTGAAAACGCGCTAGATTTTTTGAGAGGTGCCACGCGCACACCACAATGTCTATTCCCTCTTCCTCACCCCTCGCTGTCGCATGCGCGGAGTAGTGGGTAACGCTGGTGACCACCAAACGGTGGGCGCGGGTTCGAGTTTTGGCTGCGACAAATTTCTTCAAAACTGCTCAAAAAATTTGGAAAACAAAAGCGGACATCCTGACCGATGGACAAACCTTTAGCGGATTATATATAAGAAAGATAGCGCTCGAGGTTATGAGAGAGTTTAATGGGGCACAACACCAAGCCACCTAAAATCAACTCTTTGAAACCGAGGAGATTCCGAAATTTCCACGTTTCTCACTCCACTCGAATGGATGTCCATTTTAACAGCTTCATTGGAAATTGCAACACTTTCATAAGAATACAAAGAGAAAACAGCTTCTCAAACTCCAATACCTCCAGTCCTGAAACCCAACTTCAAACTATCATCGGTTTCAAACTCTAGTCATTCAACTCTCGTCAAAGTCCCGCAATGATAGAATCTTTTAATGTTCTATTACAGCTCTCTTGATATTCAAAATCGTTTGAATTGTTATATCCTACTGACCGGTACTGTAGCTGGAATTCCTGTATATGTTTCCGTCTCATCATCTTCTCTCTCCTCCGGTTTGCCTTATTGACATACACATAGCAAAGAAACAGTACCAAATGTGAAACCGATAAAACTATCAAAATTGTCCAGATTACTTCTAGCCAAACCTGTCATAACTTCATTAAAGTTGCAGATGCTAAAAATTTGATAAAAGAACATATTCTCGATAGCAAACATAGATCAAAGCATTAGATCATATTATCAATTCCAAATCCAATGACCTGTCTGAAATCACATGTCTGAAACCGAAGCTTAATTTTTCTGTTTCCATTTTATCACTTCATTCAACCTTATTCAAAAACAAAGATACAGTGCGAGTTCTTGTTATCAAATCGTTATCAAATAGTAGTCTGTCCACGAGAGATTTCCTCCTCGCTAGCCGACACTCGACTTTTGTTGGAAGAGCAGCAGTAGAAGAAGTCTGAAATTCAGGGATCAGGTTTTCAGAAAGTGGGAAATTCTAATGTTTCAAAATGTTGTGATTAATGTGGCTGACTGTTTAGTTGGTTGCTCCGTTGCTACAAAGAAGATTTAGTGACCAAAATCAATTCGACCTCAAATTTGACGCAGGATTCGAATTTCAAAAAACGGTGTTTGCAAAAACAGTAATTCTAGCACTTACCCGCTATTGCATGTCGATAATTATCGATGATGAACATCAGGGGCAGTGGATCCACTGCCGGATAGGCAGCATAGACAAATGTGACGAGTTTACTAAATGGAGCAATGTTGACGCCGAAGAACGGGAGGATGAGGTAGGAGCCAACAGGCGCGTACATGAGCACGATGGGGATGATGGCCTGGAACAATACACCATGCGAAATACTAATGGCTAACAAGGGAACATTTTAAGTCTTGAAGCTAACTGGGTTAAGTGGACCAAAGGGGGTCATAGAAGGATATTTGGGCTATTCAAATCAGTTTTCAAAACCTGCTTACGAGACCTCTGAGTAGCTGAAAATTAGGTCTGAAAATACCCTATTTTTAGCACTGTTTTTGCACTGTAACACTATAAGAGAATCGAGCATACCCCCATCAGACTATCACCCCCGCCCACAACCACTGCGCCATTCGAACACGTTTTTCAGCGGAGGTCGGGGGCGAATATAAACAGGATATGAACGTGAGGGTGAATTCACGTCAAACAGTGCAAAAACAGTGCTAAAAATAGGGTATTTTCAGACCTAATTTTCAGCTACTCAGAGGTCTCGTAAGCAGGTTTTGAAAACTGATTTGAATAGCCCAAATATCCTTCTATGACCCCCTTTGGTCCACTTAACCCAGTTAGCTTCAAGACTTAAAATGTTCCCTTGTAAATACTAAAAAGGCTCATTGGATAACGATTTGTTGAAACCGGGAACACTTCAAATGTTGCCATGATCTTGGTGGCCTAGAAATCCCAACATGTGAAATTCTAGGTCATCGAATTTTGAATAGTCAAAAGTCTTGACTCAAGACTATAACTAGTAAAAGTCTTAAGGAGGTGAGATGAATTGGAAAATTGCTGAATGTATTGGTATCCAGAGAAGGCTGTCTGGAGCATTTTTTAAGAATATTTTCAGAAGGAAAACGATGAAAATATCTAAACTGATCTAACTACAGAATAAGAACTTCTTATGGTGGTAACAAAACCGTGCGACAAATTCCAATTGTGGGCGTGGCTAATAAAACATCGGAACAGTCTATCTCTCACAAAGGTGAAGGGCGGAAAACCTTCTAGCAGTGGAATGACTTCAACTTGAATTCAACATTTGAGGGGAATAGAAGACTCTAAGACATCATAATTATTGAATTTCAAAACCTCCAAAACCTAACAAGACCTGCTTGAAACATGCAAAAGTGTGGTCTTATCCTACCTGAACCACCAAAGCCTTGTACAATTGCCTCTGGAGATTCCTGGTGAACGCCGACTCTCCTTCATCGATCAACGAAGTGATTCGCTTGTAGCTGAGATAGCCGTAATAGCAGACGACGGAGAATGAGATGGTCTGAAAAGTTTTCGCCTGATTCATAGCATCTATATGTCTAGAAGTTTTTTGTCATGAGCAATTCCATATAGTTCAGAAGAGCATTTTTCAAATTCTCCATATATTCAGAGAGATTATGGAGAATCAATTTCACTACATATTTGGCAAAAAAAACCAAATTTTCAAAATCTCTATATGTCCTCAGACCCAAAAATTAAAAATTGTTCTTTCATTGTACCAAATTCCTTACCATCATCGACATAAAAATCAAAATCGCTATCAAACTGTTCGCTACTATCTCCTCCTCCCCATTTACAGTCTTCCTCCAGTAAACCGATCCGACGTAGGTGACATTTTCCATCGTCAAGTTGTAGCTGCTCCAGATGCTTTCTCTGGAAATGGAAGATCAGGGTTAGTCTTAAAGGCACATAGAGCAAAAATCTACAGTAATCCGATTCATAACAGAAACCACAAGAATCATTTCAACGTTAGTGAAAATTCTCAAGACGGCTTGAACATAAAATTTCATGACTTTGAGCTACAGTAATTATTGAACTTTTCGCACCTGAAATACTCGGTCTTCTCCGCATCCGGTCCCACTAAAAATCCAATGACCATTGCCCATAAAACACCGAAAATGATTGGAATCGTGAGCCAGACGAAGAAGTACAAGCCGTGGAAATAGGAGAGACGACCTTGTCTGAAAATTGGAGACACTGAATTCTGAGCTATTAACAAAAGGAGGGCAATGAATGCATGGAAACTGGATAGTGGACAAAGAACTGGACAAAGAAAGTCCATCGAATAATTTCTAGTTTCCGAAAGTTCATCAACTTTGTGAAACAGTTCTGACTTGTTTTTAGAGGTTCAGAGTAAATTCACCAAATCCAATACCTTGAAAACGTAGTTCAAACTTAGACATTTTGTCTGAAACTTTGAAAGTTTAGTGAGCAAGTCTGGAACTTCTTTTTTGTTTTGACTGTTTTCTGCTTGGAATCGTTTTTCGTGGAAGTGAAGACCACATCGAAAAAATTTGGTTAACAACACAAATGAATCTCCAGACTGGATTCATAAGTTCAGAAAATTTTCGAAAAAACGGACTAGTTTTAACTATATTTTCAGACCTTCAAAATCACTCATTATCTAGACGCAGTGAAAATTTTTCAGTTTCTCGAAGTTTACAAATTCCAGAAACGGGTAAAAAATTCAATGGACCGTTTCACAAATCATCACCTTTTTAAACATTTAAAATCCTTTTTATCTCGCAAGAAATGCAGGCTTCTTAAGAATCACAAAATTTTCAAACTTGATCCCGCTGTAGTAAAATCCGAGAAGAAAGTCCTTACCTTTCCAGTGCAAATTAGCGGAACACAAAATGGATGGCGAAGAATGTGATGGTCTCTAGACTTGATTCATAAGCTCAAAAAGTTTCCAAGAGAACGAACCTTAACTATATTTTCAGACCCTCAAAAAAAATTGGAAATAGCGAAAAATTTTCAGTTTTTCGAAGTTTACAAGATAGCGGAAACTGGAAAACAATTTTGATAGAACGATCGGCAAGCATCATTTTTTTTCAGGCAAAACATGTAGGGGTCTTAAGAATTACGAAGTTTTCAAACTTGCTTCACTGTATGAAAATCTTCGAGAAGAAATCTCTTTACCTCTCCAGTGCAAAATAGCGGAACACAAAATGGATGGCGAAGAATGTGATGGTGACACCGAAGCAGCCACAGAGAGCACCTGAAAGCAATTAGAATGATTAATCGACATTTCAAGTTGGAACCATAAATTTCGTAACCACTACTCTCGAAAAAGTTTGAAAGGTGGACAGTTTTGAGACAATTTCTTTTCGGTTTCTCATAGTTTTCGAATATTCTTTTCGAAATTGAAAATTAATATTTCGATTCAGAAACACATTTCCTATGGTTTCAACTCACAAATCATCAAAAACTGCACATTCTCCCCAAGAAACGTTGGCCAATTCCTCTTGTCCGAGACCACACAGAAGCTCTTCTCGTAGCTGTGAACGAACTGAAAAAAAAAATTAGGTTATTCGTGGCGAGACCCAGAAACTAACCGGGCCAGTAATCGCATCCACTGTGGAGAACAACATGGCGAAAAGCGAGAAGTAGATCATCAAATATCGATAGTTGCCCATTTTCCTTGGCGATTGAGTGAGGATCAGATAGATCAGAAGAGAGTTTAGACAGAGGGAGCAGACTAGAGACGTCCATTGAACCCAGATCTTGACTTCTTGGTAGGTGTACATGGTCTGGAAAATGGGTCAGTACTGACATAGGATACAAGGACTCGGTAGACGGATTTCAGAGCTAGCACGAATTCGTATACGTGGAAAATACAGGTTGTCAACAGTATTCGTGATCCTGGCGAGCTTAAACCTTATGGATGAAACCGAAAAAAATGGGTGAATGAGATTGATAAGGTAAAGGATTAACCTAAGCCTTTGAACCTAGGTAATAGCGCTAGTGGACTTGAAGAAGTGAAGGATTAGCACCTAACAATAGCCCTCGGAGATCAATTCTAATGACTTTTGATCTTATCTAAGGTCATCTAACCAAGGTTGGAAGGATCAATCTGAACTTGTCGATTTTTCTAATTCAGTATTTTTTGATAGTCTCTCTCCCTTTCTCAATCTCGCAATAGCCAACTTACTAAGAGGTTCTGAAACGTCTGGTTACGCCATAACTGGTCCCGAAATGGCTAAAATTCCAAAAGCATAAACTTTTTGGAGAATTCGGAACATTCCTTATTTAGATTTATGAGAGTTTTTCATTTGAACAATTAAATGTATGAACCGATTGCAGAAACTTCAATAACAAGTTGGTAAAACAGAAAATTTAGCAAATTTTGGAAATTTAACAGTTTCTCAAAGTCCTCTTATTCAAAATCGCTTTTCTAGAATGATTGACATGATAATAAATGAAAATATGAATCGTGATAGCGGCTAGATGCCTTGTTCTCGAACAGGTGAAAAATAATGAGAAAAGGAGAAAATGTGAATGAGAAAACAGAATCAGACCCTCTAGCTTCTTGTTGTTGGTATTTCGAAGATTTCGTAGTCTCTAGTCGGGGTACATTCCAAGCAACATCTAGACAAAATAATCACCACTAATAAAAAGTTTTGGAAACTGAAATAAATGAGAATTTTGAGAACTTGAGATGGCAAAAATTGAAACAGGAACATTAACGAGAAAACTAGTCATAAACTATCTGAACTCAGCGAAACTGAGAAAATTTTTTAGGTTAGCGTTGACTTTCATTCAGATGGTCAGAATGTTTTGCGGCGGTTTTGCGTACAAGTTTCTTCATTCTTTGTTACCATTAGGCTTTATCTAATTCAGAGCGTATACAAAACAAAAAAAGAGCTTTATTTTTCTGTTTCATAAGCATAACCGGACAATAAAAAATAATAGAATATCACCACTTCCCGAAACAGTGAAAAGTGCAGAAAACGCATGATTATTCTTGTGTGAATAATATTACTCCGAATGGTTACTGCACTTTTTGAATAGCAACAATTGTTAGGCATACTGGAAGATAATAGCAACTGTTCATGAATTTTCGATGTGTTCACACAAAAATATAGAATATTTTTGTTGAAGAAGCATTCTTCACTATTTTAAGATCACCATTTAGGAAAATCCAGCGATCAAGCAATTAGTTTGGAAGTTTTCTCCGACAATTTTCCGAATCTATAAATTGATCCACCCAAAAAGAAACGAGATATAATTGGAGCCTGGTGGAGTCTGAAACCCTGATTGACGTGAAAACTACCAAATCAAGTCCATCATAATCAATCAGAAACGGGATCGTACAAAACGTGGTCAACATGAAACATGAAACTCTGATTTTGTTTTACACAATCTGTAAGAATGGAGGGGCACACCTTTAAGATTTGCTCCAGAGCTGTGAAATTTGCAAAAAATTCGCCAAAATTTGATATTCTTCAGCGGCATTCAAGTCCGTTCCACACTCATGATTTTTGGGTCTAACGAAAAATTAAAAAGTATCAAAGTCGATTAAAGATGGATGGAAATCTTGTTCAAGACAGAAAAATATCACACTTTCATGAAGAAGTGAGAAATTCAGACAACGCATGTTTCTTTCTGTGAAAAAATACCTTCTGAGAAGCCACAGTTGTTAGACACCCTTGAAGACGAAAGAAAAAGTCAACGCGCACACACAAAAATTATCGTTTGTTATTATGCCAATCTCAACGGATGTCACCTCTGGCCGAGGCGGCGCGATTTTCCCGCAGCTGCGTCCCGGCACGAGAAAATACCGTACTTTAAAGGAGCATGCACGCATTAAAAGTTATTTTACTGATTTTCAAGCGATTTTCAGAATTTTTTCGGCAAAAAATGTTACAAAAAAGCCTAATTACTGATAATCTTCGCAATTTCACTGAAAAAATCTTGAAAATCGGCTGAAATCGGGAACATGGCGTGAGACTTGCGCATGTTCCTTTGAAGTACGGTAGCTCTTTTCGTGGCGAGATATCAGAGGCGGGAAGTCGGCGCTCCTCGGCCAGAGGTGACTTTCGCTCAGATAGGCATAATAAGGAAGTTTTGAAACGGCGAAACAACAATTTTCACTGTTCTATGCTTCCCATTTTTGAGAATCCAGCGATAAAGCAATTAGTCGATAATTAAACCGCATTCACATAAATTATCGTTTGTTAAAAAAGCTTTGGAACAGCAAAAAAAACATTTTCGCTTTTTCATGCTCACCACTTCTAAGAATCCACCGATATAGCAATCAGTCGACGAAGAATTTAATCGACATTCAAATTTTCCCAAAGCGAAATTCAAGAAAAACTTGGAGTCCCTAAAATCCTATTTTTGTTTTATACACAATCTGAAAGAATGGAGAGCCCTCAAGACACCTTCAAGATTTCCTCCAGAGCTGTGAAATTTGCAAAAATTTCATCAAAATCTTATTTAACAAAAAATTGAAGGGCTCGAATCGATTATAGATGGATTGAAATCTAGTTCATGACAGCAAAATATGACAGTTCCATGAAGCAGTAAAAAAATGCACAAAATGCCCTTTTTTCGTTTTTCATATCATAAGAGAAAAGATTCATAGGGGGTAACTGTTTAAGGCAAATACTCACATGCTATGTGATCGTCTGCTATTGACCCCGTCTGCTATAGTGTCTCATATGCTATTTGCCCGTCTGCTATGTGATCGTCTGCTATTAGGGT
>LR543930.1:0-41283 GCA_900536305.3 Caenorhabditis sp. 40 LS-2015
CAGATGTGTTCTGATTCCATAACCCAAGTATGGGACATGTCGGCGACCGGCAGAGTGAATGTCGTGTCATCGGTAAGTTTATGGTCTTCTGAATGAAGATGTCCTCATTGCAGCCCCTCACTACTCTTATTACTCATACTTTAATGAGAATTCTTATTCTCCAACTTCACTTGCTGGACGCTGATATGTCTTTCAATCTTGAGTTGGGAAGATTCCTCCGTGATTCGATAACCCAAGTATGGGACATGTCGGCGACCGGCAGAGTGAATGTCGTGTCATCGGTAAGTTTATGGTCCTCTGAATGAAGTTTCCCCCCATTCCAGCCACTCACTACTCTTATTACTCATACTCTAATGACAATCTCTATTCTCAAATAAGAAAACATAAGAGCTTTCTTGAAGAAAAAAGAGTTTTCTTTAGCTAGAGGAAAAATGTTTGTCAGAATCTCACTCTTCCAAGTGTCTACTTTCCGTTCTGTTTTGACTCTTCATCCGGTCTCCCCAAATCTGATGATGGTTGTCATCGCTCCGCCCATACATATATCCACAGCTGACAAAACTGGAACTCCGCCTACTATTGATCTCAATATTATCAATGAGGCGGAGCAAGCGAGAGATAGCCTAGTATAAAACCGCCCGAATTTTGAGCGAAGCTCCGTATTTGTCGAATACTACTTTGAGACGTCCACTATGAAGGTTCTCGCTCTCTGCTTTGTTATTCTCCTGGCTGGCTCCGTTCCCACCGTTTCTGGTGGCAGATGTGGTGCTTCTCTGTTAATGGAACTATTCACCTTATGCCCGTCAGGATGCACCATTGAAGGTTAGTTTTTCTCCGTTTTCTGTGTTTCATATCAATAAAAAAGCGTTTCATGTCATTAGAAAACTAATTTTCAGATCCTGTTCTCGCGATCAAGCTCTGTTCTTTCCCATTCGACAGTGAGGAGATGAGGATGATGTGTTGTCCAGGAGAATGATGCTTCAGAGAGGAAACCACAACGTTTTCGTTCTTTTGAAACATTTATAACTCACACGCACACCCACCCACTGTTTCTTATTATAATTGACTGTCATGTCATGAGAAAATGCAATAAAATTTTGTTAACAATTCTGTGTACTAATACTGGACCATCGAGACATTTGATATGCTTATAAAACTAGAAGTCACTTTTGTTACAAGACACAGTTCTGGAACTTTTGTTCTTCACTGACAAGGGAGTTATGTATTCGGCTTCGCGAGTTGAAAACAAAAATCTGGAAAATTCTTTCGAGATCCGAGTTAAAAGCTTTCAAAGGTAGGGTTACGGCCATTCGACGTGCATGCTTGTCTATCTCTCTTGCTCTCACTTGTCGATTCGTTCAGTAGTTTTCGTTCTCCGTTGTCTTTCAAAATGCGGTAGTCAGGATGGGATAAAATAGGTTAATGTTCGATTCCGCCAAATTGGGGTCTGAAGCGGATTTTCTCGGAAAAGAGACAAGCAGAGCGACCCAGGCGCCGAAAATTCTTAACCATTTTGAAGACTCCTAGGAGCAGAGTTCCAACTTGGAATAAAGACAAAGTTGACTAGTAGCTTTTCTTGAGTTTGACATAGACCAGAACGTCACGATTATCAATTGAAAAACGAAAATTTCAGGTTAAAAAAAATTTGCACTACAAAAATTTAGATCTAGAGTTGACAAACAAAAATTAATGTTCTCAGAAAAACAGGCGGTATGGAAACACGTTTCAATATGGTATTTGACTATTTCGTACTGAAAACCGCCAAACTCATAACACTTTCGGTTGGCGATCTATAACACATCCTCAGAGACCCCGGCAAAACTCTGAAAACAAGCCATAAAACGCTGTATAATACGATGAAAACCGCATCCTTACTACTCTTTTCAGTGAGGATTTTCTATATTAGACAAGAAGCGGTGAAATCTTTTCTAATATGGAAACCGATCAAAAAAGGAAACTGCAGTCACTGAGCATCCAGTTCACGATCCTTTTGAAATGTCCGAATCGAAAAAAAGGGAGACGCAGCTTCTGTTTGCTCGAGAATGTGCAGAGGAAGCTGAGACATATAAGGAGCAAATTCCTTTTTCTTTCCCTTTCGCATTGCCTTTAGCTATAAGCCTGGAGCGACTAATAAGTAGTTCATATATGTTTGCCGGCGCAAACGGAGAACATGTGGATTATTTTTCCGTGAAAATGTCCAAACGGCAGACAATGTTCATGTTTTGACAAACTTGAAATCACACATTTCTCCGATATCTCATCTTTTGTCCATAGTTTCCTACCAAAAACAACACATAGTAATAGCAAACACAGTAGTATCCCATTCACAAGTTAGTCATATTTTACTCTCCATATCATACAGATATCATAATATAATATTGTTTTTTTCGGATTTTCAGCTACATTTCCTGTCTGCAATAGACATCGTCTCATGAATCAAAAACTGGCGACTAACATTTTCAGCCGAATTATTATTTCCGGAATGGCTAATAGATTCTAGCGTGTGGGTCTTTTAATATGAACCATCAAAAACTTGTTTTTCGTTTTTCGGCGCTAATGAACATGTGGGAACGAGAAAAAGGCATGAGATTAATGAGATGTAGGGGTGACTCAATGGGAATGCAGCTCATGGGGGAGTGTTGGAGAAATCCGTCTTCTTTCAAAAAAAAAAACAGTGAAAAATATGGCTGAACAAAAAGATGTGGGTCATGGGTGGCCGAATAAAAATGGGTTAGAATCAGTCAGTGGCTAATGGGTGGCTGAACAAACTGTATCTTGTAAAAAACCGTGGAAATTTCACTATACCAAAAAACACCTTCCTTCAATCACAATCCTAGTCCATGCCATGTAAACCAATCAGCATCACCTCATCACTTGAATTTCCCAAGTCTTCTTCATGGTCATCATTAGATTTTGTTCTCCACCAGGCTTTTTTCGACTCGAATCGAAGACTGTGACGAATGCCAAAAACCGAGACAACAAGAAAGCAGGTGTACAATGAATACACGGTTTATTCGGAAAGATGTTCACATGAACAATGTGTAGCGTGAATAGTGATAGCATCATAGAATGAGTTCCGAAGGGAACAGACAAAAATAAAGACGGCAAAGAATATACAGAGTCGAAAAAATGGAAACACTGCAAACCAGTGTTTAAAAAATCTGGGAACACAAGTGGAACACTTCAGGTTTGACAGGAACGAATTGCTCATATATAAGAAGGGCTGAAACTGTAACAAGTAACATTCACTAACAGAACGTTTTCCAGCAGAGGAGAAAATATCAGAACGGCCAAGAAAACCCAAGAAATCAGTGTTTCCCTCCCTTGTGCGACAGAGCGCATTTGCTGTTTCGCACGTACAGATTTGGTGGTGATTCAACTTGGAATCGTTTGACTTTAAAGACTTGCTCGCAAAGAACGTTCGGATCGGCATCCGTTATCTCTGCTCTTTCCGAGTCCCACCTCCGAACGGCGATAGCAAACTTTTGGGGGTGAGGGATTACTGTCCAGAAGGGAGTGTTAGAGAGCCGGATCTGAAGACAATTATAGTGTAGGAAGAGACAAAGAATGTAAGGACCTAGACAGTTTGTGAGGGGCCTACATGAGAACCCAAAATGATAGAAACTTGGAAGAACTGGAGGATCGGGAACAACTTTTGAAGGGGGAAGGGGGATTGAACGATGACGAAATAGAAAATCGAGCAACGGGAAGCATGATGTAGAAATCGTAGTTCGGCAGAGCAGCAGACGATCTGAAAAAAATCATGTTTAGAATCTGAAAATCTCACAGGATCTATATCAACTCAAAACTGAAAAAGAGACTCACCGAAAAATGGAGTGAAGTCTCAGTTGGAGTATGTGGACACGATTCCCAAATGAATTGTCTCTGCTGATGATTTTTGGTTAAACGAAGCCAGAGAAACTGAAAATGGAATGGATTAATTGTAACGAGCCTAGGATGTTGAACCTACCTTTTGTGATTTCTCACTTCGAGCATGTCGACAGAAGTTTGGTAGGAGTTTTCCAGGAGACTTGCAGATGATTTTACATCGGCTGAAAAGGAAATGGGTCAGGTTTGAGGAATCTAACAATAAGTGTAGTCGATCTTACCTGGAGAGGAAACAGCCGGAGAAGAAGTTGTGAATCAAAAAGGGAATGTTCAGGAACGACGAGACATACACAGATACAAACACTCAGACATACATCAACAAAATGAGAAAATAAATTTTGTGTTTTTTTTTTCAAAAGCGTTTCAGAGTCCTTTTTTGTGACTTTGAAAAAAATGTGTTTTTTTTTAATGAAATTTCAAAAAACATGGGCGAATTTTTCATAATGGCTTCGCAAAATTCAAAGACGGTTCCACTTCTTCCGGAACATTCAGATTCGGGCCGAGATTCTCGTACTCCAACATGGGATAGCTCGAAGTTTGCATTACACTTCTGTTGTTTGTGGATTGTTGCTTCTTCCATGAAGTCAAGTAATTCTCAACTACCTTGAGAATGAAAAATGCTTATGTACACTTTTCTCGGACCTCATAGACGCGCCACAACGCACAACGAATGGTGCTCAGTAGTGTATATGAGTAGAAGGATTTGGATGAAAGAAGTTGAAAGATTGGAAAATTTGGAAAAAAAAAGAAAAAGAAGTTGAAAGATTGGAAAAAGCGAAGAAGAACGAAGTGAAGAAGATAGTATAGACACCATGGAATCCTGGCAAAGAGCAAGAGGCGGAGTCGAAGGAAGAAGCAGAGACAGTTGAAGGTCTAACTAGGAGGATTCGGATGTTGAAGAGAAAGAAGCTCCTACAAATGGCTTCCATCTACCTGATAGGCAATGAAAGCCTTATTTCTCCTCAACATCCGAATCCTCCTAGTTAGTCCTTTAACTGTTTCTGCTTCTTCCTTCGACCCCGCCCCTTCCTCTTTGACAGAATCCCACGATGTCACCAGAATCTTCTTCATTTTGTTCTTCTTCGCCAAAAAGAATCTCCACATCTATAAATAAAAAAACTTGAGAAAACGGCTGATTTCGAGTGCGGCGGTGTCCACGAGACATCGCCAGTTGACAAGGCTTTCATTGCTTATCGGAACGATGGACCCCATGTCCACGAGACAGACACAACGCAGAACAACTGGTGTCACATGTTCTCGGTGAACCCACTAGATAAGCAATGACTCCTGCTGCTCTGTTAGTGTATGTGAGTGCTTGTGGGTCGTTGCTTCTTCCATGAAGTCAAGTAATTCTCAACAACTTTGAGAACGAAAAGTGCATATGTACACTTTTCTCGGACCTCATAGAAGTGCAACAACGGAGAACAAATGGTTCCACAAGTTCTCGGTGTTTTTCGTTCGAGTGCGGCGGTGTCCACGAGACTTCGCAAGTCGACAAGGCTTTCATTGCCTATCAGGACGATGGAACCCATTTGTAGAAGCTTTTTTTCCTTATCGAGTTGGAGCCATTTGTAGAAATGGACCTTCTTTTTCTCCAACATCCCTGTCCTCCCTGATTGATTCCATCGTCATGATAGGAGTGCGGCGGTGTTCACGAGACTGCGCAAGTTGACGAAGCTTTCATTGTTTATCAGGACGATGGAGTCAATCAGTGAGGACTGGGATGGTGGAGAAAAAGAAGGCCCATCTCTACAAATGACTCCAAATCGAGGAAACGGCTGAGTTCGAGTGCGGCGGTGTCCACGAGACTTCGACGAGACGCATGGCGTAGCATTCGGAATTCGGCAGAACAATAGACGATCTGAAAAAAAAAATCATTATTAGAGTCAGAAAAACTCGCAGAATCTATATCGACTGAAAGCTGAAAGAAAGGCTCACCGAAAAATGAGGTGAAGTCTCAGTTTGAGACACGATTCCCAAATGGATTGTCTCCGCTGATGATTTTTGGTTAAACGAAGCCGCTTGAAATAAAGCTGAAAATGAAATGGATTAATTGTAACGAACCTAAAATGTTGAACCTACCTTATGGAATCTCTTACTTCGAGCACGTCGACAGGTTTGGTGGGAGTTTTCCAAGAGACTTGCAGATGTTTTCACATTGGCTAAAAATGAAATGGATCAGGTTTGAGGAATCTAACAAGGTAAGTGTAGTCGATCTTACCTGGAGGGGGAACAGCCGGAGAAGAAATGTTGAATCAAAGAGTGGAATGTTCAGGAACAACAAGACATACACAAACACAAACACTTAGACATACATGAGCAATATGTGTTTTTTTTTAATGAAATTTCAAAAAACATGGGCGCATTTTTCATAATGGCTTTGCAAATTCAAAGACGGTTCCACTTCTTTCGGAACACTCAGATTCGGGCCGAGATTCTCGTACTCCAACATGGGATAGCTCGAAGTTTGCATGACACTGTGAGTGTTTATGGATTGTTGCTTCTTTCATGAAGTCAAGTAATTCTCCACAACTTTGAGAATGAAAAATGCTTATGTACACTTTTCTCGGACCTCATAGACGCGCCACAACGCACAACGAATGGTTGCTCAGTAGTGTATATGAGTAGAAGGGTTCGGATGTAAAAAGAAGTTGAAAGATTGGAAAAAGCGAAGAAGAACGAAGTGAAGAAGATGGTATAGACATCGTTAGATTCTGGTGAAGAACAAGAGGCGGAGTCGAGGGAAGAAGCAAAAACAGTTGAAGGACTAACTAGGAAGATTCGGATGTTGAGGAGAAAGAAGCTCCTACAAATGGCTTCCATCGAGCTGATAGGCAATGAAAGCCTTATTTCTCCTCAACATCCGAATCCTCCTAGTTAGTCCTTCATCTGTTTCTGCTTCTTCCACGAAGTCAAGTAATTCTCAACAACTTTGAGAACGAAAAGTGTACACTTGTCTCGGACCTCATCGAAGCGCCACAGCGCAGAACAAATGGTTCCACAAGTTTTCGGTGAACCCACTAGATAGACAATGACTACTGCTGCTCTGTTAGTATATGTGAGTGTTTGTGGGACGTTGTTTTTTCCATGAAGTCAAGTTATTCTCAACTACTTTGAGAACGAAAAGTGCATATGTATACTTTTCTCGGACCTCATAGAAGCGCCACAACGCACAACTAATGGTTGCTCAGTAATGTATGTGAGTGGAAGGATTTGGATGTTGGAGAAAAAGAAGTTGAAAGATTGGAAACAGCGAAGAAGAACGAAGTGAAGAAGATTGTATAGACGTCGGAAGACTCTGGCGAGGAGCAAGTGGCGGAGTCGAAAGAAGAAGCAGAAACAGTTGAAGGACTAACTAGGAGGATTCGGATGTTGAGGAGAAAGAAGCTCCTACAAATGGCTTCCATCGACCTGATAGGCAATGAAAGCCTCCTAGTTAGTCCTTCAACTGTTTCTGCTTCTTCCTTCGACTCCGCCCCTTCCTCTTCACCAGAATCTCTCGACGTCACCAGAATCTTCTTCATTTTGTTCTTCTTCGCCAAAAAGAAGCTCCACATCTATAAATAAAAAATTTAGAAAGCGGCTGAGTTCGAGTGTGGCGGTGTCCACGAGACATCGCGAGTTGACAAGGCTTTCATTGCTTATCGGGACGATGGACCCCATGTCCACGAGACAGACACAACGCAGAACAAATGGTGTCACAAGTTCTCGGTGAACCCACTAGATAGACAATGACTCCTGCTGCTCTGTTAGTGTATGTGAGTGCTTGTGGGTCGTTGCTTCTTCCATGAAGTCAAGTAATTCTCAACAACCTTGAGAATGAAAAATGCTCATGTACACTTTTCTCGGACCTCATAGAAGCGCCACAACGCAGAACAAATGGTTTCACAAGTTCTCGGTGAACCCACTAGATAGACAATGACTCCTGCTGCTCTGTTAGTGTATGTGAGTGTTTGTGGGTCGTTGCTTCTTCCATGAAGTCAAGTTATTCTCAACTACTTTGAGAACGAAAAGTGCATATGTACACTTTTCTCGGACCTTATAAAAGCACCACAAAGCACAATGAGTGGTTCCGCAAGTACTCGGTAAACCTTTAAGACTGTTCGGTTAGTGTTGAAGGATTGGAGAAGGCGAAGGAGAAAGAAGTGAAAAAGATTCAGGAGACGTCGGGAGATTCTGATGAAGAGCAAGAGACGGAAAGAAGCAGAAAGATTCGAAGGACTAACTAAAATGATTCGGATGTAGAGGAAAAAGAAGGTCCACTTCTACAAATGGCTTCAACTCGAGAAAACGGCTGAGTTCGAGTGTGGCGGTGTTCACGAGACTTCGCAAGTCGTTAAGGCTCTCATTGATTGGTTTATTTATTACAAAACGGAGATAAGAAGAAAACATACGTGAAAAGCAGCTCCCCTCACGAGGAGCGCTTAATGAAGTTTGAAGATGGAGAGAGAAGGTCTAAGAAAAAGGTGATTACAGGTAATTAAGAGAAGAAAAAAAAAAAGAGAAGTGGATTTAGTAACGGGCAATGGATGAATCGAGGAGAAGCTCAAATTGGGACGGGGTTAAAAAATTTGGTAACATTAGCAGTAATGACATTCCAGAGGGGAATGGAGGATGCAAAAAAGTCGTTGATATGGGGATTAAAACAAATTAAAATGATGAAGCGACGGGCAGAGTTAGACAAACGGAAGTGAGATTCAGGGCAAGGAATCTAGGAGGAGAAATTGTCAATCTTGTGAAGAAGCATTAGTTGTGATTTAAGGGCCAATGTCGAAGAGTAGGAGGAGCCGGGGGATGTGGAACCGGGGGATGTTCAAGGCTTTCATTGCCTATCAGGACGATGGAAACCATTTGTAGAAGTAGAACTTATTTATCCTCTATATTCGAATCCACTAATGTAGTCCTTCAACTGTTTATGCTTCTTCCTTCGACGCCGCCTCTTGCTCTTCATCAGAATCTCCCGACGTCTCCTGAATCTTCTTCACTTCTTTCTTCTTCGCCTTCTCCAATCCTTCAACATATTTTCTCCAACATCCGAATCCACCAATATAGTCCTTCAACTGTTCTAGCTTCTTACTTCATTTTCCTGACTGCGGCGCGCTGATGTTTTTTTGTACAGACAGTAGAGATGTCAAGAAACAATGAGTCGGGAGAATTGTGAACTTGTATCTACCGTAAAACCTGTAATAGAAGCACACCCTCTAATAGAAGCACAGTCCGATGTGCGGTTTTCATCGAGGTGAACGTGAATTTGTTCCGATTTCAGGGATTTTCAAGTGTTCTTCCTAAAAAAATGTCAAAAATGAGTGATGAAGAGGAAAAAATGGACCATTTCTATAAGAAAGCTACCTACGAAAACCGTCTAAATATGGTTTCGGACAGTTTTCTGAATTTTTGAATTTCACAACAAAAAGTTTAAAAAATAGAAGCACACCCTGTGGTAGAAGCACACCCTGTAATAGTAGCACACCCTAGACCACCTTTGAAAAATAGAAGCACATGTGCTTCTATTACAGGTTTTACGGTAATTAATGTCATCTTTGAAAAAAGAAGACAGTTTCGGTGATGTCAAGAAATTCTTTTGTATATTGCTCGTCTCAGAAAGACTGATACGATTGTGTTTAAGTTGACAGCAGCTCCAAAATTTAGATGCTCGGATTGTTCGTTGACGTAGTCCTTTCCAGCCATTGTATCGAAATGTTGTGATTTCTGCTGTCAGTAGTGTTCTCCAATCAGTTGACATGTGAGGAACATTGATGAGACATCATTGAGCAGTTGAAAAGAAATAACAAAGAAGACTAAGATAAATCAAAAGTGACAAGTGAACTCGTCTTCACATCCATCACAAACAGGTATTTCTGCGCGGCGGACACCAAAGTAACAAAACTATTGGTGACCTTCTCTATCAAATGAAATTGAAAAATATCTTAATAGTCACATTTGTCACAAGATCATTAAGAATGATGACACAATAGAACCTACAGTAATCTTGTTGAGACTGGTGTTTGAGATTCTCGAAAGTTATTAGAAAAACTTTGTCGCGAATTGTGGCTCATTAAAAACAAAGATAAACAACACTAACCTGGATAAAAACCCAGAAAATTGATATTCAACAAATTTTCTCAACGTATGTTTTCTTATGAGTCAAAATACCTACACTACAGCATTTTCCATGGTTCCTGGAAAATCGGGCGTTATAAAAGGAGCGTGAGCTTATGATTCACTTCTGGGGCCAACTAGAATTCTATTCAAGGAACAAACTCATCTGCCTCCATATTATAGCAGTTCTGAGTGGACCAATCTGCCAAAGAGCTTATCCGTAATCTGGAGCCTTCCGTTTTCCTTTCCATCGACATTTGGATCAAAGACAGCAAGCCGTTGCTCTATCCGATGCAGGATTTGGTATTATCATTCATCCGAGCTGAAATTGTGAAGTCATAGCAGATAAAAAAAAGAAAAAGAGGAATAACATAAAGAGTAAAACTCTCAAGAGCACTCCACTCACCTTCTTGGTTTAAATTGAATAGTGTTCGATTAAATCCAAGTTGAGATCATCTTGATGTTGAAGGAGAGATCTGAAAAAAAATTCAGGTGATGTGGAGGTAGAAGAAGGAGACACGGCAAAGATGAAGAATGAGACCCTTGAAGTGTCTTAATGTCTGAACGAGGCTGAGAAGGAATCGAAAACGAGAGAAAGCACCTGACTTGAAGAGATTGACAATGAAAGGGCAAAAATAGAACAAAAATTTGTCGCATCGAACATCAGGTGACAGAAAAATGAAGAGATTGCGGGAGATTGATTGGTTTGATGGTTCTTGGTTTCGACCTTTCGCAATTTGATTTTCCTTACGAGAACATTCGAGAAAACAAAGTACTCAATTTTTGTATACTTTTCTGCTTCTCATCGAAATCAGAATCGCTGACATGTCGGACAACTCACAGGGCGCTCATCGAGCAGCAGTAAAGTCAGACTCGAACCGCGTCGCGCTCAAAAAGACGCGTCGCGGCTCAATTCAAGGAGGAACAGACGTGCACTATGAGAGATTATGAGAGAGTGCAGAGATAGGTCCCCGTCGGAAGGGGCGCAAGCATTTAGCTCTCTCTGCTAGCCGCACTTTTTCCCTCCACTACTCAGAACGTCTTTGTTACTGAGTCAATTGGAGGGAGGGCCACATTTTCTCTGTCGACGGACGGAGCGTTGTTTGGTGTGATTGACGAGAGAAAGGCGAAAAACGTCTTTCGGGGCGAAGGCAGAAACGCAGTGTAAAAAGGGAACAACGTATTGGTCCAAGAGGAGATGTACTTTTTCTGGTCGAGATTGGAGGCCGCGAGGAGGGGGCAACTTGAAACGGAAGAGAGACAGAGAAAAGAGATGTAGGCATTTCGGCAGAAATGGATCCGTGTGTCCTATCGTTTTGACAAGCTCTGATGGAGAGGGAGCCGACTAACGAGTGAGAGAAGGATTCTCGGGAAACGGCAGGAACGCAAGGACAGAAAATACGACTTTCTGGCAGAAGACGAAATGTGCCTTGGAAGGAGTGAAGACGACGCGTTGGCAGAAGCGAAGTCGTGCCTCCTCTGGCCGCACATTGAAATTGATCGAAAAGTAAGGTTTCAGGAGAACGGCAGAGTTGTAAAGAAAAAAAAGACGACGTTCTGGTGAAAGAAAAAATGATCCTCTTTGTGTTGAACACTGGCAAAGAGGAAGGGTGGATAAAGGGTCTCGGAGCCAAAACGCAGAAAAAGAGGCGAAAAAAAAGAGAGGTTCTGGAGAAATCGGAGTCGTGTGTCGTCTGTTCTAGTCAAACACTGACAGAGAGGCAGCAAAGAGAATGCATTATAGCGAATGAATTCTCACCCAGATTTGACGTGGACCATGTGGAAAAAGTTAAAAAAGCGGGAAAGCTGAAGTAGGTGTTCCGGTGACAAAAGTGAAGGTTTTCTTTATTTCTATTTCAATAAATTTTGTGAAGAAATACCACGTTAAAAAGTTTGTACATTGTCAAAAAACAGTGAAAATTTCATTGTACCAGAAAACACCTTCCTTCAATCACAGTCCTAGTCCAAATAAACCAATCAGCATCACCTCATCACATGAATTTCCCATTTTTTTCTTCACAGTCATCATTAGATTTGTTCTCCACCAGGCCCTTTTCTACTAGAATCGAAGATTGTGACGAACGCCAAAAACCGAGGCAACAAGAAAGCAGTTGTACAATGAATACACGGTTTATTCAGGAAGATGTTCACATGAACAATGTGAAGCTTAAATAGTAATAGCATCATATAATGAGTTCCGAAGGGAACAGACAAAAATAAAGAGCATTTTTCAGCAGAGAAGAAAAAATCAGAACGGCCAAGAAAACCCAAGAAATCAGTGTTTCCCTCCCGTGTGCGACAGAGCGCATTTGCTGTTTCGCACGTACAGATTTGGTGGTGATTCAACTTGGAATCATTTGACTTTAAAGATTTGCTTGCAAAGAATGTCCGGATCGGCATCCGTTATCTCTGCTCTTTCCGAGTCCCACCTCCGAACGGCGATAGCAAACTTTTGGGGTAAGGGATTACTGTCGAGAAGGGAGTGTTAGAGAGCCGGATCTGAAGACAAGTATAGTCTAGGAAGAGACAAAGAACGTTTGTGAGGGGCCTACATGAGAACCTAAAATGACAGAAACTTGGGAGAAATAGGGAAAAGGAAAAAACTTTTAAAACGGGGAGGTGGGTTGAACAATGACAAAATAGAGAATCGAGGAACGAGAAGCATGGCGTCGCATTCAGAATTCGGCAGAACAATAGATGATCTGAAAAAAATCATTATTAGAGTCAGAAAAACTCGCAGAATCTATATCGACTCAAAACTGAAAAAAAAACTCACTCACCGAAAAATGAGGAAGTTCTAAGCTGAAGCGTGTTGACACGATTCCCAAATGGATTGTCTCCGCTGATGATTTTTGGTTAAACGAAGCCGCTTGAAATAAAACTGAAAAGGAAATGGATTAATTGTAACGAACCTAGAATGTTGAACCTACCTAATGGAATTTCTTACTTCGAGCACGTCGACAGAAGTTCGGTAGGAGTTTTCCAAGAGACTTGCAAATTATTTCACATTGGCTGAAAATGAAATGGGTCAGATTTGCGGAATCTAACAAGGTAAGTGTTGTCGATCTTACCTGGAGGGGGAACAGCTGGAGAAGAAGTTGTGAATCAAAGAGTGGAATGTTCAGGAACAACAAGACATACACAGATACAAACACTTAGACATACATGAACAAAATGTGAGAATAATTTCTCTTTGGTTTTTTTTTCAAAATCGTTTCAGAGTCCTTTTTTGTGACACAAATGTATTTTTTTAATGAAATTCCTAAAAACATGGGCGAACTTTTCATAATGGCTTTGCAAAATTCAAAGGCGGTTCCACTTCTTTCGGAACACTCAGATTCGGGCCGAGATTCTCGTACTCTATAATGGGATAGCTTGAAGTTTGCATGACACTTCTGTTGTTTGTGGATTGTTGCTTCTTCCATGAAGTCAAGTAATTCTCAACTACCTTGAGAACGAAAAGTGTACACTTTTCTCGGACCTCATAGACGCGCCACAACGCACAACGAATGGTTGCTCAGTAGTGTATATGAGTAGAAGGATTTGGATGAAAGAAGTTGAAAGATTGGAAAATTTGGAAAAAAAAAAGAAAAAGAAGTTGAAAGATTGGAAACAGCGAAAAAGAACGAAGTGAAGAAGATTGTATGGACGTCGGGAGATTCTGGCAAGGAGCAAGAGGCGGAGTCGAGGGAAGAAGCAAAAACAGTTGAAGGACTAACTAGGAAGATTCGGATGTTGAGGAGAAAGAAGCTCCTACAAATGGCTTCCATCGACCTGTTAGGCAATGAAAGCCTTATTTCTCCTCAACATCCGAATCCTCCTAGTTAGTCCTTCAACTGTTTCTGCTTCTTCCTTCGACCCCGCCCCTTCCTCTTTGACAGAACCTCCCGACGTCACCAGAATCTTCTTCATTTTGTTCTTCTTCGCCAAAAAGAATCTCCACATCTATAAATAAAAAAACTTAAGAAAACGGCTGATTTCGAGTGCGGCGGTGTCCACGAGACATCGCGAGTTGACAAGGTTTTCATTGCTTATCGGGACGATGGACCCCATGTCCACGAGACAGACACAACGCAGAACAAATGGTGTCACATGTTCTCGGTGAACCCACTAGATAGACAATGACTCCTGCTGCTCTGTTAGTGTATGTGAGTGCTTGTGGGTCGTTGCTTCTTCCATGAAGTCAAGTAATTCTCAACAACCTTGAGAATGAAAAATGCTCATGTACACTTTTCTCGGACCTCATAGAAGTGCCACAACGCAGAACAAATGGTTTCACAAGTTCTCGGTGTTTTTCGTTCGAGTGCGACGGTGTTCACGAGACTTCGCAAGTCGACAAGGCTTTCATTGCCTATCAGGAAAATGAAAGTCATTTGTAGAAGCTTTTTTTCCTTATCGAGTTGGAGCCATTTGTAGAAATGGACCTTCTTTTTCTCGAACATCCCTGTCCTCCTGGATGGGGTCCATCGTCATGATAGGAGTGCGGCAATGTTCACGAGACTGCGCAAGTTGACGAGGCCTTCATTGTTTATCAGGACGATGGACCCCATCCACGAGGACTGGGATGCTGGAAAAAAAGAAGGTCCATTTCTACAAATGACTCCAACTCGAAGAAACGGCCGAGTTCGAGTGCGGCGGTGTCCACGAGACTTCGACGAGACGCATGGCGTAGCATTCGGAATTCGGCAGAACAATAGACGATCTGAAAAAAAAAAACATTATTAGAGTCAGAAAAACTCGCAGAATCTATATCGACTCGAAACTGAAAGAAAGACTCACCGAAAAATGGGGTGAAGTCTCAGTTTGAGACACGATTCCCAAATGGATTGTCTCCGCTGATGATTTTTGGTTAAACGAAGCCGCTTGAAATAAAGCTGAAAATGAAATGGATTAATTGTAACGAACCTAAAATGTTGAACCTACCTTATGGAATTTCGTACTTCGAGCACGTCGACAGAAGTTTGGTAGGAGTTTTCCAAGAGACTTGCAGATTATTTCACTTTGGCTGCTGAAAATGAAATGGGTTAGGTTCGAGGAATCTAACAAGGTAAGTGTAGTCGATCTTACCTGGAGGGGGAACAGCCGGAGAAGAAGTTGTGAATCAAAGAGTGGAATGTTCAGGAACAGCAAGACATACACAGATACAAGCACATAGACATACATGAACGGAATGAGGGAATCATATATTTTTCTGATTTGTTTCTTCAAAAACGTTTCAGAGTCCTTTCTTGTGACTTTAAAAACAATGTGTTTTTTTAATGAAATTTCAAAAAACATGGGCAAAAATAATTGAAATTTGCATGACACTAGTGTTGTTTATGGATTGTTGCTTCTTCCATGAAGTTAAGTAATTCTCAACAACTTTGAGAATGAAAAATGCTTATGTGCACTTTTCTCGGACCTCATAGAAGCGCCACAACGCAGAACAAATGGTTCGACAAGTTCTCGGTGAACCCACTAGATAGACAATGACTACTGCTGCTCTGTTAGTGTATGTGAGTGCTTGTGGGTCGTTGCTTCTTCCATGAAGTCAAGTAATTCTCAACAACCTTGAGAATGAAAAATGCTCATGTACACTTTTCTCGGACCTCATAGAAGCGCCACAACGCAGAACAAATGGTTCGACAAGTTCTCGGTGAACCCACTAGATAGACAATGACTACTGCTGCTCTGTTAGTGTATGTGAGTGTTTGTGGGACGTTGCTTCTTCCATGAATTCAAGTAATTCTCAACTACCTCGAGAACGAAAAGTGCATATGTGCACTTTTCTCGGACCTCATAGACGCGCCACAACGCACAACGAATGGTTGCTCAGTAGTGTATGTGAGTAGAAGGGTTCGGATGTAAAAAGAAGTTGAAAGATTGGAAAAAACGAAGAAGAACGAAGTGAAGAAGATTGTATGGACGTCGGGAAAATCTGGTGAGGAGCAAGAGGCGGAGTCGAACGAAGAAGCAGTAACAGTTGAAGGACTAACAAGGAGGATTCGGATGTTGAGGAGAACGAAGCTCCTACAAATGGCTTTCATCGACCTGATAGGCAATGAAAGCCTTACTTCTCCTCAACATCCGAATCCTCCTAGTTAGTCCTTCAACTGTTTCTGCTTCTTCCTTCGACTCCGCCCCTTCCTCTTCACCAGATTCTCCCGACGTCACCAGAATCTTCCTCATTTTGTTCTTCTTCGCCAAAAAGAAGCTCCACATCTATAAATAAAAAAACTTTAGAAAACGGCTGAGTTCGAGTGCGGCAGTGTCCACGAGACATCGCGAGTTGACAAGGCTTTCATTGCTTATCGGAACGATGGACCCCATGTCCACGAGACAGACACAACGGAGAACAAATGGTGTTCTCGGTGAACCCACTAGATAGACAATGACTCCTGCTGCTCTGTTAGTGTATGTGAGTGCTTGTGGGTCGTTGCTTCTTCCATGAAGTCAAGTAATTCTCAACAACCTTGAGAATGAAAAATGCTTATGTGCACTTTTCTCGGACCTCATAGAAGCGCCACAACGCAGAACAAATGGTTTCACAAGTACTTAGTATACAGGGTGACCCATAAGTATAGACACCGATTCAAACAGCAATAACTTTGACGAGACTTGAAGAAATTCTTTGAAATTTTGAAATTTATAAATTCAAACGCACGAAATTTTGAAAATACAAACATTTTTGGGATTGATAATCTTTTTTCCGTATTACATCCTTCAGACGCCTCAGGTAGGCCTCCCCACTATCACGGCGGTAGTTCCCTTTTTTAGGCATCAGGTCTTTTGAACGGCGGGCATTTGATAGATGAATTTGAGATGGTTAGATAGAAAAACTTTCTGGCTCAATTATCTATAGACTTTTAAACCGATAAACTGTAAATGTGGGTTACTATGAATCGATTTTGTGCGTCCACCAACTATCGAAAATTGAACAAAACGCTGTGTTTGAGGTAAAAAAGGCAGGTCTTATTGTTCTGGAATACTCAATGTTATCTTCTGACGTAGAATCTAGATTGCTCGTTCTTTTAATTTTATTAAATTTGAGGTTTTTGGCGATTCTGACTTCCAAATCGACGCAAACTGGAGTTTGCTACCATTTCATCTATTTCCAGAAAAGACTATCACCAGAGCGCGGTTTGTAGTTGTAATCAGTTCTGTTTTGTTACAAAATACAGATCAAATATCCTCGCATTTATTTCTGTAGTTTTTAACAGTTTTTGCTGGCTTTCACAACAAATTTTTTTCTCAAAGTAGCACACTTATGTAACAAGAAAAGCGCGTGGCAAGCAAATGGTGTCGGGCTTCTTTGATGCTTAACTTTTTGTATTTCTTAGCAAGAACGTATCTTGTTATAATTAAACAAAGGATGAAACCTAGCAATCATTTTAAGATCGTTCTCTTAAAACCTTGCGGTATTCCGGCGTCAATAGCGAGCTTTTTACTGCTCCGAGCATCAATTCAAGGATGCTCATTCTTACGGCTCCAACAACCTTATAAAACGTTTCGAATTGTAGAAAATCAAGTTTCTTGTAGTCCTATTTTTTGTTAATACGAGAAAAAAAAGATTAATCGATTTGAGCGATTGGCTGAGTTGTTATGCGACATTGAAAATGTGCATACCGGCGCCCACCATTATTGCTTGTATGAAAATGACTGTAGCTCAAGAAGAAGCATCCACCATTTCCTTCAAACTCAACAGAATGTCATGAAAATTGGTGGGATAATAGATGAAGGTTATGATTATATAAAAATCTAAAAATGATTGAATTTGCGTGCAGTAGATACCCCATATCTTACGCGCAACTTTGGTGTCAATACTTATGGGTCACCCTGTATCTTTAAAGCTGTTCGGTTGCTCAGTAGTGTATGTGAGGAATGGAAACGGAGAAGGAAAGAGAAGAGAAGAACACCCTGGAGACGCCGGGAGATTCTGATGAAGAGCAAGAAGCGGGGAAAAGAAGCAGAAACAGTTGAAGACTAACTAAAAGGATTCCGATGTAGAAGAGAAAGAAGCACCACTTTTATAAATAAAAAACTCGAGGAAACGGCTGAATTCGAGCGCGGCGGTGTTCACGAGACTTCGCAATTTGACAAGGGTTTCATTGCCTATCAGGACGATGGAGGCCATTTGTAGTAGCTTCTTTTTCCTCAACGTCCGACTCCTCCTTGTCAGTCCTTCAACTGTTTCTGCTTCTTCCTTCGACTCCGCCTCTTGCTCTTCATCAGAATCTCCCGGCGTCTCCAGGGTGTTCTTCACTTCTCTCTCCTTCTCGGTTTCGACTGTTTAATAATGGTTTGCTCCCTTAGAGCATTCTTTTCTCTTCCCTCAATACTGCTTTTAGTGTATTACCTCCTCCCCTTTGGAACAGTATATAAGCTGTCTATGATGTATCATCGGGGTGTGTGTCCAGCTCAATAAAGGCTAGATGTTATACACATTCCATCATATTTTTTTCCTCGACATCCCTGTCTTTCTGGATCGCTCCCACCGTCCTGATAGGCAATGAAAGCCTTGTCGACTTGCGCAGTCTCGTAGACACCACCGCACTGGAACTTAGCCGTTTCCTCGAGTTGGAGCCATTTTTAGAAGTTTCATAAAGGACGTGTCTTTCAAATGCATTTTCCTCAATGCGGCGCGCCGACGTTTTCTTGTACAGACAGTAGAGATTTCAAGAAACAATGAGTCGGGAGAATTGTGAACTTGTATTTTACTAATGTCATCTTTAAAAAAAGAAGACAGTTTCGGATTGTTCGTTGACGTAATCCTTTTCAGCCAGTGTATCGAAATGTTGTGATTTCTGCTGCCAGTAGTGTTCTCCAATCAGTTGACATGTGAGGAACATTGATGAGACATCATTGATCAGTCAAAAAAAATTACAAAGAAGTCTAAGATAAATCAAAAGTGACAAGTGAACTCATCTTCACTTCCACCACAAACAGGTATTTCTGCGCGGCGGACACTCAAGTAACAAAACTATTGGTGACCTTCTCCATCAAATGAAATTGAAAAATATCTTAATAGTCACATTTGTCACAAGATCATTAAGAGTAATGATGACACAATAGAATTTCCTACAGTAATCTTGTTGAGACTGGTTTTGAGATTCTCGAAAGTTATTAGAAACACTTTGTCGCGAATTGTGGCTCATTAAAAACAAAGATAAACAACACTAACCTGGATAAAAACCCAGAAAATAGATATTCAACAAATTTTCTCAACGTCATGTTTTCTTATGAGTCAAAATACCTACAGTACAGCATTTTCCATGGTTCCTGGAAAATCGGGCGTTATAAAAGGAGCGTGAGCTTATGATTCACTTCTGGGGGCAACTAGAATTCTATTCAAGGAACAAACTCATCTGCCTCCATATTATAGCAGTTCTGAGTGGACCAATCTGCCAACGAGGATATCCGTAATCTCTAAAGTCTTCCTTTTTCCTTTCCATTGACATTTGGACCAAAGACGGCATTCCGTTGTTCGATCCAATGCAGGATTTGGTATTATCATTCATCCGAGCTGAAATTGTGAAGTCATAGCAGATAAAAAGAAAGAAAAAGAGGAATAACATAAAGTGTAAAATTCTCAAGAGCACTCCACTCACCTTCTTGGTTTAAATTGAATAGTGTTCGATTAAATCCAAGTTGAGATCATCTTGATGTTGAAGGAGAGATCTGAAAAAAAATTCAGGTGATGTGGAGTTTAAAGAAGGTGACACGGCAAAGATGAAGAATGAGACCCTTGAAGTGTCTTAATGTCTGAACGAGGCTGAGAAGGAATCGAAAACGAGAGAAAGCACCTGACTTGAAGAGATTGACAATGAAAGGGCAAAAATAGAACAAAAAATCGCCGCATCGAACATCAGGTGACAGAAAAATGAAGAGAGGGCGGGAGATTGATTGGTTTGATTGTTCTTGGTTTCGACATTTCACAATTTGATTTCCCTTACGAGAACATTCGAGAAAACAAAGTACTCAATTTTTGTATACTTTTCTGCTTCTCATCAAAATCAGAATCGCTGACATGTTGGACAACTCACAGGGCGCTCATCGAGCAGCAGTTTAGTCAGACTCAAACCGCGTCGCGCTCAAAAAGACGCGTCGCGGTTCAATTCAAGGAGGAACAAACGTGCACTATTAGAGATTATGAGAGAGTGCAGAGGTAGCTCCCCGTCGAAAGGAGAGCAATCGTTCAGCTCTCTCTGCTAGCCGCACTCTTTCCCTCCACTACTCAGAATGTCTTCGTTACTCAGTCAATTGGAGGGGGGACCACAGTTTTTCTGTCGACGGATGGAGCATTGTGTTGTCTGCTTTTAGAATTGACAAGGAGAAGACGAAAAACGTCTTTAGGGGCGAAGGCAGAAACGCAGTGTAAAAATGGAACAACGTCTTGGTACAAGAGAAGCACTTTTCTGGTCGAGAATGAAGGCCGCGAGGCGGTGGGGTGAAAATTACAACGGAAGAGAGAAAGAGAAAAGAAATATAGACATTTGTGCAGAAATGGATTCGTGTGTCCTATCGTGCCTTGTAAGACGAAAACGTCTTTAGGGGCGAAGACAGAAACGCAGTGTAAAAAGGGAACAACGTCTTGGTACAAGAGAAGATGCACTTTTCTGGTTGAGAATGGACAGAGAGAGGGCTTACAAACGGCTTCTGCGGCGGCGAGGCCGCGAGGAGGTTTGGTGCGAATTGAAACGGAAAAGAGTCAGAGAGAAGAGATGTGGGCATTGGGGCAGAAATGGATCCGTGTGTCCTATCGTCTTGACAAACTCTGATGGAGAGGGAGCCGACTAACGAGTGAGACTCGGGAAACGGCAGGAACGCAAGGACAGAAAAGACGACGTTCTTGCAGAAGACGAAATGTGCTTTGGGAGGAGTAAAGACGATGTGTTGGCAGAAGCGAAGTCGTGTCTCCTCTGGCCGCACATTGAAATTGATCGAAAAGAAAGGAATCGGGACAACGGCAGAGACGCATCGAAAGAGAAAGACGACGTTCTGGCAAAGGACAAAATGATCCTCTTTGCGTTGAGTACTGGCAGGGAGGAAGGGTGGGTTCCTGAGGCAATGCGCAAAAAAAGATTCACAAGAAAAGATGGAGACGTTTCAACGGAATTGGAATCGTGTGTCGTCTCTTCTGATCGAACACTGACAGAGAGGCAGCGAAGAAAATGCACCAGGTGAATGAATGCTCACCCAGATTTGACGTGAACCATGTGGAAAAAGTTAAAAAAAGCGGGCAAGCTGAAGTAGGTGTTTCGGTGACAAACGTGAAGGATCAGATCTCTGATAGCAAGAAACTCAACTTTGATGAATTAGTTGGGTAGTGATGAAAGACTAAACAATAGGCGTCTCAAAATTTCAACTTTTTAACGTGACATTTCCTCACAATTTATTGAAATAGAGATAATGTGCAAGTCTTACAGAGAGTTACAACGCATAATAAGCATAATTAATTCACAATCAAGTTCTGCGGTTCTCAGAGTTTATGGAAATCAGCCACTGTCCGATCACCATCATGGCGATTGATGGAGGCGTCTCCACGAGGATTTTCTTCATGACAGTTCTTGCACCTTCCACGTCCTTAACCTCCATCAACTCCTTCAGCATATTTGTCATCTTCTTGGCACTTCCTCCGGTTTCTCTCAACACATCACTGATACGAAACTCGGCGCGGATATACAAGTTGATTGTCTCGCTGGCCTCTTCATCTCCATCATTATTCTTCCCCATATAAATCATCGCCTTCTTAATCCGCTGCGCACGCTTTTCGACGTTTTTGTCGTCGTATTTGCTGCTGAGCCAGTTGATGAGACTTCTGTATTGCTCGAACTGCGGTATGAACTTCTTTGGGCATAGGGAGAGGTAGATGGAACGACAAGCAGTGAAGATGTCATGGCGAGAAAAACGTTCGCCGTTCAATCGCACCTCGCGGGTCACTCCTTGGTGGTGTCTCTCACAGATGCGTCGCATTCCCAACGGGAGCTTGTTGTACTCCTTCATGTCGATGAATCGATGGATGACATCCTGGGAGAAAACTGGCTCTGAAATATGAGTGTGGTTGAGTGAATTAGGTGAGGGGAAGTGTTAACTAGAGAAACTAGTGAACAAGGGCTCCAACATGTAACGGGTACCATTGAAAAGAGGACGTCTTGAAACGTGTTACAACAATTTCAAAATTTTCAGTGAACCTTTAGAAAGACCCTCGTTATCCACCCTTAGAACCCTAGAATTGTTCATCACATTTTTTGGTCGAACTATATCAGTTACATGAAATGAGACTTACCATCAACATTAGGAAGAATGCCGATAAGTTTCTTGACAAGAGGGGAGTTCCAGCAGTTAATCGAAAGAATTTCGTCAGCCACCCTTCCAGCCTCATCGTGCACAAAAATCATCTCCCGCGGAATAGGCTCGTCGAGTTCTGGGACCACTGTGGTTTTCTTCATTTTTCTCCTCTTTGGAGTAGAGGGGGCAACCTCAACAACATCTGAATCGCAGTCATCTTCCGATTCCACTTGCTCCTTCGCCTTTCGAGAAGTTCTATCTTTTTTCGGAGCGCTCTTCCTTTTGACAGGTGTTCGTTTCTTAGAGGTTTTCTCAGATACTACTACCTCTTCTGAACTCTGCTTGACTTCCTTCTCAACTGGCTTCTTGGCTTTTCGAGATGATCGCTTCTGCTGGCGGCTTTTCTTGGGGGCGGCTTTTCTTCCTTTTGCAGAGGCGGTCTTCTTTCTCTTTGGAGCTGTCCGTTTGTTGGAAGAGCTGTCAGAATTGTTCACTGGATCTTGATCATCATCCGACTCAATTGGCTTCTCAACTTTTTGAGCACTTCTCTTTCCGCCTCTTTCAGAAGATGTCTTCCTTTTCTTGGCAGTTCGCGCCACTGCCACTGCAACAGATTTACGCTTGCGAGAGGTTTCTCCAGAACCGTTTTTCACGACAGTCTCCATCTGCTCGTCGTCATCATTCACCATCTCGTCAATCTGATGATTTTCCTCGTTTTCTTACCTGAAATTTCGAGAATTCATTCTTTTTCTAGATAAATTTTCGTTTGCTAGAGGCGTAGACATCTCATCTCATCAATGGAGAGGAAGCGGACTAACTTGTAAGAGAATGCTTGACGGAAAACTGCAAAGACGCAGAAATGAGAGGAAATGAGGTTTTATCAAAAACGGAGTTATCTGTTCGAACACAGACGGAAAAAAGGGAAAAGGAGACTCTCAGGACAGCGGGAGAGACACAGAGATAGAGATGTGCTGGCAAAAGCGGCGCCGTGTGTCTTCTTTTCTAATCGAACACGGACGGAGAGAGGGTGAGAGAAAGGCTTCTAGGACAGAGAGGGCAAGAAAAAAACGGAGGAGACGCAGAGATGAGAGATAGAGAAACGTGGCGCCATGTGTCGTCTCTTCTGGTAGAGCACTAACAGAGAGGCAGCGAAGAGAAAGCATTCAGGGCAGCGAAAGAGAGGCAGAGAGAAAAGAAGACAACGTTCTGACACAAGAAGAGATGTGCCTCTTCTTGTCGAGCACGGAAGAGGGTGAACAAAGGGCGTATGTGGTCGAAAACAACGGAAAAGACGCTGAAAGAAGACGAAAAGACGTTTTGACAAAAATGGAGCCGTGTGTTGTCTCGTGTGCTAAGAGTCAAGAGAAGGCTTCTTGGAGAATGGCAGAGACGCAAAAAAAATTCCTTCTCTTGACAATCGGACTCCGATTGACGTTCACAGAGTCTGAAACTGGATCCTCGTTCGTACCCAGTGTCTGTTGAACATTCCGAGAGTTTCGCTTTCTCTGAGGAGCTGCATGCTTTCTCTTGATTTCGATTGGTTAGAAAAAAAAAAGCTTTCTCGCAGAAACAGAGTTTCAAATTATTTTCTGATGGAGAACAAATCAACTGTGATGCATCAGACTTCAAGCGGCAACAAAATACTGAAAAATGGGCGGAGCTTTCTTAATCCGAGACTAAGCATGACTTGTGGCCTCACCAGTACAATCTGATATCAGCACTTCAAATTCATGGTAAACAAAGTTTCGTGCCATCTATCTGATAATAAATCAAGTGAGCGACAGACACCTCCAAAACTGGCTCACTAGGAAATGGTCTATACAGTTTTTGGGATGAAAACTAATAATCGATGTTGATAGAAAGAGCAAAGCTTTCTGATTCCAGAAGACTTGTCAGTTTTTGCCATGACATACAAATAAACGTTGACTTTTTGGATACTATCGGGATTAGGTTCGACCTCATTTTCTGTAATTTCTACTTCATTCAAGTGATCTTTTGTTCTCAAAATTTATTGCAAGTAGAAACCAGTGGGTAAAACTTGCGGAGAATAACAACTAACTATAAAAAATAAATTATGAAATTCGTGAAAACCATTTGTCCAAGGTTATCAGAATTCGTCGGATTCCAATAGCTACTTGTGTTTCCGAGAAGTTCTCTTTGTTCCTCGAGCCGTCTTCTTTTTGGCAGGTGTCCGTTTATTAGAAACTTTGACTTCAGTGTCATCCATATCATCTGGATCCTGGCCATCTTCCGATTCCATCAGCTTTTCGACTTTCCGAGAGGTGCTCTTTTTCTTCGAAACAGGTTTCCTTCTCTTGACAAGTGGACTCCGAGTAGCGTTCACGGAGTCTGCAGCTTGATCGTCATCAGTACCCAGTGTCTGTTGAACATTCCGAGAGTTTCGTTTTTTCTGCGGAGCTGCATGCTTTCTTTTGACAGATTTTGGTCGGTTAGAAGTTTTGACCAAGTCGTTCATATCATCTGAATCTTGGTTGTCTTCCGATTCCAGTGGTTCTTTTGCCTTCCGAGTAGTTCTCTTTTTCTTCGCAGCGGGTTCCCTTTTCTTGACAGATTTCATCGCAGCAGATTTCCGTTTGCGAGAGGTTTTCACAGAGTCTCCAAACTCATCAACCATGCTCCGCTCGTTGTCATCATCCGCCATCTCTTCAGCCTGGCAATCCTCCTCCTCTTCTTCGCCATCCTCTTGATAACTATCATTTTCCACGTCTCTACGATCAGACACTCGTCTCCATAGCGGAACCGATTTTTCTACTTCCCATCCGTCATCATTAACATCGTATCTTCCAATCGGAGCACTCCCCAGTGGATGTTTCGGATTGACCATAGCCATTTTCTTCTTGACGTCCCAATACTTATCGTAGGGTGGCAGTCTAGCAGCAATCATGCGCTCTCGGTATGCTACCATGTGCATGTGAAGTGGATCCCAGGGATCAATTCTCTCCATTTCCAACGTTTTATTGATCTGTGCCACAATCATTTCGGGAGTTGGCTCCATATCGAGATAGGGACCGTTTTTGGCCTCTATTTCAGCATGGAGCTTTTCGATCCTTTTCTCCTCTCTCTGAACTTCCAAATACTGCTTTAGGCTGTACCCTTGCTTCGAAGCAATTTGCTCCTGTTTCTTTTTGCGCTGACGAGCTTTTAGAGCTTCTGCGGTAACCTTCTTTCGACGAGCCTTCTTTCTTGGTTTCGAAGCTTTCTCGGATGTTTCGGCATCATCCATTTCCATCTCTTCGCCAGATTCTTCTTTTGTATCCAGTTTTTTGGTAGCACGACTCCTCTTTGTTGACCGCTTTACGACTTTTGAAGTGTTTTTCGGTGTTGGCGCTGGCGAAGGTTGAGCACTGTCGGAATCCTCTGACTCGGTTCCTTCCTCCTCACTGTGTTCTGCCTCTGACTCCATTCCATCGACATCTGGTGAAGCCTCCCTGCTGCTCTTCGGAGATTCGTAGTCGTCGTCGAATCTTGAACTGAACTCCGTCTCCCATTGTGAAGGTCTGTATGGGTGTGAACGGATTTGACTTGATGTGGATGGCCCATCAAAGATATCCAGATCGTCATCAAAGTCATCGGGGACAAAACTTGATGTAGATGCTCCTGGAGCAAACTGAGAGGATTCCATTTGATGTGAACGGATATTGTTCGACGTAGAAGCTTTTGGATGATGCTGAGCTCTTCTTTGGACTGGACGAATTCCACTTGAAGTGGATGGTCCCTGGTAGTCATCCGGACTCTCATCAAAATATTCTTGGACAAAGCTTGACGTGGATGCTCCTGGATCGAATTGCGAGCTCCTTTGAGAAGATTCAGTTCGAGTTGAATGGTATCTCATCGAGGTGGATGGGCAGTCGAATCGATTCGGCCGGGGCAACGTCGTTCGATCGATTGAGCTCTCTCTACTCCGTTGTGGAGATTCGACGAGCGTCGACACATACTTGCCTCGCCTTTCTGGCTTTTTCTCTGCTTCTTTCGCTTTTGAAATTTTGAGTAATAATGCAGGATTCATGGCAGCAAATTGCATTAGGTTCCGCTCAAAGGTAGTCGTTGGATTGATGAGTGGAGTGAAAAATGGTGTCGAGGGTGTCACAGTTGATGGTCTCTCTTTGTTTCCATGATCCTGCTCCATTGAACCATGTGCATCGGTCATGGACGACTCTGCCACTCCGGAAGAATCACCTTCAATCTTTTGCTCTACCACAGCCTGCAAAGCGTACATTTTATTGTTGAGTTGTCATAGAATTCAAGTTCTTACCTTTACTGGGGAGCTTGACGTTCTGACGGCCGACGTATTCTTCCTACTTGGCGACAACGAGGATACAGTTTTTGGAGAGGTAGCACTTTCTTGCTCCAATGAAACCTGCAAAGAAAAAAAATTGTATTTGTTTCTATCCAGGTTGCGTTCTCACCTCAGACGACAGTTTGGCGGTTGTATTTGTCTCTGGAGCCATTTCACCACCAGTTTTAGCCAGCTTTGCGGTACGATTGTTGTCAGTTGAGTGCTTCACCTTATTTTCTTCCTTTTTGGGTGTTGTAGCCGGCGACTCTTCATTTGCTGCTCTCTCCTCATCGGTGTCTGCCTCGGATTCCAATCCATAGGCATTCAGGGAATTTGCTCTGCTACTTTTTGGAGATTCGTAGTCGTCGTCGAATCTTGAACTGAACTCCGTCTCCCATTGTAAAGGTCTGAATGAGCGCGAACGGACTTGGGTTGACGTGGATGGTCCTTCGAAGCTATCCTGGCTGTCATCGAAATCCTCTGGAACGTTGTTGGACGTGGATGCTCCAGGGGCAAATTGCGAATCCCATGGAAGGGATTGCGTTCTAGACGAACGGCTTGTGTTAGAGGACGAACATCTTGTGTTGTCGAGGAGATTCGGTATCCATTGATTCTCTTCATTTTTCGCCTTTTCCAGTTGACGACGCAGTTTTCCCTTCAATCGAAGTTTGTTTGCGCGGCTGCCCACAGTGGAGAACTTCTTCCTTGGCTTCTTCTGATGGTGAGGCTTTCGGACTCTTTCTGGTTCCTCGGCATCGCCTTCCGCAATGAATTGTGCAACTTGCTCTATTTCATCATCCGAGATTCCCTCCTCAGCAGCCATCCTCTCCTCTTGCTCCACATCTTCCATTTGATCCAATCCATCTTCCGGATTATCCTCCTTTCTTCTCTCCTGGGCTCGTAGACGTCTTGAAGTCCGCGACACTCTGTCATCAGGTGATGGTTGCATCACATTTTCGTGTGCTCTTCTAGTTCTTTTTGTCTCAGTGTTCTGGACTGCAGAAGATTTCGAATTCATTGCCGCACTCTTTCTTTCTGATGATTGAGCTTTCTTGGATATCCCTTTCTGAAAAAATTGAAAAGTTTGAGAGTTTGTTCTAACTCAACTCAGTTCTTACCACTGCCAAGCCCTCTTTCAATTCTTGGTACCGCTTCTGGGCCCGTTTTCTGACTTTGTTCGCTTTGCTGGCTGAGGTGACGAGTCTCTTTCGTTTTCTAGGCTTTCTGGCTGGTTGAGCTTCATCTTCTGATTGCTCTTCATCATCTGGTACAGCTTCCTCAACTGTTATGTCTTCATCTTCATCATCCGATTGAAAGCGCTCATCTTCCTCGCCTGGTTGAATTTGAAAATCTTCACTCCTGTCTCTGGATTGATCTTGACAGTCTCGGCGGAATCCAAATCCATTAGCCTCTTCTTCAACATCTATGTTTTGTGCCCGGTTGGCACTGATAGAGCGTCGAGAGATGACGGGATCGATAGGAACTTCGTGCAAGGAGACGTCATCTTCGCTTTGATCCTGCATTTCTTCAGTTTTGTCCAATTCAGACTTGTTGGCAAGCTGAAAACATCAAGATTTTGAATGTTCATATTTTCGAAATTGCTTACATCTTTTGCATTACTGCTGGATGGATCATTGCCCTTTCCATCTTTTTTAACACTGCTTTCTTCGTCAGTACTCAATGGAACTCCACTGCTACCAGTAGGAGTCTCATCGTGAATGTCTTCCATGTTGGTCGATTTGGACGGAGAGATTTCGGCTGACTAGAGAATCTACTGTTTATGAGTTTGAAGTTTGAAAATAACTCACATTTTCTCTATTGGATGGAGTTCCGACTTGTGCCCGCTCCTCACCGACAACTACTGATGTCGCCAGGTTGTTTTTGGAGGGATCTTCAATGCTTTCTTCTGCTCTCCGTTCCTGAAAAAATGGAAAACTTCAAAAGTTGGTTTCAACTCAACTCAGTTCTTACCACTGCCAAACCCTCTTTCAATTCTTGGTACCGCTTCTGTGCCCGTTTTCTGACTTTGTTCGCTTTGCTGGCTGAGGTGACGAGTCTCTTTCGCTTTCTAGGCTTTCTGGCTGGTTGAGCTTCTTCTTCTGTTTGCTCTTCATCATCTGGTACAGCTTCCTCAACTGGCATGCCTTCATCTTCATCATCCGATTGAAAGCGCTCATCTTCCTCGCCTGGTTGAATTTGACAATCCTCACTCTTGTCTCTGAATTGATCTCGACTGCCTCGGCGGAATCCAGATCCACTAGCTTCTTTTTCAACATCTATGTTTTGTGCCCGGGTGACACTAATAGAGCGTCGTGAGACAATGGGATCTATCTGAACATCGTGCAAGGGAACGCCATCTTCGCTTAGATCCTGAATTTCTTCAGTTTTGTCCAAAGACTTGTTGGCCAGCTGAAAACTTCATAATTTCGAATTTCCATCTTTTCGAAATCACTCACATCTTTTGCATTATTGCTGGATGGAACATTAATTTTTTCCTCAGTTTGATCTTCGACGTTTTTCTGAGTGTGCTTTTGAAATCGTCTTTGTTTTTGTTCCTCAGTTTCCAGAGAGGTGTGCTCCACTTGGTTGGAAACAGAATGTCCTTCAATGGCTTCTTTAGTTTCCGAACTGCCGCCGTTTATGTGGGTCTCCTCCACTGAGTGAACCATTGTTAGGTTCGTAGTTCCGGCTGAAACTCGATGATCGACTTCGTTTGATGTCTTCACACTACTTCCACCGTCAGCACCTAATGGGACTCCATTGCTACCGGTAGTAGTCTCATCGTGAACGTCCTCCGTGTTGGTCGAATCGGATGGGTAGATGTCGGCTGACTAGAAAATCAACGTTTTGATGAGTTTGAAGATTGAAAATTACTCACATTGTCTCCATTGGATGGAGTTGCGACTTGTGCCCGCTCCTCACCGACAACTCCTGATGTCGCCAGGTTGTCGTTGGATGAATCTTCAACGCCTCCTTCGGAAGCTTGCTTCAAAGTTCCATCCGATGTTGACTTGATTGGGTTTGTCACTGGTGGAGTTTGCTCCATTAGTTCTTCATTCGGTGGATCTCCAGTGTCAGCACTGGAGAGAGCTTCGTTGCTAGCGGTAGAATATTCACCACTCGCGCAGCTCATGAGTGGGTTTATGACATCGATCGGAGCACCCAAGTGAGTGACTTCTTCTACTTCCTCTAGACCAGTTCGAGGCTCTATTGGATTCTGAAAATTTGAGATGTTCGAAAATCGTGATTTTTGAATCACTCACAATGTCCAGTTCTTCGTCGTTGGATGAAATCGCAACATGCTTCTGCGCCTGATTTTCTCCCGACACTGGTTTCTCCGTGTTGTTGCTTTCTTCGGGACTTTGCATCAGAGCCTCACCCAATGATGGCTCCATCAAGTTGAGGACAAGCGGAGCTTGCTCCACAATCGCTCCACCTGATGCATCTCCAGAGACAGCAGTTGAAAGAGCTCCGTTGATTGCCTTCCGTGTTGGACTTTCCGTTGTCACGTTGTTCGGAGCACTCGGTGAGGCATTGTCCTCCACTTTCTCTGAATCACTTCGAGGCATTTTGGGAGGCTGAAATTTCAAAAATTGAAAATTAAGAATTCGTAATTATTGAATCGCTTACATCGTCCCCATCCTCGTCGCTAGCTCGCTTCACACTAACCATAGTTGACATTTTGAGATCTTCAGAGAGGGTAAAACTGAGAAAATTTTAGTCTATTTTTTTTTTGAAGCAAGTGAAAACATGAATTATCGATATAAACGACAAAGAGATAAGAACGAAAATTGAATGATTATTTCGATTTCACAATCTTTATTTGAAGAAAAATCAATGGAAAGCTTGGTTGAAGTGATTGTACGTGTGTGGGAAAAAAACCGCTGGCAAAAATTTGAGCGAAAAAATCGGGGGGACATGTGAAAAACGGGTCGAACACCAGTTCGAGAGATGGACACACAATTGGTTTTAAAGCAAGAATATGAGCAAAATAGGTTGGGAACAAATTGCGAGGAGTTATTTTTGGAAAAAAGTTAAGGGTGAGGGTAATTACAAAAGCCTAATGTTTCATAACAAGGTGTGTAAGAATGTGGGGGAACTAGAGGTGTTGGAGCAACATTGGATCTAACTACACTACATTGATTGGTGGTTTGAGAAAAAAAAAAACATTCAACAGCATTGGAGATTCTATAACATTTGAGGAGATTAGAAAATGCACTGGATAAACAGACAGCGCGCAAGTGCGCTCTACTGTTATCAAGTTTGAAAATTTACATATAAAAATTACGAATCGAGATGCTAGCAAATCATATGATCCGTGTTAACTGGAGGATGATGCCGGCAGAAGGATGGAACTTCGGTCTATTATGACTATCATTGGGAAGAGATGATTCTGAAATGAACTTTTGATTGATACAAAATTTGTTGAACACTTTCTGAAGACGAGTAAGCCATTAGAGTTTGCATTTTTCGGTGACATCGCCTAAAAAGTGCACACCGTTGAAGCGCATTACTCAACTTCCCGAGGTCTCTAGCAGGCTTTGATAAAATGAAAATATTTTACAGAACCTCTTTCCAATAACACACATTTTATACCTAATTCCCATCCCCAGTGGACACCATACCTTGGTAAGATTGTTCAGTGACGTCGAAAATGGTGATTACAATTGAGAGATGGCGACTCCGAATCTCAGAACACCAATGCACCAGACTCGAAACGTTCCTTGAAGACCATCAAGAAGTAGATGACGTTCATGTAGGTGGTGCCCTCCGACGGGAACATCTCCATGAAGTAGTCGGCCAACTCAAAGTTGGGTCCATTCGGTGTGCTTCCTTCCATGTACATCCCCTGGATGCGGATCTTGCTGAGCACTTTCCAAACCGGCTGCCAGTCAGTGTTCGGTGTGTACTTGGTGAGGAGGTCCTCGGTTTTGGAGAAGCATTCCGGGCCAATGAGTGGGCACTTGATGCGGGCCAGCACGTAGATCAAGTAGGCAATCTCCTTCTCGGCAATCGGCTCCCAACGGAGAACGGAGTCCATGAACATTGGAGAGTGCGAAAGTTTCAAGAGTTGGTTGCAGTGAAGGAGCGTGGTGGCCATGACGACTTCCGGCTTTGCAACACGGATTCCATCCAACTCTGCGTAGTAGCCAATCTTGTCTCCAAGTTCCAGCAATTCCAATCCTTCCTTCGAGAATAGAGCACGCTCGGGCTCTGGCACACGGACGACGCGATCGAGTAGCTGCATGTAGACACAGATGCCGTTCTCCAAGTCTGGCTCAAAGTTCTCCTCTCCAACCTCAGCATCCTTCATCAGCTTTTTCAAGTTTTCCGCCTCCTTCTTCTGACGGTTCTCAACCTCCTCGGCAGAGTCCATGTCGTCGTCAGAGTCGTCCACTCGCAGAGCTCCTACGTTGAGGGATTCCACAGCTTCCGCTGTATCCACAGCCTCCAACGGCGCCACTTGCTCCACCGGTGCCACTTGCTCCACCGGTGCCACTTGCTCCACCGGTGCCACTTGCTCCACCGGTGCCACTTGCTCCTTTTCCTCCATATTCATTTGTGGATCCTCTTCCGTTTCGACCGCGCGAGAAGTGCTGGGACCTGAAAATTGCGAAATAATCTCTGATTTTTCATTCTTTTCCAACAAACCTTGATTCTTTTGAGAGCTAGATCTTCCGCGCGAGTTGGTGGCTCTGTTTTCGTTGGTTTTCGGTTTGGCTACACGTGAGCTGAAGTTCCACACCTTTTGTGGCTTTTCGGCAAGACGGGCGCTCTGAAAATTATAGACAGTTTGAAAATGAACTTGAGCACAAATCACGTACCTTTCTGAGCACTGGACTTTTCTCTTGAGCCTCGGCAGCAACACCTTCTGGTTCAGCACGTGCGCGTCTTCTGCTCATATCTTCGCCACCACCGCAGCCCACAGGAGTTCCAAGTAATCTGAAAATTAGACGTGGATGAGTTGTTTCGAGTTGAGAGAGTGAGAGCAAAGAAAGAAAAGACAACGAAAAGTCGAGAACGAAGAGAAAGAGAAATCACAAGGGAGAGACCAAGAAAGAAGAAGTGCGTTTCCAAGGGTAACCAAAAGGGATTGAGGGGGAGGGAGAGAGACATTGAGGAGGGTGTTGAAGCCGTTTGGAAAAAGTGGGGGATATGTATAAGTCACTCGTATTGATTTTAGTACATATAAGACGGTGGATTAGTAGCGATATCTTTCCGAACGTCCACTTCTCTAGTTCTCGACCAAATTAACGTTTGTAGTTAAGAAAGAAAATGAGAAAGAGCGGGGATTTGTAAAGATTAAGATGATATGGGTATTGGGTGATGAATAGCTAGATTTTCACATGGACGTTTCAGATAACTGGATAACGAAGAGCAGCGGCTGAAAAGTCGAGAAGAGTGTATTCGGAAAGACGAAATGGGAAAAGAGGTGCATAGTAAGAATTATAAAACAAATGACTAGTACGATTGAAAAAATTGGTTTCTCTTTCTCTCTCTCTCTCTGAGCTCCGAGATCTTGATTAATGCTCTCCTAAAGCCGGATATTGGCCAGCACTCTTCTCGAAATTTGTAAAAACTGTTTCCCAATCTGCAAGCGAGTTTCAGAATTCTAGTTATGAGCATCTGGAGAGTGCCCTACCAAATTAAGAAAATCCGTTCTTTTCCACAGGGCTGTGGGATCCAATCGGGTCAGTGGGATGAAAGTAGTGGAAATACGTCAGAAGCCATCAGAATCTCAAAGTACATCAAATTCTCTAAACCCACCAGAATCTCTATATCCGGCTTTTCAAGACGAGAAAGAAAAAGATGCGGGCAGTAAGAAGGATTAGATGAATGACTAGTACGATTGGAAGGATTTTTTTCGGAGCTCTGAGAGCTTGATTGATGCTCTCCCGAAGACAAGGACATTAGCCAAGACTCTTCTCGCGAATCCAACAAAGATGGAAATTGGTGTGAACAGGCGGAGGAATGTGATCCATCCCATTAGCATGAAAAGGTTTTGAAACGTATCACTGATTTTGCAAAATTTGTTATGGGTCAAAATCTATCAAAATCGCAAAATCGATCAGGTTCTTGAACGCTCTCCGAATTTCGGAATCCCAAGATTTTAGAATCTCAGAATTAAGGCCTTCTTATTTTATTAGTACACCTAGCAAAAAAGTAGAGTTTCAAAAATTGGAAAGTGAAAGGGAAGTCATGGTTCATCTCTGATCGTTGGGAAGTTGATTAGCGCTCTCTGAAGATGTAAAGTCACCAACAACTAGCTTGACTTAGACAGAACTTCAGGACAACTCAACCCTCCTCTTGCAAATGCTCCAAACACTGTCAACACTATTGATTACCCAGTCCTTAAGTCACTCCACCAAGCGCAAGTCAAAAGTACAACAATCATGCCGTTTTTGTTATCTTATCTTATGCGTCTCGCAGTCTTTCTTTTTTATCTCTTTCCAGGGCAGCCCGTCTTCGCCTTCTCCCCACCTCAATCAGTTTCATTTTCGCCTGCAAATGAAGCGACGAAGAGTGTACCTTTTGAGATAGGTCTTCTATTCGTCAACTAACAGTTTCCTTCTTCAGAAATGAGTTTTCTTGCCCGATTCATCCCGTCTGCTACCGCTAGAACCGCCATCAGATTCGCATCGTCCGGACGGTTTTTCACCAAGAAGCATGAGTGGATTCTTGTCGACAAGACTGTCGGAACTGTGGGAATCACTGATTTCGCTACGGTATGTGTACAGTAGACTAACGAACTTCAACGGCTAAATTACAGGAGCAACTAGGAGATGTTGTGTATCTGGAGCTTCCAGAGGCCGGAACGGAAATCGAGAAGGGAGACTCCACCGGAGCCGTGGAGAGTGTCAAGGTGGGTGAGGGGAACTAATTTTGGGAGGAAGGTAAACTGAGCAGTCTGATATGATATTGACATGGAGAACTCGCAATCACAAATAGGAAAAACTCACCGTTAGAAACGCGGCGAAGGAAAACGCACTTTGCAATGCTAGAGGAATCGATAAAAATGCGCCACGTGTGAATGGCCCGTTCTAGAAGATTCCACACAGTCTAAAGGTGTGAGTGTCTCTGTCTCTTCTGGTGGTACACTATCCCACCCAGACTGCAAATGCAACGGGAGAGAGTGTCCTGAGCGCGCACTCAATACGCCTCCTGGGAAAGGTAATCTGTTATGAGTGGTCATCTTGCGAGAGCTAATAACACTAAACTAGCCAAAAATCAATAAAGTACTGAGGGGCACGCCCAAACGGGCTGATAAGCACCGTCCCCAATCCACTAATCTCCATCGCCTTCCAGGCCGCCTCCGACATCTACGCGCCAGTCAGCGGCACCGTCCTCGAGAAGAACACCAAACTGGAAGACGAGCCGGGCATGATCAACAAGAGCCCGCTGGAGAAGGGATGGTTGTACAAAGTGGAGATCAAGAGCGTCGACGAGCTGAAGGAGCTGCTCAACGAGGAACAGTACAACACTTTCAAGGAGGAAGAGGAGGCCGCTCACTGAACAGGCGTATTCCATTGTTCTCCACCAAGTGTACAGATAGGCGACTATCTTCTTATGACTGTAATGAAACTGATTTCTCAATTTTGATCACTTTTCTTATCAGTCAATACACTCAGTCTGCACCTAGTTTAACATTTCGTCGTCGACAAGACGCGAGGCAATCGAAAAACGAGAATTTTTACTGGGTGAGAGAGATCGAGAGATGAACGTCAACTTCGCGTCGAACATTCGATTTTTTCCCATTTCAAACGCTTAAGATTTTCTAGAAACGTCGCTAGAAACTCACTATCTTTGAAAATTCTGAGAAATGTTTTTAAAAAAAACTCCTCTCCTGGACGTTGTTCGGTCTCAAAGATGCTCCGGAAAAGAGTGGGATCCTTCGAAATTGAGCAAAACTGCCTCGGACGCTGAAATTGGTAAAACATTTTGGTTGAAAACGGTGGAAAATTGAGACAAGGTGCGTGGAGAGAGGATGCGTTGTGGATTAACAATAGCCTAGCCGTTTTTGCGCGCGCACCCGGTGCAAACACCGCGACGTGTAGTGCACAGCTATGCGCAAGAGGTTACGACAGTTCAAGAGAGAGTTGGTGAGACTTGGCCAAAAAATGGAATCAATCGATTTATAGGGATAAATCAAGAACGAAAAAGAAATGTATCGGAAATTTTTGTGATAAATGGAGAACGAAAAAAGTTTTTAAAATTTTGGAGAATTTTTTGAGAGAAATAATAGAAAACAAAGTCTTAAATCTAGAAATGCTCCTCTTTGAGTGAAAAAATTCAGAGTTTCTTGAAAACGACATTTGAAGATGGATTCTCTGAAAAAAAGGTGGTTGAGTCTACTTCACTTTCAGGTCTTTCAGGTGGCTGCAATTAACTGAATCTTCAAAATTGCGAAAAATCAAGACGAATAACACTAAAAACGTCACGGATATCGAGCGAATAGAAGAAAAACACAAATTTGTTTCGAAAATTGCCGAAAGTGTCTTCACCTCAAAAAAAATATATGACTGGTGCTTAAAATTGAACGATGACTCGACGATTTTGAGTAGAATTTCGAACAGAAGTATAAGACTTTCAATTCGATAAAGATTGCACAGAGGAATAACACAACAGTCTCAATTGATGCGAGAAAAAATTTGACGCGTTTCCGACGACGGTTTCTTGAGATTTGATGCTTAGAGCTAGGTTGGAATTGGCTTCGTTGGTTTTAACTCACCTAAAAATACATAGTTCAAATGAGTTAAAATTGTCACAGAATGCGTGTCTTAACGATGTCTGTAATATGGGATGTAACAATTTTTTTTTCGGAGAAATAATTTTTTCGGTGAGTTCAATTTGTCTTCAAAATTCAAAGCAGCAGACGAGAACAAATTTCTCTCAAAACTTCAAATTTTGCACACATTATGAAGATCCTGAAAACACACATTTCGTTAAAAGTTGAACTAATTTAGACTATTTTCAGCCGAGTTATAGCCAAAGGACCAACACATACGTTTCTGACTCCGAACATCATAACCCGTAAACCCGTTGTCCAAAACGCGGCAAACTGTTTCTGGCGTTTTTTGAAGATGTTGAGCACAATTTGCCCAATATTTTGTAATGTTTGAACACGTTTTAGCAAGGTTCCGGATCAAAATACCCTCACCAGTTTTCGCCAGTTTCATTTCCCAGGAAATTCTTTCACATCAGATGCATTTTTCTAAACATTTCCACTATATAGTTTATAAGCTATGATGAGCTATATTCCCTCGTAGTCTCGATTTTTCAAAGTTTATATTTAGACTGATGTCAATTTTCACATTGCGAAGAAAAATGACATTGCACCTTTCTTGTTGTTTTCTGAAATGTGTCTGAACGGAAATGAAAAAAAAATCATCTTTGTCTGTTTCTCGACTCATGGGCGGGCGAGAAATTGAAATGGGGCTAAAGGGTTGGTTGACGTTTATGTGGGTGTCTAGACAAATGGGTTTCAGAGTCCATGTGTCTGTTTTCAATCTTCTTGGAGGCTCGGAGCCTGGAAAACGCGTTTTCCTGGCTCTCAATACGTTCCGGGTGTATTTTCCATGTTCTATTGGTTTTTGTCACTACAACGTTTTCGAGTTCTTCTTGTTTAAAAATTCCCTTTATTATGAAAAAACATTATGTCCAGTTTCGCAATATTGCACCCCTTCTTGCAACCATGGTCATTCATATAAAATGAGTTTGGAAAACCATGGCTTTTTGCTTTCATCTCAATGAGTTTATGCAACTTTCATACACCACACTTTTTGATTAAAAATGATTCAATAGAGTGTCCCCCTTCACAAAAGAATGCGCGGCCTCATAACGCAACATTTTTGATGTACTTTTATGCTTCAATAACGTGGGTGGCTCAAGACTAAAAGGAATACTGTACTTTTCTCTCTTGCAACATTTTTTACAATGTCAGCTGTTTCAGTCTCCATGAACCCATCAAACCTAAAAAAGTCCGCGCATTCTCTATTCATCGAAAAAGAGACGCTATAAGAATAAGAAAAACGAGAGGGAGAAAGAGGGATGCGAAAAACGTAGTCATTCATTTTGCTGTTTTTAGATGCCTTCTAGTGCAATGACGCCAACGGGACCCTTTTAAAACAAAGGATGAGGGAAAGGCTCTTGTAAAACTCAATTATTTCAGTATGTGTGTGTGTGTGTGTAGCCACTCGGTTTTGTTTGTCTGTTCTTCAGCGTTTTTTTTCGGACCATGTCGGGTTGGAGGGTAATGAGGTTTGGGAAAGGCACATAGGGTTAGCAAAGGATTGCTGAAGTGTTTTGAAATCTTCTGAAAATTTCAGATGCTGTCATGAAATTTTTTCAGTGTTTTTTCCGATTCCAGTCTTTTATCGGAGTTTTTTAACTTATGAATCTGAAACGTCAAAATCCCAACTAGGGGATCCCCGCTTTCCCCTGTTTTCGCATAATCCAGTTAGAAGCCAAATCAACCTCACAGATTTAGTATCTGGAATGAAAATTGACAAGGTTCTAACTTTGTTTGAATTAAAACCTCGTAAACATGCCATAGGTTGTCGAGTTGCCGTATTTCTTCAGACCCACGCTTATTTTCAACTGTTTGATCGAAGTTATCTCGGGTCGTGTTATCAAAAAGTGGTCAACTAACAGCATGTTTCTCACATTGTGTTCCACATTTTATTAGTTGATCAATTTTTGATAGCTTTCTCAGAAACCAAGATAAGTTTGATTAAAGTGAAAGTAGGGAGAGCCGGTCAAGGAAATACGACATATCATCTCATGTAAACTTGTCAGCCATGGAGGCACTTTCACGAGGTCAAAACTCAAATCACATAGAGAGTTTGACAATTTTTTATTCTGATTCTGAATCTGCAAAATCGATTTTATCTCGACCCAGATTGCGAGAAAAAGTTCAAACGGAGAAAGAACACAGAATCCATTCTTGAAGTTCTACTTTATTTCTCTTCTAGATCTTGATTTCCCTTCGTCTTCCCCCAAAGTTGCCGTTTTTCAAAATGTCGAAAACATTTTCCCACTTTTCACACCCCGAAGCCAGTAGAACTTGAGTTCTCCCCCCTGATCTCTATCTTTCTCACATTCCGTTTCAATTCATCACCCATTCCATTGCCGTCATCAATCTTCTTACTGTCATCGTAGCCATCCACCCACCCCTCCTTCTCCTCTTCTCTTCCTTTTTGTTGCTTTTCTTTGCACCGCGTCATGGAACACACACCATTCTTCATTTCTGCTGCGCGCGACCTGTCAACGCTGTCTGCAACTTTTGTGCTGGTGGTTGTTCTTGATTTGTTCTTTTGATCAGTGTCGCAAAGAGATTGACAATGGGCGGAGAATGTCTGAGAATTTTTTTTAGGAACCAAAATGCCAGAACCGATTTCAAATCATTCTCTGATGGATTGACGTCCCAGATCGCAGGGAAAGAGGATTTTTCACCGGCGCAACTGCTGATAGTGTTTTGCAAAAACTGGTGGTCTGGGTCTAAGATGATAGGGAGAGATAGAAAGTTCACGTTTTTGCAGGGAAAGCTTGTCTAGAGAATGCACTTTTTTAGTTCCGGGCTGTTGTCTAGTGGGTCGAAGTACAGCGCAGATGACCCCAAAACGTTTCTCATCATTTCCATTATAGGTTCAACATTTCCTACTTTCTATTACTTTCACTTGAGATCAAAAGCACAACTTTCGTGTTACCCACCCCTCCCCTCCGCGTTCCATTCTCAAAACGTTGGCATGACTCGTTAAATAGAGATCAATCAGATTATCACCTTGTACTGTCGTCGCCATTGCGATTGTTGTAATTCTGTTACGCATATCTATCATAAAACGGACTTAAAAGGCGGCGGATGCCGACCCAAAACGAGGCGCCGACATTCAGCCATTGTCATCATAAGAATCGAAAGGGACCGGTTTCGCGTCATAAGAAGAGAAAACAGTGGCTATGAGACAGACAAGAGGAGGGGGTGATGCCCTTTTGCGATGTCTGGGGGAGAGGAGGTTTTCGATTTGCAACATACTCACACAGAGACGATTCAAGGGAAAGAGGGCGAATAGGTAACGAAAAGTTAGGCCGAGAAAAGAGACAAAAGTTGAGAATTGAAAAGGTTGAAGGTTGTCAAAATTTCTCTCCGACTCTCCGACTCTCAAACTTTTGTGTCGGATGCGACTTACGGCCGCCCGGGAGATCACTTTTATTGTCTAGACGACTCTCACTTCAAACTTGGAGTCTTGCCAACACAGCTGCCCACATTTTGCGGAGGGGGGAAAGTTTGGAAGTTTTGGATAGTGCAGTTGTTCGAAATCAGCGTAAAAGACCCGGGACTCCTTCCTTTGTCTAACTATCTGATGAAGTTTAAAAATTGACGCAAACCTTTCAGAGGGAAAAGGCTGTTTCTAGATTTGAAAGCTTTCTTATAATCTCGGTTCGGGTGAAATCGAAATTTCAAATTCAGAATCTCAAATGAAAATCGACAAAATGCTCAACTGATTGGAATTATGGTTCTGTAAAGCTGCCTCTCGTGATTTAAGATTTAAGATTTTCATTTCACGAAATTGTTTCTTACTGTGAGCTTTACAATTTTGTAATTTGAATCAAGTGAACAGTTTGCTATCTTCAGTTTCAAAATCAAAATTTTTTGAAGTCGATTTTACTCTGGTACACATTATGAGGAACGATAAGCTGTAAAGTCTTTCTATTAAAACTTTGCAACTAAAAAACACTTCCAGTTTCAAATGGGTTTGAATTAACCTCCAATGATCTTATTCCATTCCAATTGACATTACAACACATACTTTTCTCTCCACGCCATTTTTATGACCTTTCTCCAAATTAGAGCACATTCCAACCAAATTATCGTCATTTCCCATTTTCCTATTTTCTCCATTTCATCATTCCTAGTTTACTGACCTCATGGACTTATAAAAAATGCACCATATGAGACGTTATGCATAGTTAAAATTTTATGCATATATTGACAATGTCTACCATTATCGTGATGAGCTCCTTCCATTTGCCCCCTTTGCTGCTCCCTTTGTTGATAGTGGATAGATTCTGGCATAGACAAAAATGTTGCGAAAAACTACTCTAATTAGTTGAAATTTGAGAGTATTTTTCATATTCTGTAATAACATATAGTGAATTGGCTCCATTTTTTTTTACGATCCGCAACTTTTTCAGTCACTCATAGCAATAACAACTGTATTGTGAGAGGATTAGTAGAGAGTTTGGGAACATGGTACTAGAAAGTGTTAGTAATCCATTAGGAGAGTTGAAGATGAAAAATTCTGAGTTCCACTTGAGACCTAATCCGGGTTTGGGAAGCTTCCGATCCTTTTGCAAGTCTCCTTCTCCTGTTGAGAAAGAAGTTGACCCCCACTCCCGATTCTAAGTTTTTCTCCTTCTCCTCCTCCCAGCTGCCACAAAAACAACACACGGTAGGTAACCGATGGTAGAGAAGGGGTCTCCCTTGTCTGTATTTGTATTTCTCTACTCCCGTGTATCGAAAGAAGATGTATGTGCCTGTGTGGTGGTTGTTGACCGAGAGGAGAAAGAGAGAGGAAGAGAAGCGAAAAAAAATTGAAGAAAAAAATCTGTCATCTTTCTCTGGACGCTCTCCTGCGTCCTATCTGTTTATCTTTGTTTCTCGTCCTCGTCTCTCTGGAGCGAGAAAAAATACGAAACTTTTCGAAATATTGCCACAGAGGGGGGGGGGGGGGGGGGGG
>LR543930.1:42704-87372 GCA_900536305.3 Caenorhabditis sp. 40 LS-2015
CCCCCCCCCCCCCCACACCTCTTCATTTTCAACGCCACTCCCCCTATTGGGAACCGTCTCTTCATTTTTGTCCCCGAGACGCAGACACCCACCCCTATTTTTCTACACCCATCCCCCCTTTCCCTCTCCCCTCCTCTTCTCCTGATCATCATCACAACGACGTCCGCTTTTGTCCTTGACAATTGGCTCGTCTCTCTCTCTCTCTTTCTACCTATCGAGGTCCCCCCACCACTTTTTTGTGCAGATAGTAGAGGACCACTTTCTCTCTCATTCTCTCTCTGTCTCTTGCTATGTACACGAGAATGTATGTATGCACAATTGGCTCTTCTTCGTCATTTTTGTTCCTATTTTGAATGTGATAATAGAATTAGACTAGGGTCAAGACATAAAGTTATACAGTCGAATGTTTCCATTTGGCGAGAGAGAGAGAGAGAGAAGAATGCACGCCTTATCAGTCGCTCATTTTCATACTCTCCTCCAAACCATTGTCAAAACTCAATTAGTTTGGTTCTTCTGTATCGATACCTCTTTGATCTTTGAAATATTTAGCCGTGTGACCTTTTCGTCTCGTGCTTTTTTTCAAAAGTTACCATCATTCTCATGTTTCTCATATTGCAGCTTTGGGTCCCCTGGTTTCTCGCCAACACACTCTTATCAACTCATAATGGCTCGTCCAATACAAATCGACAATGGCTCTTCGTCCTCAACCAGCTCAACTTCGACTCGTATGCAGTCTGCTCCAATTAACATCTCCTATTCCACTCAACACGATCAGAGTTTCTGGAGAGCGCAGCAGTACTGGGAGATGAGTCGTCGTGGTCACCAAATCAGCGATGACGAGGATGATAGTGACTACGAGCAGAACTATCACCCCGACGATGATGAGGACATCTTCATGCTGGCGAATGAAGGATTTTCCGGCGATCTCAATGAGAATGCTCCAACCACCTCTGCACCGGCCCAGACCACCTCTACCTCAACTGTTGCCACCGCTGTCAGCAAGACCCCGGAAAATGACGTCGCCACCGCCGCACCAGCTGTTGCTGCTCCTGCTCCCGCCACCGCCCAACAAACCAACTATGAGATAACAAAAGCCGCCGAATTGAGCGATGACCTTTTCGAACAGCTGTTGGCGGAGAACGAGCTCCAATTGCGACAAATGTTCCGTCACGTCTACAACGTTCCACTCGTGCTTCACTAACTGAAACGGTACGTAACTTGAGAGGGGAAGGGGGGATTATTAATGCAAAAGGGTCCTTATGCAAATTGTGGGAGACCTTGTAAGACTATGTACTCCTTATGCAATATTAGCATAGCGGTGGGAACTTCCTTGACGATACTGTAGGTATGGTAAATAGTGGGAAAATGTCAGAAGAGTTTAACAGAAGAGAGGGGTACTGTAAACAAGACGATGATTGAGTGTGTTCCTTTTTCAGATACCGCTGTCCCTCCGTATTTGCTCGACCATCCGATACAACACCATCATCATCATCCAAACCACCACACCCGACATATTACAACTCCATTCATGTTCCCCTCCTACTAATCCCCCTCCCCATCGCTTGACCCCCGTACACTGCTCCCGTATCATTTCCACTTTACCATATATATATATATGCCTATACACTTTTCAATTGTACTCTCTTACCCATTGTATTTGTGTACCCCCCGCTATTTTTTGCCCCCTCTTCACTTTTCCCCATATATTCGCTTTCCCATATATTATACCTCTGGGATACAGTATTCTTCTCTGTTGGATATGCATACTCACATTCTTCCAGAACGTTTACTGACACACTAAAAACATGTAGAAACATGTAGAGATTTTTTCTTTGTAACCATCGGTTTGATTGATTGAAATGAAATAAAGTATTGAAACCATGGGTAGTCACCTGTTTCATGTACTCGACAGATGGTCACAAGAGATGGATATCACTGATAACAATCTCGTGGAAGTTCCTGTGAAAGAGAGAGAGAGAGAGAGAGAGAGAAAAGTGTTCTCTGCGGTTATAAGAGTTCATCGATCTGTGGGGTGACTTGTTGACAGCCAGGCAAGGGGGAACAGATAGAAGACCATGTGCCCTTTTGACAGGTCATCAAAGGGGTCCCGTGATTTTTTGATCTGGAAAAAGGGCAAATGGTATCATATGATTTGGTTGAGGTCTCGCGGTGGAAGGAGCAAGGAAACAGAACAATGTGGTGTTTTCTGTTTGGGGGGTTTTTAGTGGTACAAAAGTGATTAGAAACTGATGGAAGATTGTTTAGTGACAAACATACTGTACAAATGTCGAGGAAAACAAGAAAGTTGAAAGTTCCGATTTTTGATTTTGTAGATTTGGTCGTTTGGGATTTTCTTCATGCCCCTCGACATGAAGCTTTTTAAGACGTTGCACTTTCAAAACAAGTAAAAACAGAAAGTAACCGAAATCTGTCATCTCCTACACAGTATTTCAAAGTAGGGAACTTTGAGGACGTAAAAAACGATTTTCAATTATCTGATATTTCTGAAGCTTTGATGATGTATCGAGCAACTTTAGATTTTAATTTTTATACTGGACCGCTCTTCAATAGCACCAAAATTAAGTCAGTTACAGTACCGCTCAAAATTCCATTGACTTCGATGATTTCTAACGTTTCGAAATGTATAGCCAAAATCAACTATGGTTGAAAGCGTTACACCATCCGGACATGTTCACATTGATTCGAACCGCAAACTTTCTGAACTTTAATAATAAAGGTCCTAAACATACATAATACATCCACGAAGTTTTAGACAAACTGAGTCATCGAAAGTTACTTTTTCAACCTCATTGTTTTGAACTTTTTCAACTTCATTGTTTCGAACTTAAGTTCAAGGCCTGCTTCAATCCTAAAGTATGTTTCTGTTGTATTAATCAGGACCAGCTCCATAAGAAAGTCCAAACTTTGAATTCTCCCATCTGTTTAACCAAACACCCCTTCCGGCTCATTTGGCGCCGGTATGGAAACACAAACACAGCACAATATTGTCTCCAGACACATTATCGGTGTGCGATGGTGTCACGTCATTATGGGTAATTGAACATCTTCAGAAGACACTGCCGCATAGAGAAAATCTTTGAGACTCGCTCGAGTCTGCAAAAGTCTACACAAAGAACACATCACGTGATTTCCGCCGGGGGAGAAAGTTTTTGAGAGTTTAAACTTACATTTTCGTTATCAAAAGACACATTCTGTGGCGTCTGTCGGTTCTCATTTACGCCTAATAATACTATCATACCATACGTCTACCGCATGTCGTTCAAAAGTCGTAAAAATGCAGCGGTTCTTATCGGCAGATTGAAACGGAGACAATGATATGTTCGAAGGAGAATTAAACCAATGAGAGTTTGAAAAAATATCAACACGTCGGATTGACATGTACTAAAAAATTTGATTTTGAATGTGACGAGAAATATGAGGTGACAAGGGAGGTTTTGATTGAGAAGCATTGAAACCCAAAATAGGTTCTTATATTTTGCAGAAACAAGATTAATTAATCCACATATTGTCGGCTCTTCAGATTACTCGATTTGACTTACAGATTGTGAAATCAGTCAAATTTGGGCACTTCGAAACGAACTTATTGATCCAACTCTCTGTTCTTATGAGGGTTTAGCTCAAAAAACAGAATACTTTTTCCCAAAGTGGGCTCACATACTCTGAACCAATCAGATATTCTCTTTTCCAAAATTTCAGTATCCGAAATTCCAACATCACTAACTTCTTTTATCTACATTCCACCCACACAGAGAAGAATCACACAGAAACACAAATGTTGGTATTGTCACGGAGAAGAGGAAGAATAAATTAATCAAGTTTGCGATTGTCATGAAACAAGTTTTATTACCGATTCTCTACAGCAATGACTTTCTTGTTGAAAGAAATAGGGAAAAAAATTATGAAAACAGGAAACAAAAGAAAATCATCTGGAGGTAGTTAAAAACAGTTCCGTTATGGCCAATAAACAATTTTTCAGTGATCTTGGTTAAAATAACTTATAATATTCTGGAGTTCTTTCCTCAAATATTTCTGTTACAATAGCTTCCAGAAAATCGAGGACTTATTACCTTCCCTTTTCTCTATGTTCTTTTTACACCTATCATTTTCTCTCTCACCAATAGTAAAAACAACTGACGCGGAATCCGATCTCTACTATCAGAAGGTCAGCTAGCATGTGAATGAGACAGGAACAGATGACAGAGACTAATGATTGGATGTGGTAGCAAAACACTAAATTACAATGGAAGAAAGTTGTCTGAAGGTCTTCTCGAAAATTGGTTAACCTTGGAATCTAACAATCTTCGGATGCCGGAATGATTAATAATTGTTGTGAATGTTTTGTGTCTTGGGATGATGTAACTTTCAAATACTCTGGTCTTCCTAGTATTGGGCGTTTTGATGGAAACAGTAAGCGCATTTCAGATTTCGACGTGAGCTCTGAGCAAAAAATTCCCCAGAATACTTTTGTTGGACTATCACAATCCGAATCAAAATTGAAATGAGATGGAGGAGAAGGAGAATTGTTGGTCCATAAAAAAAAAAATTTTTGTTAGTTTAACACATTTTGCTCTCTGTTACAGAAACAGAGAAATTTGATGAAATGACGTTCAAATACAATCAATAAGATGTTTGTGAATGATTCCAGAAACTAAAACTGGTATGGAGCATTCATGTGGTTGAAGTTGTTTGGGAAGTTTAGATGATGATGATGTTGTTGATGATGCCAGCTTGGGTGAAACTCGTTGCGTAGGATAGCATCGGTTGGGGCCATGTGGTGTGGTCCGAAATGATTCAGACCCGCATTGTCTGGACCTGGATGATGTGGCACTTCAAAATGTGACCCTGAGTGGTGTGGGCCTGGATGAATTAGGTTCTCATGGCGTGGACCTGGATGGTTCAGCACTTCATGATGTGACCCTGGGTGATGTGGGTCTGGATGAATTGGCACCGCATGGTGTGGATCTGAATGGCTTGGCACTTCATGATGTGGTTTAACATTGCTTCGGACATCATGGCTTGAAACTGCATTGTTTGGATCTGCATTGTTTGGGTCTGCATGGCTTGGAACCTCAGCGGCTAGACCAACATTGTTTTGGACAACAGTGTTGTCATTGACTATGTTTGGCATTTCATCGTTGACATCCGTTTGAGGAATTGCTGGCTGGTGGTCAGGAAGAGTGTGTGCAGGAGTGTATTCCACCTGAAAAGAGAATGCATACCTACAAACAAAGATTCAATGCCTACCTCCGGATGTTTCTTCTTCATATGTCTGTTGATGTCTGTGACGAAATAATATCTCATATCACAGTGTGCGCATGCATATGGTTTCAGTCCAGCGTGTGCCAGGTAGTGAGCCCGAAGGCTTTCAGGACGAGCGAACTCTTTAGTGCACTCCTCCATCTGAAAAATTTCAAGTTTTGATTGGATTCTGGTGACATCAACGCACTTTGCACACGAATGGCTTCTCACCAGTGTGAATTCGGAGGTGGTTACGTAGCTGATACGTAAACCTGAACTTGTCATCACGCGCACAGCGGTTCCACAAACACATGTTCCCCTCTTTAGCATCTTTATCATCAATGTGTTGGTCGATATGGTTCAAGTAGTCCTGAAAAATGTTTGAAGACCTGGTATCCTTGATATGTTTGTTCACTTACTGTCCTATGTCTGAATCTCTCCCTACACTTGTCCCATTTGCACATGTATTGTTTTTTGTGAAAATGTACGTCCGAATTTGTTGGACACTCTCGTGGCTTCTTGGGAATCGTCGGTGCAGGACGCTTTCTGATTTTCCCCTAAACATGCAGAATAATTAGTGTAAACCATCTAAACTGTATTACTTCCCGAATGTTTCCCTCTGATTCGAGTGACTATGGGGGCAAAAATTCGACCACCTAAATCTAAGAACTTCTGTAGAGGGAATTTTTGAAGAAACTTTTTTTTCTCGAGTTATAACGATTTTTCAAAAATTCGAAAAAAACAGTTTGAAATGACCATATTTTGGTTATTTTTCAATATTTTAAAATGCGAAAGATGTCAATAGGAAGAACTTTTTGTAATCTTTATTTTTGCTGTGAAAAAGTTTTTTGTACCTGAATCCCAAAATGGTGAAATTTTGAGTCAAAACCGGAGTCAAAAAAAACCGCTTGTACGATTTTTTAAAAATTATTACCGAAAGATTTGGCATGAAAAATAAGGTAATAAGGCAAATTTTGAGGATACCTTTTCAACCTTATTCGGAAGGTAAAAGTCAATTTATAGGTAAAATCAGTGTTTTTTCTACTTTTTCACTTTTTCATGGGTAACATTTTTTCGATTCCACGTTTTTAGATAGTTGGTAGTTTTCTTACAATGTCTACTGATTGAATCTTTCATATCCTTTCGTTTAATGAAGTGAACTTCATGTCTCTGGCACCCTACACTCATCTCACAAAAGTTCACCAGTGGCCAAAAACCCAAAAAAAAATTTGTTTCCCAGAGTCTTCAATTCAGTATTATTTTGTTGTTCTAAACTCAATGGAACGATTCGTGTGTGTGTATTACTTTAAAAATACCGAAATGCCGTAGAAAATAGGAATATTAATCAAGTGCATGACTCTCGTCAGTTCAAATGCTCTCCGTTCAGTTTTTTTCCTACTTTTGGTGTTTTTTGCAGTAATTCACACACAAATCGTTTAATTAGGTTTAGAACAACAAAATAATACTGAATTGAAGACTCTGGGAAACAAACATTTTTTCGGTTTTTTGGCCACTGGTGAACTTTTGTGAGATGAGTGTAGGGTGCCAGAGACATGAAGTTCACTTCATTAAACGAAAGGATATGAAAGATTCAATTAGTAGACATTGTAAGAAAACTACCAACTATCTAAAAACGTGGAATCGGAAAAATGTTACCCATGAAAAAGTGAAAAAAGTAGAAAAAACACTGATTTTACCTATAAATTGACTTTTACCTTCCGAATAAGGTCGAAAAGGTATCCTCAAAATTTGCCTTATCACCTTATTTTTCATGCCAAATCTTTTGGTAAAATTTTTAAAAAAATCGTACAAGCGGTTTTTTTCGACTCCGGTTTTGACTCAAAATTTCACCATTTTGGGATTTAGGTACAAAAAAATTTTTCACAGCAAAAATAAAGATTACAAAAAGTTCTTCCTATTGACATCTTTCGCATTTTAAAATATTGAAAAATAACCAAAATATGGTCATTTCAAACTGTTTTTTTCGAATTTTTGAAAAATCGTTATAACTCGAGAAAAAAAAGTTTCTTCAAAAATTCCCTTTACAGAAGTTCTTAGATTTAGGTGGTCGAATTTTTGCCCCCATAGTCACTCGAATCAGAGGGAAACATTTGGGAAGTAATACAGTTAAGAGATTACACTGCTAGTGACAACATAATGGGGATCGGCCGGTGGTGGAGGCAATTCTGGTTGAAGGGTTGGTGGATGGGGATCATGTCCTGGAAAATAGAATCATGTCATGACTGAAATTGAATTTCAAGCTGGTTTTCTAATGCTCCTGGGATTTGTAATGATTTCAAATTCATCATGACTCTAGAATTTACAGATCAAATATAGCAAAATTTTCAAAATCTCACCCAATGGTGCAGGAACCGACATCGATACATGCTGATTTTCACCTGGGACCACTACATTATACTTTCTTTTTTCCAAATTCTGGAAGTGAGCCTCGGCAATTGTTCTTGGTTTTTTGACTTCGTTTCTGACTGCAGGAGTCTGATTTTTCATTGGAGCTTCTCCAGCGGTATGGGTGTCTATTCCTAGAGTCGCTGGCCGACCAGAAGACGTGTGAATTCCTGAATTCGTCGCATCACCAAAAGGCGTGTTCATTTCTTCATTGGTTGTGATGCGAGTTTGATTAAATGGTCTTCCATTAGCTGCTCCGCTGCTATGTGGTGCTCCGCCACCATTCATGTTCATTCCTTTGCTTGTAGCGCTTCCATCATGCAAGCTCATACGTCCATGTGCTCCTCCAGCGTGCATGTTCATTCCTGAATGCGTTGTTTCTTCAGAAGGCAAGTTCATACCCCCATTCTTAGCTCTATTAGTGTTCATTTCTTGATTTGTAGTTCCACCAGCGTGCATGTTCATTGCAGGATGCGTTGCTCCTCCAGATGGAATTCCCATTCTTCCACTCGTTCCTTCACTAGCATGCATCTCTCTATTTGTGAATCCACCAGCATGCATGTTCATTCCTCCATTCGTTGCTCGTTCTGCAGGCAAATTCGTTGCACCACTCGTCGTTCCATCAGAATACATACTCATTTCTGCATTCGTGGCTCCTCCATGATGCATGTTCATTCCAAAATTAGGGGAACCTTCAAAATTCATCCATCCATTCATTCTTTCATCAGCGGGCATGTTTTCCTCTCCACCGGCTTCTCCTCCTGCTCCTTCAAAGTACATGTTTGCTGCTTCATCTCGAGCTACTCCAGCATACATGTTCATTCCAGGATCCGTAGCTCCTCCAACAGGAACTACTCCATTTGATGCTCTTCCAGCCTGCATGTTCATTCCTGCATTTGTTGCTCCACCGGCAGACACCACCACACCAACATGCATGTTCATCCGTTCAGTTGCTGCCTTATCATCATACATGTTCATTGCTCCATTTGTTCCTCCGCTCTCCCATTCACCATACTGTGGAGCGGTCCAGTGCCAATGAGCTCCTTGAGAGGATCCTTGAGTTGGTTGGTTAGAGTAGTGGAAGTTAGGGTTCATCCAGTTTGGATCATAATGATCCATCGGGCGAGGAGCTTTGAATCCAATTGGACTATTAGGATCCGATCGCGCTGAGCCGTGGGAATTCGGAGGAGTGGGAAAAGTTGGTGCTTCATACATGAAGTTGTAGTTGTCATAGACATTGTGATAGTAGTGAGGATTTGCATTTTGTTGATAGTTCGCATTCCATATCGGTGGGTGGTTCTGATAGTTATGATTCATCGGTTGATGCCCGTTGTGGTGGTGGTTTTGGTCCATAGTTTGAAATCTGAAACTTTTTGAACATTTAGTCAAGGAATGTCAATGGCAAGAGAAGAAATGAGAAAAGAACAGAATGATGTCGAATGCCATCATCTCACATTCTAAAAGGTCATCTTTGTTCGAGATCTCGTCATGAGATAATATCGAGCGAGGGGAGGAAAAATCGAAAGAAGATAAGACAGATTTTCGAAATGGTATATTACGACCTTGAATTGAAGAAGGCCTTGCTCCGCCTCTTTATTTGACGTTTCAACTCTCAATTTTTTCCAAGTTAGAAGCCGACTATCCAATCGATCGATTAAATAAGGGAACTTTGCTGTGTTCGAAACGTGAGACCATCGAGTACACGCTAGAGTGTCTACACTATTGATATAGTACCCAAGATTTGTGTACAGTAACTACGTAGAAAGGACTACTGGTACAAATGATGGTTCCGTTTTCGGAACTTTTATGCGACTTTCTAATGAACGATTGGCCTATTGAGAAACTTTCAGCTTTAGACAGAAGTGTACAACAAGGAAGTCGACTAGGGAGTGATGACAATGCAAAATGTGTTGGGCGCTATTACAAAGATTCTGTTAAAAAATGTATTTCCACGTTTTCGAAATTTGCAGTTTACCTCCCGAGGTTGAGTTGTGTGAGCCTCTAAAGTTTGCTTTTTGCATGCGAAAAACTATCTGTTGCGTGCGTTGATAAGCAAACTTCCGAAACTTTAAACTCAATCTCTAGATTCCAACCGCAATCTTTGAAAACGTAAGAATGCGTTTTAGAAACACCTCTTTTCAATGGTACTGCCATAGATATGCTCTAAGTTTTCATGAGATTATATTTTTCTGATCGATTTAGAAGGTCCGTTCTCTTGGGTGACCCGTTTATTGAATTGAAATCGAGAGAGGAGGGCACACAACTCACAAAACGATTAATATTTCTTCTATCCGCACAGACTGACACCGAGTGGTCGGTCCATCAGGAACTCTCATTTTCTGAATAAATGAATGGTGAAGCAAATGTTCCTATTACTGACCCAAGGTATTGGCACAATACCATGAAGTGTTACAGTATCCATCACATCATGAAGTGTGTCACTCTGTTCACATCTTTCCGTAGTGTGTTCCAATCAAAAAATTGTGGATTGCAATCAGTTTCACTCTCACTAGAAAGACGGAATGAAGAATGGCTTCAAATTTTCCAGAGAAAAATAATTCAGAAATAGTTTGACATGAAGAAATTCTCCAAATGACCGCAAAGTTCCTTCCCTCTCAAATTGTTCCGCTATCTTCAGTCACTCCCCTTTCGAACTTTATTCACTCATTCTCATGGCCACCCACACAGACGAAGGTCACCCATCAAATTCTTGTGGAAAAAAAAAATTGGATATGGAAAGAATGCCTCTTCGGCGATGATCTATCTCTGACGAGAATCTCCTCTCCTCTTCCCCGTTTTTCATCACTTTTCGAGACTGCGATTTTGATCGCAAATCGATTCTTGTCAAATGAATAGGTCATTTTATGGTTGAGAATTCGGAGAAGTTTATTCAAAACTATGTACGTATTTTGGGTTGTGGGGTGATTGTAGGAAGAGAATGAGAACTTGGAAGGAATGGCTGTGGGGAAACGGAATGGAAATTGAAATGAAGGATGATGAAGAAAAATAATCAGGACAAATATCATTATTACAAATATCAGAAAATGGATCTTTTGATTCAAAAGAAGACATGTGGAAAAGTGGTTTTTTTTGTATTTTGGATTTTTTAGGGTTTCTACAAAAAATTTGTGTTGAGGGCACTGACAGACTTGGAATTACAAGGAGAGAAAAAGGAAGGAGTTGAGAAAGAAAAAAATAAGTGATTACATTAGAATTTATGGTTTTGGAAGGCTTGGAAACGGGAAGATTGGAGTGGGAAGTGCAAAAGTTGGGAATGAGGGAAATGGAAGTTGAATCTTCTGGTTCTGAAGCAGATTCTGTTGGAGCAAGTTGGCCAATGCTTGATTGAATAGTGGCTGTTGCATTGGGAATCCAGGAGTTGGGAGCATCGGTGGCATCATTGGCATCATTGGTTGTGGAAGGAAAGGAACAGGCGTTTGGAGGCCTTGTGGAATTGGGAATGGCCGTGGCATCATTGGGTTGAATGGCAGGAATGGGCTGTTGGCCATCAATGGGAATTGCGAAGGCGACTGGTTCTCGACCTGGAATGTTGTAAACGTGACCATATATGTGTTATTGGAAAGAAAAAGTTTTGATACGGGCTTTTGTATTCTCAGAAATTACTCTCGATCTTCACAACTCGGGATATGAGCTTGACCGGAGCACCCTTTACCCTCACTGCTCATTCTTATTACGTAACATCCCCTCATTTTTCTAATGGTACTCTTCACATATATTAGTAGGTGAACACAGTATCCCCAAAACCAACCTTCACATCTCTTTTGCTCGCGGTTGCTGTGCGATACTTCGCAAACTGTCCCTGAAGATCGTCGTGAATCTTGATGAAATGCTTTCTCAAGGACGATGGGTCGGTATAGCTCTTGTTGCACATTGGTACCAAACAGTGGTATGGTTTCTAAAAATTTGGAATTGAACAAAAAGACAAGAAAGGTTTGAGTGGTACCGCTGTCGAGTGAGTACGATTCTCATGCTTGGCACGATCGGAAGCATTGGTGAATTTCTTGTCGCACTTGGAGCACTGGTATGGTTTCTCGCCGGTGTGCTTGCGATTATGCGTCTTCAAGTTCTCCAAACGGCTGTATCCTTTTCCACACTCGTCGTACTGCAAAAACGGGGTCAGCTCATTATCACTAATCATCTAGCACTTACAGAGCAAACATAACTCTTCTCTTTTGTATGGGTACGGATGTGAGCGTTCAACTGATAGAAAGCGGCAAGCAACTTCACTTTAGTACACCCAGCCCACTGGCAGAATCGGGTTTCTTTAGTGGTCTTGTAGACGTGATCGCTAGCGTGCTGATAGAACGCCTTAATAACAGTTTTTCAAAGACTAATTCGCAGTTAGGGATGACTCAGAAGCTGACGAAAAACAACAGAAAAAATGTTGACTCACACCAGCAACAGTGAACTTCTTTCCACACCCATTCCACTCGCAGACATGGATCCCAGTGAATGTGTTGATTGGTTGACATATCTTTGTAGGACCCTTCACGGATCCTGGAGGACGCCCAATACGTTTTCCCTACAAAATTGTTGTTTTCTTGTTTTCACATCTAATGTCAGCCTACATTCACACTCAGACGCGCTGGCTTCATATCTGTTATCACGATGTCAGGAGAAGAGGATATTGGAGCATCACTTGGGAAACGTAGTGGTGGGAAGAGCTGTCCGATGAGGTCTGGATTGTTGGATGCCAATAATTGCGTTGGCGGTATCTCCACTTGGGTCGTCTCTGAGTCGTTGGTCAAACCAGGTGTCTCCGATTTGATAAGGATTTCGTGTTTGACGCAACCAGCAGTGTTCGCTTTCATAACAAACGCTTCCAACGTGTTCACTTGCTCTTGCAAGCTTTTCAGAGGAGATCCTGAGTCACTGTCAGTCGGAGTGAGCAATTGTTTCAATGCTGCCAAATCCGGTTTCACGTCGATCGCCTCGTGCATGTGAGAAACTTCCAGAGAGTTTGGCTTGTCCTTCAGGAAGTTAACAGCTCCCAAGTTGAGAACTCCCATTGAATCTTCAAAATGTTTCTGTTTTTCTTGGCGCTCAGAAAGATGAGAAGGTTCAAATGAAAGCAAAGTGCAAAACATCTGAGTATGCAGAAAAAAATGGGAGGGCGTGAAATATGAGTTCAAGATGGCTAATGAGTTTGAGTGTACACTTTTTTTCTTCTCTCTTACTGGAAAACTCCCATGAGACAGATCAAATGTCAATGCAGATTTGCATGAGAGGAGAAGGTGATGTTTAGTGACATTTGGAATTATCTAGAGAGGTACCGTAACCCGTCAAGATGTTAATACAAGAGGTAAATCGTTCCTTTTAGCTCTTTCGTTCTTTTTTTTAAAGAAGTTATAATTTGACAAGGAAAAGTGATTAAGAGATCGTGACTCTGAAACTTTAGTATATTTTCGGTAGCATTCAAGCAAGCAAGTTTCAAAACGTTCTCCACGTTTTCAAAAACGGCTTCAGACCTTAAGAAATCGAGGTATGAGCTTTCCCATACTGAAGTGCCATGACCACTATACTAATTTTTCTAGACTAACCTAAATGCAACATTTTTATAGCAAGGAATCTGGAAAGAGAGCATTTTTCGAGAGGATATACTGGGAAACTGATACTACTAGAAATCAGAAATGTAAGTCACTGGGAGCTTAGAAATTGCAAAATAAACTAACCTTTGTTTGCTGAAGATCCCGGAATGAAATGCTTCGGAATATCGAAACCAGAAACGTCTGAAACTTTAAAAAATGAACATCCGTTATTCGATTTGTCAAACATACTCATTCCAAAACCTAATGGCACCGGCAAATCCCACCAAGTTCTGTTGGGACCGTCCATTGGACTCAATTCCACCGGAGTGCCGTCGTCCGTGTACATAGATCCAAGAGAGAGTGGAGTCAACGGAATGCTCGGTTGTGGTGAGGGAGTGAACACAATTTCAGGAGGAATTGTATCCGACGACGTCCCGCCCTCAGTCCAAGACATTTTCTCGCTTTCTGCACGAGGTTGAGAGACCTTCTGGAATATTAAATTCGACGAAATGTCAGAAAAGTGGAGTGAGAAACAGAACGAATGGAGCACAATGATGGTGAACAAAAAAACCATACATCGCGTGTTACCAAGAAAAGGGCAACCAATTATTACCCAATAGGAAGCATGATCAAAACACATATGTTGCTTGCACCCTTGAATTATCCTTATTTTGTAAACACGCCCCGTCGCAAACGACCACCAGACAGGCGGATCAATTCGTGCGGGAAAAAAACGAAGGGAGGGCCGGGTGTGTGGGGGGGGAGGGGATATGAGAAAAAGGCTGCTCTCACAGACTGCAACCGCTGAGCCACGAGTGAGATTAGAGTCCAAAAGTGGATCAGGAAAAGTGCATGTGACCGAAAAAAACTCTTATCTTTTTAATATGACGTATCGATACCGCCACCACGGAAATGAAGAACGGGTTGGGGGAACTCCCACTGGAAATGGGAAAAGGGCATTATTTATCGAAAAAACGCAGCGAGGAGGCGGAGAGAGATAGAGGGTTCTGGAAAAGTGAGAAAAATGCAGACAGAAACGAGGAACAATAATTGAAGGGGATGGCATGAATTATTCAAAGCCGACGGAATATGGGAAGATGTCCGAGCGTTAACCTCGAAATGATAATTGCCTCATTTGCCGTTCTCAGTTTCAGTTTCATTTTCATACCTTATCGAAAAGTGAGAAAATGAAGAAAACGTTTCACATGCGTATACTTCAACAGATGTCCCCTCTGAACGAGGCGTGACACATGTCATGAGATTCGCATATGTTCCTTTGAAGTACGGCAACTATTTTCGCGACGAGATATCAATGTGGAAAAGTTGGCGCACCTCGGCCAAAGGGGACATCTGTTGAGATTAGCAGAGTAACAAATGATCAGAGGAGTGGAGTCAATCGGTATAGTGTGAATTGTTTATAATATCTCCGCCTGTGAGCGGTTTTTCGCGCATAGAGCAAAAAGAGGTGTTTATGATGTGCGCAATGATTGATGTTACCGACAAGATTTACAACCGCGCGGAGCAAAAGACCAGATGACAGTTATGTTATAAACAAATTGATTGTCGAGATAGCTGAGATGAAGGGAAGTGAGTAGATATGTGGATAAGAATCTATTGAAAATGAAGGATCACGTGTGACACGGCCGATTTTTTCCACGATTTTTTCCAGATTTGTTTTTTGGCAATTTGAAAATCACGAAACTACCGAATTTTAAAAGAGAGCGCAGAAGTTAATAACAAAAGTTGATACAAGTATTTAACGGAATCTGAGCATTTGAATATGCTTGCGTGATCATCTGGAACTCGAGAGATTTTGTCAACGGCTCTCGCCGTCTTTTAGAGCAAATGCTGATATTCTCAAAGGTTTGCGTAGGTAGCCAACATGCAGATTTAAATGTCCAAATGTTGGTTTATGTATGTACCAATTAGAAAAAAACTTTAGAGTTTTGTGCAAACCGGATTTCTCGACCAAGGGTCGGTATGTTGAGTTAAACTTTTTTTTTTCTGAAAGTGGTGATTTCAGTTTTCATACTTCAGCTAATGAACAAACATAGCAATTTCTCTCAAACAACAGGAAAAATTCCAAAAATCACAATCTGTTTTGTTTTGGAAAACAGCATCTCCCCAATGTTCGGTTTTTGTTGGGAACTGAATTTTCGCTGATAACGATCAAACTCCTAGTACATAGTGAGTAGTACTGTAACTAAGTATCTTGAAGCGAAATTCACTAAAAACGTACTTACTCTGAATGCTCGTAACTTCTGATCAGTGAAATTTTCCATCACCTATCTAAAGATACTCTAGTCAAGATGAAAGTTGGAAAAAATTTTATGAAATTTCTGAGAAAGTTCAACCCGGTCAGCTAATGGTCTCCGCCTACGCAAAAATTTCAAATCTCACTAGAACTACTGTCAAAAACAACTTACAATAATTCAAAGGTATCAGTATCAGCTTCACAGGAAACCTACAGCCATAACAAATTACCTCGGGAGAGAGACTGGCGAGTCGTCTGTTTTTTTTCTCTATGATAATGAGAAAAATTATAGATAACAACTGTGGTGACGGAATTGGAAAAAAAATCTCTTCGATTTCTCGAGGGTTTTATGGGTTATGGGAGAATGTGAAAATGTGAAACGAAAAATTTCAAAAGTTCAAAGTGACACAAAACTCGGCAGGTAGATGAAAAAGTGGTTTTCTCCCGTTGCCGGCAGGCTAAGCCGTGATTTCGGCATCTATGAAAGAATTGGTTTACTGAAACGTTTTCCTGCAAAAAAAAGCACCTGCCTTACTCTATCCGTCTGGCAGAGTGATTTTTGACGAAAAATTGTGATGACAAGTAGTATCTCTTGGGTTTACCAATACCTGTTCAACTAATAGAGAATGACACTCGAGAATGTCGAACTAGTGGAAACCTAGATTTATCGGTTATCTTTTGAAATATAGACACTTGTTTACGACAACGCAACTTTATCAGGTAGCTGGACAAAATTATTGGTCAAAAACCAGTTTGCCACCCACACAGGTAATGCAGAACGCGCAGGGTGACGGGGTGAATGGAAAACGTGAAGGAGGATTTCGGGAAAAAAATGTTGTTATCACGTGTGTAGATTCTGAACATCAAAGGGAAAAGGTTTGAAACGTCCTCTAAACACCCGAAAAATCGCACCAAACGCGTCATTTCCGAGAAGGTTGTCACTCGCGGACAGCTTTTGTTCACTTTTTTTTGTTCACCAATTTTTTTGTCAATTTCAATAAGGAAAATCGGGAAAAAAACGGTGGCCACGTGTGGGAACATTCTAGAAAAGTGGAGTCGATTGAGTGCTCAAAAAATTATTTGAACGTTTTAACCATGGTATTCAAAATGTAGACGCTTAATTACTCACTTTAAGAACAGAATAATTCGCTCTTAATTCCCCTTTAAAATGCTGGAAAGATCGGTCAGCACTCCTGGGATACGGTAAAAATTTGCAATCGACGTAACGTTTGATCCCCTCGGCGCAAGTGAAGCAACAATTATTTGGAGTCGTCTAGACTCTCCGTGAGCTCTTAAAACTCCAAAAAAATGTGTGCACTTTCCCTCTCTTCTCTAAATTTGAAGAGAGTGCAGCTACATGCGCTCTGAAATATCACGAAGACTTTTTGTTTGATATTGTGAACTCAAAAAAGGGCAAGAAGTGTTGACAGATCAAGTATGTTTATTAGAAAGAAAACAAAATGTGGAGAACGTTAGAAGAGGAGTTAAGAAAACCTATAAATTATCCACCACACCCAGCAATAAACCCCAAAAACACGAAACAATTATGAGACTTCCCCCTCATCACTTATCACAATAGCGTCGAAAAAGGAGAGACTGTTCAATGAAAAAAAGCAAAGACGATCGAAATGATGGCGGTGGAAACATGTTTAGCGAGGATGTTAGAAAATCATTCGAGTGTCCAGGATTTTTCGTTCGAAATTGGAAATGAGAGCTACGGAAAGGGAGGGGGATTAGAAAACTAAACTTAAATAGTAGACATGTCATAGAAGAATTACGAAAAATCAGAACGGAGAAGAAAGGTAGTCTCGTGAAAACTAGACACTACAATTATGACTAAAACATAATGGTTGAGGTGAAATTTTTTTAGAAGGTAGATGGAGCAGGGAGGTAGCAAGATTTAGAGTGCTGGTTCAAGAGAATCGAATCATAGATATAATCCCCGATAGTTTTCATGAGTCTTCAGATGTCTTCTCATGCTGAACTTGTCCATGTATTTCTTCTCACAGGCTGGACATTTGTAGGAATTCTGAAAGTCAACATTTCAGTTTTCATTCTATAATACAACTTCATTTTACCTCTTGCAAATGAAAATACTTCTCATGCTTGCGCAAATCCGTCCCATTTTCGAAAGTCTGCTCACAAGTCGAACATTTGAATGGCTTTGGTCTGGGTCCGTGTCTTCGAGCGCAATAGGACACATGCTTTCTTCTATCCTCTCTCCCAGTGAAGAATCTGTCACACACGGGAACCTGAAAATTCATCAAATTTCTCCACCAAAAAAACGACTGATACCGTGCAATAGAATTTGCCATACTCGTCTTCCTTGACTGGGCGATCCACGATATCGGGAAGTTCGTTCTCTGGGGGAGAGTCTTGAATCGTAATCACATCAATGGGCTTCTTGTTAGCCTTTTGGAGGTCTTTGAGGCTTTCCAAATAACTTTTTGGAACCGAGCTTCCCAAGCTATGATTGACCTGGGGGTCGATGGCTCCAGAAGAGATCTCATCAGTGATACTTGGACGTTTTGAAAGAGGACCTTGCTTTGAAACAAGAGTCATATAATAGGACAGTTGATCGTCGAGAGTGACCTGGGCATCGGCGTAATAACTCTCTGAAAAAAAGTTTGAAAAAGAGACTAGAGAAAATTGAATGAACTTACTGTAGTTCTTCTTTGCCATTGCATGAAATGGAGAGTCCAGGTCATAGTAAACCTTTTCTGAAAGCAAGTGGTCTATTAACAATAAGAACTTATTACCTACCTTCGTGAGGATTCATTACCAAAAAATCTTGCGAACTGAGTCGAGGCAAGCCTAAAATGAATGAAAAAAGGTTCAGATCAGATAACATTTTTTTCCCCACCCATGTTTGACCATGAACATGCCCCCGAAAAAAAGTTGAGCGCGTTTGATTTGCAAAAGAACGCAACACACGAAGAAGTGAAGATAGGAGACTTTGATAATGATTCGACTTGATTTTCCCCCGTTTGACCTTCGGCGCATCTCTATGAATGAAGTCGGTGCGTACCAGTATTGAAACCAAACGGTTTGGGAATTTCGGCGCCGGGGAATAAGAGTAGTATTTCTTCCTCAATAACAACCGACGTGATGACATCAGTGATCTAAGAACAAATGTTCTTTGGAGTAGATGTAGCGAGACATTGCGATGGATGGGTTGTACAAAACCAAATAAGTACTGAATCTTGGGTTCGTTCAACGAATATGGATCTGTGTATTTCTTGCTACAGTACACCTCATGAAAAAAGAAACAGCGTAAAGTGTGTACTGGGTAACTCACCTCGGATGCCTGCACCTGTTTTTCATGTTTTATGCAGTCGAAAAAAAAAAGGAGTACTTTTTCAAGCAGACCTTGTCTGTATGGAGTTTTTTTCTATAAAATATTTAAAGAGATCGATCGAGGTGAAAGATAAGAAACTTTTAGGGTTATACTGATGGTTATCTTTTGATGCCGTTTGTGAGCAAAATGGTGAGTATAGGATTTAGAGATGTGTAGTTGTTATTGTCATGTTTTACGGGGGTCATGAAATTCAGAGAGCCAACAACTATAACTAACACTCTTTCTTGTATCCTTCACATGTCTTCACAAGGCGGGAAAAATTGAGTTCTTGTTTCGATAGAAATCGTCTAACTATAAGTACAAAGAATTGTAATTTGTGACATTTGAAATAAGCAGAGATCAGTAAAAGAAGTCATTGTAAGTTTGAAGCTGAGCTTCAAGGGGAAGAGGAGGCGAGTCTTCAGGTGTACTTCGTCGTTCCAGAAGCCTGCTGGAGCTAACTCTGAAAAAAAATCCATTAGTCAATTATACGTCATCTAGTTTTGGATCGTGAAGATCTCCTTACCTTTGTTTGTGACGAGTCGGCCTTTTTGTTTCTTTCCTTTTCTAACCACTCCTGATAATCCAAATCACCATGGGCATTCCGGAAATGTTTTCTCAACGAAGAAGGGTCCGCGTAATCTTTGCTACACCCTTCGACAGTGCAACTGTGACGCCTCTGAAGACCAATGAATACATCAGCACTTTTCTATGAAAATACCTTTTCATGGACACGCGCCCTGTGCTTCAAATAGTCTGAACTATTCGTGAATTTCCTTGGACAGTATTCACATTGATACGGTTTTTCACCGGTATGCAATCTCATGTGAATTTTCAAGTTCAAATACCGACCGTATCTGTTTTCACATCCTGGGAACTGAAAGACTAACTTTTAAAGCAAGATAACACAGTTGTTCTTACCAGGCACACATGAGGTCTCTCCTTCGAATGAATCAAGCGAACATGGCGAAGTAGTTCCCAATAACCTTGAAACTCTCTTTCTTTCCGAGCACAACCCTCCCATAAACAATAATATGGATTAGGTTCGTCACAAAAGTGAGCCTGGACGTGTTTGTAGAATTCCTAGAAAAATCATGCGTGGAAGAAAACTGGGAACATCGGTCACCTCATCACTAGTAAACTCCATCCTACAAGAGTCCCATCGGCAAACATTAACCTCACCATCCGAGTCGCTTTTTGAGCTCTCAAGTCGTAATCTTATGGATTGTTCTAGTGAGGGTTCATTCAGATCACTCTGAAACAAAGTTTAACTCCAAGTCAAATAACGTTTTGAATGAACTCACGTTTATGGAGGGGCAAGATTCGTTGGATTCTTGCATGGAGTCGTCTGACTGTACTTCCTGCTCTGGAGAAGTTATCGAACCGTTTTGGCGTTGGAACAAATTGCTGTTGGAGAATGATTTGTGCTGGACGAATGGAGAAGTGGTATTTTGCACATGACCAGAAAGCAGAGAATGATGAGACTGAGAGACAATATTCCATACAGGATCGTGGTTTGGATTTGGACGGTGAGGAACATTCATTTCCATCGAGTTACAGGCTCCTTGTTGTTGATTCGGAAATGCTGGCTGCTGGATTGGATTCGGATGGACTCCAGATTCTTGAAAAGGAAAGGTTGACTCTTGGACTGGATTCTGATTGTAGTGAGGGCTCACTCCCACCTGCTCATGGACTCCAGGTTCTTGAACAGAATGAGTCGGCTCTTCAGTTGGATTCTGATTGTGATGATGATTCACTTCCACGGGCTCACGAATTCCATACTCTTGAGTACGAAAAAATGCCATTTGGGCTGGATTCTGATTGTGAGGAGGGCTCACTTCCATAGGCTCATGGGCCCCATACTCTTGATTACGAAAAAATGGATCATGAATTGGATTTTGATGATAATGCGGGTTCACATTCACGGGACCACGGACTCCTTGCTCTTGAGCATGAAACAATGGATCTTGAGTTGAACGTGAAGTATGATGATGGTTCACTTCTATGGCTTCACGGGCTCCTTGGTCTTGAAAACGAAAAAATGACTCTTGAACTGGATTCTGGTTTTGATGAAGATTCACTTCTATAGGCTCACTGGCTCCTTGTTGTTGATAGCGAAAACTTGGTTCTTGGTTCGGATTTTGATCGTCATGACGACGATTCATTTCGATGGGGTCACAGACTTCTTGCACTTGAACACGAGAAAATGGCTCTTGGGTTGAATTTTCAGTACGATGATAGTTCACTTCTATAGGTTCACTGGGTCCTTGTTGTTGAAAGCAAAAATTAGGTTCTTGGTTTGGATTTGAAAAGTCATGATGACGATTCACTTCATCAGGGTCACGGACTCCAGATTCTGCGGAACGAAACAATGGCTCTTGAACAGGATTTTGATCGTGAGGACAATTCACTTCTATGGGTTCAACGACTTCTTGATCTTGATTACGAAAAAATGGCTCTTCCAGTGGATTCTGATTAACACCAGAATCTTGAATTGGAACATTGGGCTGTGGTCTGGTTTCGTGGAGAAATTGAATAGAATCGTCGTCAGTTGAATTCGAATTCTGATGTGGGTTCACTTCCATCGGCTCCCTGACTCCTTGATTTTGACTACTGGTAGCTGGCTCTTGTACAGGAACTTTTGGCTTTGCTTTGCTTACGAAGAGAATTTCAATTGAATCGTCTTCAGCTTCAGGCTCCGGTTGTATGGTGGTGGTGGTGTTCGAAGTTGTGAAGAAGAATTCCTCAAAGATCAACTGGTCTTCTCTGATATCTTGAGAAGTTCTTCGAGCAGATGTTACCATAGTCCCATCAGCCTCCACTTGATTCATCTCATGTTCGGAGTGATGATTATCTGTCAAAACCGAATCGGCGATGTTAGAGTTATGTGGAGTTGTTGTCTGAGTGATTTGTGGATAGGGTGATGCTGGAAAACCTTGTTGACTGCAAACTTGTTATCCTGAACATACCATTGGAAAGCTGTTGTGGATACGGTATATCACTAGCTGCTGAAGAAACATCCAATGTAAAGTCTGGGTTTGAAGAATTGGCGTTTGTCATGGGAAAGCCTTGCTCAGCAGGGAAGAATGTTTGTATTGGAGGAAGCGGTGGATATTCAGATGGTGCTCCGAGAAAATGATTCATATCAGTGTGAGCCGGGTGATGAAGGGAATCCCATGTCTGTGTGTTGTTCGCGGGGAAATTAATCCAGTTGCTATTGTTGGGAAGACGGTGATCTTCTTGGTATGGTATTCCGGAGTTAGGTGGTTGAGTAGGATCTGGAAAGAGATAGTGCTATGACGTATGTCGCTACAGTATCCAATCACAGTTACAAATCACAAAATCAAAAATTGAAAACCTACTCATGTCTTGCTGCACGTGATATTCTTGTATAAAGGATGATGGTGCCGGAAAACCTGAACACTTTTCTCAATTATCATGATAACTTCCACTAGACATGCCTGAGTTCGTCGGCACAGTGTGTTGCGTTTCATTGGTGACATATGAAGAATTGGTATATGGAGGTGTGGTTGGATCAGCATACGTTGGCCTGCAGTCATAAACACGTTGACTGGGATCGTAGTGCCAGCTGAACGGATTCATGTTGATCGTTTTCGTGGTTTGATCTGTAGCCTCCTGAGGCACTGCTCCTTTGTCGTCAGTCCGAGACAGGAAATCTGTGAACAATTTTTATGAGATAATAATTGGTTATTAAAGTCGAAGCAACTTTAATCATCATACTGTAGCCCTACTAACTCTAACCTAAGATGATTGGCTGAAGAGGAAATGGGCGTCGCCGAAATTTTGTCAAACGTGATAAAGTTCATATCTTTTTGGGTAAAAAAGTAAGAATCTATGAACGTGTGATCTCGACGAAGAGAGAAGACAAATGAATACTGATAATGAATATTTCGTTTCAACGAAATGAAAAGGAAAGAGAGAGAGAGAGAGAGACACACACAAAAGAAGAGAAGTGGGAGGTTGATTTGGTTGCCTAGAACTGATTAAAAAATGGAGGAGGACTGTCTCTTATCATGGTTGATAGGAAGCCACTGCCACAGTGGTGTGATTTGAACAGTTTTTGGAAAAATAGAAAGGGAAAACGTCGGAACAGAGAAGAAGGAAGATTCGCGCGAGAAACGGCATTAGGAGATGATGATAGAAGAAAAAAGTCTGGCGCAAAGATTTAATCGTTTCTTCGATGCTTTGTTCAGGTTTTTGTTTCTTCACGTATTAGGTTTTCGAACTTTTGGGTTTCGAAAGATGCCTATCAAGAAGTTGAGTACTCCATACATCAAAATTGTAGAGTACTCCATACAAAAAACACAACTCGATGAATATGGAAGACGAACTATGCTAACACTGGAAATCCGTTGTTGAAGGAAGATTTGTGAAGTACTTGCGTACCGGAGATTATGTGAAATCCAACTCCCGACTTCTGGAAGTGTTTCGATTCCGACTTCCGCGTAACAAATTTTCACTTCCTACCAACTCTGCTGCGTACTATCATCACCACAACATGAGGTCTTGTGGAAAATCGAATGTTGAATATTGGGTTATTCAGAGAAAAACATCCACTTTGAAATTTTGGCTGGGATTTAAGACAAATTTTCAAAGGCGATATTACGACCCCAAATTTTGGTAATATGTCCCTTATAGGTTTTTTCCAGTTTTCCCCAGAGTTCCAGCCGGATTGGTTCACTCTCCGAGTTTTTGCGGGTTTTCCTTTTTTGGGGGTTTTTTGCCGTTTCCCTGAATAACCCCATTATTTTGTGGTTGTTCAGGATGTAATCAAACTTTTTTGAAATTTCATGATTTCCGAAGTCTTGATTCAAAGTTACACTCTGATACCTGAAATTGAAAGCAAGCCCTTGAATAATCACACAGGTCTTGTCTGTTCTGAACTCAAAAAAAAACAATGAACTAGCCACATTGTCCTCTTTTTTAGCCAAAGCTGTTTCTCGCTTCTGTAATAATACTATCAAATCATACACAGACATTTCATGACAAAAAACTTTTTTATGTTCTGTAGTATCAAACCAGTAGACTACTATCTGTCTCGTCGGTAAAACTGCCACATGTTATCGGTGAACGGTCTTATTGCTGAAAAAACTTCTTTTTTTTTGAAGTTTTTTGGTTCCTTTTTCAACGTAGGATGATCAAGAAGAATACAAAGGTGAAGGGCAATGTCCGAAGTGCATCTGCTGATAAAGTTCTTTGTGATTGGAGGAGGCGGTATCAAAAATAATTGAACGGTCTCTCGTCTTTTGCTGCCATTTCTGTTCAGCTACAGCGTATCACTTCCTTGATTGGAATGGCTATTGTGAGGCGTTCTACAGTTTCCATCTTTGTGATTCCAAATCAATACAAGTAATAATAAGAGCCGATTCTCATAAGGATCGAGATGTATTTCAGGTTCGAAATCTAAAACAGGTTTCCTAGATGGAAGAGGATCAACAACAGTTTTCACAGGGTTGCAAGACGGTACATCCATTTGAGTTTGTCGCAGTTCTTTCGGACGCGTCGCGGCTTGCAACAGGCCACTGCGCCTCACTGTACAAAAGTTTCTTGGTATGTTGCCAGATTTTTTTTCTGGCAGGTTGTTTAGTTCAATCGCAACAAAACGCTTCTACTTGAAGTATTCGTTTGCAACCCCGTGTGTTCCCAGTGATTCCAATACTCTTTGAAAACTATGTCGACCTCATTCATGAAAATGAGCCATATCTAGTCTCCCTGAAACGCTGAAACAACTACTATTTTTATATTTTATGGGCATAAACTAGCGAAATTTTGAAGAGGAAAAAAAATTCACAGTCAAAATATACAACATACTAAGATGGTGTGAAGCGATTTGACAAAAAGAACAGAAAAGCAGAAAAATGATTGATCAATGGGTTCTAACAAAAAAACTAGCCGGGAAGTTGTTTTCGAGATCGGGAGTTTCTATCACTTCTACTAAGAAAAAAAACTAGTGAAACTTCTACGTAAATCTCCCACGAGTGGCTTCCAATGCAGAGAGCAATTCCGGATGAAGGACAGTGACATGTTTCTTCAATCCAGCGAAATCCGAGTAGCGTCTATCGCATCCAGCTGAGAAACAAGCGAAGCGCTTCTGAAAAATCTCAACAATTTTCAGACAGGTTTGAGACACCTCACCTTCATCATCTGTTGCTCTTTTTCCAAGTGCGCTCGTTTTTCATGACTCCTGCATTCATCTTCCTCCAGGAACTTCTTTTTGCATTTGCTACACTTATAGAGTGTTTGGTTGGAATGCGTGAGCAAGTGGTTTCTCAGATTATCTTGTCGTTTGAACGGCTTCTCGCATCCGGGGTACTGAAAGTGTATGGTTGATGTGATAAGTTTATACTGAAAGACAAACATCGCATTGGAAGGGAGTTTCCTTGGTGTGGACTCGAATATGGACCTGTACTTTGTAGTAAGCGTCAAAGGGTCTTAGGTCGCGACGACATCCATCCCAATAGCAAACGCGCAGTTTGTTTCCGTGATGGATTATGTGATCGTGTACATGAGCGTAGAAGGCCTGAAATAGAAGGTTATAAAGACTCTGAAATCCTAATCTTCATGGTTCAAAAAAAACTCACCTGATCATTAGTGAACTGTCTTCCACAAGAGTCCCACAGACACATATGCACTTCAACATCCGAACTTGGGCATGGTAGACTTGGACATGCCACGATGGGTTTTGGTTGAGAAACGGGCACGATGACCTTTGGCACTACAGGAGCCGGGATGATTGGAGGCGCGATTGGTTGAGGGATGACAGGGAGCATAGCAATAGGAGGAACAATGTTTAGAGCAACAGGAGCCTGAACGGAAACCGGTCTCTTTTTGAATGACCCCAGTGGACGTCCGAGTGGTTTTCCCTGTAAGACTCATAATGATTTTTCTGTTCTAAACATATGTATTCCTTACACTTCTAGAACGTCTTGGTTTTGCCTGCTTCTTTTTCTCCTTCGGAGAATCTTCCGATGGAAATGCAATGGGCTGCCTTGGTGGGACAGGAGTCATATCAGCATACATCGGAGGAGCGACAGGGAACAAGGGCAACTGGGGCAGTCGAATGGGTGCCAGCGGAGATTCGAGTTGTGGAGGTGGGAGAGAAAACGAAACCGACATTCCAGCAGCCGTTTGCTCCCTCAGAAGCAACATCATCTGTGCTCCGGATTCCAATTTGAGCAGGTATTGCTCCAAGGAAGCTTCTGATAATGGTTGCATCGGATTCGCAAGCGTAGCTGCCGCCAGATCGGCTCTCATCATTTGCTGAGGCTCCAATTGGAGATATTGCAGCTCCGTATTAGTCTCTTGTTGGATTGGAACATTAGCAACAAGTGCGCCTTCTCCCAGATCTCTCCACATCATCCCTTGAGCATTTGTTTGGAAAAATTGTGATTCCGTACTGGTTGCCTGTGCAAGTGGAACAAAGTTAGCGGCAACCACCGCTTCATCCCATTGCTTGCTCATTCCTTGCTGAGATTCCAATCCCAGAAACTGCATTTCCGTAAGAGTGTCTTGTCGGAATGGCATATCGTTGGCCGTGTTAGCGGCACCCGTCGCTGCCTCCTGCTCCGTTCTCATCTGTTGCTGAACTTGAGATTCCGCTTGGGAATCGTGTCGTTCCTCATCAGTTTCGTGTTGGAATGACACATTGTGGCTCATGTGAGCAGCAACCGCCGCTCCCTCCTGGTCAGTCCTCATCTCTTGTTGAGCATCCGATTGGAAAAGCTGCGGTTCCATAGTAGTTTCCTGTGCAACTGGTACATTGACTATCGTGTTAGCAGTAACCGCCGCATTCTTCAGAATCTTAATCAGCTCTATGTGATTTCCCAACTGAAGAAGGTGTTGTTTTACAGTTGCTTCTGGTCCAAGTGGCTCGAAAATCACCTTCCTTTTGCGTGGTTTTCTCTTTGGTACAAAGGCCGGCTCGTTCACAGGTTCTGGAGGAGTCGTTGTGTAATCTGTGAGCATTGATGGAGTCATGTCCTCGAGGGTAGGGTCTTGAGGTATGGTATAATCCATATTAGTTCCATTTGACATATCCATTTGCTCAGTTTGGAATTGAAACATATCGGGGTGGTCGAACATGTCAAGACTATTCTCGTGAGAAGAGAATGAAGAAAATGAGCTGTGCTCCATATCTGGTTGGCTGGTGGAAGGCATGTCCAATAGGCTTGTCACATCTGTAAATAACAAATTTCTGACCACAAGTTCAAAAGATTTAACTCACTCATAGAGCCATTTTCACTCAACCAGTTGTACTCGGAGCATTGCTCCAGATAGTCGCCGTGATCAGTTCCGCTGATTGGAGTGTCCCTATCAACCAGCATGGAACCAAAGTGCACGGGTGTCATCGAAGTGTAGGACGTGGTTAGTGGTGGTGGTGAGGGTATCGTGTTGTACTGGTTCAAAGTGATGTTAGGAATGGTTTTGATAAGCTCGGCTCGGTAGTTACTGCTGGTGGTGTACATGGTGCCAAGTGTGAGATCAGAGTGATTTTCTGAAAGTCAGTGAAACGTTTCGAGAGTCTCGAGTGAAGGTTAAAAACCGTAAATAAGAAAGGAAAATGGAGACGGATTGTTATAGAATCGTATAGTGGAGAAGCGCCCACTATAGCTATAAATCAGTTATGGCTAGACACACTTCCCCCTCCTCGTTGCCATGGCACCCTTATTGACTAGACATTCGAGTGCTAGAACGTGTCTCAAACGTGACGGCTGAATTCAAGAGAGACGGATACGCAGAGAAACGGAGCTCAGTCTAATCTTCTTACCGAACCGCTGTGGTTTAGTATAGCGGAAGGCGTGGGGGGAAAGGGATAAATATTGAAGAGAGAAAGAAAGAGAAAACATGTTCAGAATTGGTAAAGATTGATTGCATTTTGAAATGAGGGAAAAGGAGAGAGAAAGAGCACGAGCACTCTATTTGGAAACCAACCCAAAACAAACCAACGTCCAGAATGCGTCGACGAGAATGAATGTGTGTGCGCTCCCGCTACCCGCTGGCGCAAAATGGGCGGAGCTTGCCGCGAGGAAATCTTCTGACCAAAAACAAAAAACAGAAGGCGGTAGTCTCAGAAAATTGATTTTCGGGTCTCGCGAGGAATCTTTCTTTACAGTTTAAAGAGTAATTGTTAGTTGGCAAATTTGGAATTGGGAAAAAAATTTATGATTGTTATCTAGAACGTATCTCGAAGGTACTGGTCACAAAACAGTGTAAGAAACCTTCGGAAGTTTGATAGAACAAAAGATTGAAAGTGAAACTGAATAGCGAATGACGGGTTCGAAAAAAGTGCGGCATTTTTTTCGAATGGTGGGAAAAGAGAAATAGTTCATGTGTGACCGTTTTTTTCTGAAAATTTAATTAGAAAATCACGAGTGACTGCCGCATGAGTATCAAGAATGTCTGTGAGACTATGAAAGTGAGCATCACAAACATTTACAGAGAATGGTTTATCTACGGAACCAGAAACGCTGTCAACTGAGTAGATCAAAACTATACCTACAGATTGTGACAATGAGCGATTGAAAATCTCGACGGTGAGCAGAAATAAGATGCTTATTTTGTTTAAAAAAACATGGAAAACGGGAAGAACACTATATCTCAACGGTCGGTGAATATTTTCAACTGCTCATTGTTACATTTGATAGACATCATTGTGATGTAAATTTTGTCAGTTTGAAGTTTTGGGGATCAAATGCTTTTTGTTACTTTTCGGAAAGGTTTCCATACCTTCTCTGGCTTCAGAGTCTTGCGGAAGTGAACAGCTTCATAGTAGAAGTCGGAAATCAGAAAAAAAACTGAGTTCAAAACCTTCAAGTCTGACTAGGATAGGAGATTACTTGGCTTCTCGAGTTGAACTTTTTCTCATCATCTGGGTCAAGGTAAAATCTTTTCTGCAGGTTCAACATCTGAAAACAAATTGTCGAAACATTCATATGATTTGAGTTATGGCCTAGCAAAGTTGAATTTAATAACAATATAGAGGTAGATTTCTGAGGAGATGGGTTTATCACTATAGGATTCATCTTTGAGAGGGCTTAACTCAAATCCCGTACACAATTCTCTTTTGTTTTTCATTCAAATATCTGTATCTATAAAGTTAATTTCAACTGAAACCAGATTTCGAGAAAAAAAGGTATATCTGGATGAGCTGAGTAATCTCCCTGTTCACTCAAACTTCGGCAACGGAAGTTGGAAATCAAAAATGAAAAAATTCGTCGGAAGCCAGAATTTTGCACTAACTTATGCTACTAGGCTATTTTCCTCTTATCACAAAGCTCAGTAAAGTAGAAATCACCGTTGTAGTCATGTTCTCACTATCCATCCACCTTCTATAATAAAAAATAGATCTTCTAGCTCACGTCACTGAAGAACTCCATTCGTCAAATTAAACATTCAGTCGTCGGAAGAGAAGTGTTGTCCCCTTCCCCCCTCTAATACAAGCAACGAGATGCATCTTATTGTGAATGCAAAACGTGTCGTGTATTCGAGAGTCACCTCTCAATCTCGGATAATCCGTCTCAGATATAGGAAATAGGCAAAATCTACATTTCTATTATACGAGGAAATGAAAAAAGCCGGGAGGCTTTACCAAAAATCGGGGTGCCAAAATTTTCGATTACGCTTCCCCCACATTTCCCGCCATTTTTCAAGAACGATGACGGCGTCAGCGGAGAGCTAGAAAAAGAGAAAGAGTCGGAGCCGTCCGTGGGGGAAGGGTTGACGTTTCCGTCTCTATGGGAGAAATTTATGGGACGTATGTAGGAAACAATGACGGGCGGATTGGTGCTATAAATCGAGACGGGGAGAAAAACAGAGACAGAAAGACAAAAGCGCTTGAGGTACCGAGAGATGTATCTGGGAAACATTGTATTGGATAGAACAAAAAATTTTGTTCGAGAAGATATTCATATTTGAACAAAAACAAATAATACAAAATATGTATCTAGAAGAGAAACCAGCAAAAATAGAGGAACCGAGGTAGAATGTGCTACAAATGTTACTACTAACAACTAGAATGTGAAATTGATTAATTTATACTTCCGCTTTGACAAACTCTTCTTGCTTTTGCTTTTTCCCTGTGGGTACGTACAGCCGGTACTTTCCCTTGTAGAAGTCCTTAACCAACTCTTGATGATGGTTTTGGAAGTGTTTCCTCAACGATGAAGGGTCCGTGTAGCTCTTCTTACAATTTGGAGCCAAACAGAAGTAGTGCTTCTGAAAGAATTTCATGTGAATACTAATCGCATTATAATTCGGCTCACTTTATCCGAGTGCACTCTTTTCAAATGGCACGCTGTGTCCGAGCCATTGGTGAATCTTTTCCCGCAAACCTTGCAGAAGAATGGTTTTTCTCCGGTATGAAGTCTTTTATGGGTCTTGAGATTTTCCATGCGGGAGTATGAGCTCTTGCATCCAAGAACCTGAAATTGAATAGTTTAGTTTTGAACTTGAAATCAAAATCGTTCAACTCACATTGCACCGGAATGGCTTCTCCTTTGTATGATGTCGAACATGCGCTTGGATTTTGTAGTACGCATCGAACGGAGCCGAATGGGTGCATGCCTCCCAGTAACATGTATGAAGCGCTTCATTGCACTCCAATAGATGTTGTCGGACGTGTTCGAAAAAATCCTGAAAATGTATCTTGTTGTTAAAAGGGATGATACGTGAGCTTCAGGGAGACAGTACAAGATGTGATTCGTACTATTAGGAAGGGGTGGTTTCGAAATGTATTCTTACACCACTGTCGATGATCAGAAATCGAGTTGAGAACTCCCTAAGTTAGTTTGTACATGCGTTTTACTATGTAACTTGCATTCGAAGTTCTGAAACCCATGTTCTCAAAATGTGTGGTCGACCTCCAGAAGTAAAGTTGGAGTCTATGTACATGCTAACACATGGCCCAACTCAGGTAGTCAACAGCGCACAGAAGATACACCTTAGAAGCTGAAGCTTACAACGAAACATCTAGAGTCGACTACAAGTTTTGAAAACCTGAGAGTACCTTTCAGAGTCTCTATTTTCCAACAGTACAACTCACATACACACCATTCTCTAGTGAGGGTTGGCAGTAGATTTTGAAAATGTGGCAATACGTTTTAGGACCTCTACTTTTCATTAGTACTCACAAACTACGGAAGTGTCATTGCCACGTTTACAAGGTTCCCTAGTAATTGATTCTCAGAATCCCAATCTCTCGAAAATTCAAAACTCACTTTTTGTTTTTCAAATTTCTCTCTGCATGATTTCCATCCGCACTGCAGCACCATCTCGCCATCTTCTACCTCCTGCCCTTCCTCCGAAAGTTCGAGATTGTATTTTTTGACGGATCCCACAGGGCGTCCAACTTTGCGTCCCTGAAAACAGAACTTTGGGATACTATACTGAAAAGAAGACTAGTAAGCTACTCACCTTCACAGTCAGACGTGGTGGTTGTAAATAGTCTTTGGCAGTGATACTATTTTCAGTGTCCTTGTCCGAGCTCACTTCAGTACTTGAGGAACTGATATTGCTATCGTCCGAAAAGTCTTCTGATTCTACCGGCTCCTTGATTGTTTGCTCATTCCGAACTGGCGAGTTTGCATTTGAAGGAGGTGGTGTGTCCGGGAGGTTCTCCTTTTGGCTCTGCTTCTCTTCCATTAGCACAGTTTTAGCGGGAATTATCTCTGCGGGAAACGACTCCACGGGATTCACCACGGCGAGAATCAGCTCTGCGGGAGCCACCTCGACGGGAATCATGCTTGCGGGAAGCAGCTCCACGGGAGTCACCTCCGCGTGAATCTTCTCCTCAGCGGGTGGCTCTTTTGATGGTGTCAGAAATGGATGGAAAGCCACATTATTTGGAGGGGACGTGGGCGTTGGAGATGGACATGGCATTGGACGGGCAGATGGCGTGGGAGGTAGAGATGGCGTTGGAGGTTGAGATGGCATTGGAAGTGGAGGTGGAGGTGGGATGGTTCTCCTGGCCACCGATCTCATGTCCTCGAGGAAGAATAACTGCTGCTGAAGAGTTGTCAAAGCTTCACAAATCTTGGGATCCTTGGGTGCAGTTTGGTATCCATGAAGAAGGGTTGACACACTGGTCTTACTCATTTTAACATGTGTTCTCCCCGGAATCACCATTTTCCGCTTCATCGGCACATTCTTTTCTATTTGAGGTACTTTGAATTGTGGTACTTCACCTGGAAAATATCAGTTATTTTCTAGTAATTGCAAACAATTTTCAAACTTACCAATTGACGGTGTTTGTTGAATTTCGGGAATGACATGATTTTGTGATGTTGTTGGTTTCGAGTACAAATTTGAAACCATCAATGACAAGGAAGCCAATGAAGAACCACTAGCATTGTTCATGGTTTGAAGCTCTGAAAGTTAGGGGTATTAGAGAAGTGTGGGTGGCAAGAAGAAAGAAATAAAATGCAACAAAGAGGATCTAAAGTTGTGTGTGTGGCCTCACACGAAACGGCAAAGCGAAATGTATCTGATGGGGTGGGGGAGTGGGTGGTCGGAGAAGGTAATGAATCACTAGACGCGAGGTGGTGGCAGAAAAATGCAAAACAGCGTTGTACAACTGTCGCGCTGGCGATTGAATCGACAGTTGGTAAACAGTTTTCATACTATACTCGTTCTTACTTATCGTTAGAACCCAGTTTCTTTGAAATCGTCACACGTGGGATGAAGAGGAGATGTTTACGGGGAAGGGGAAAAATTGGCTACATTTTTTGTCAAGACAAATCTGCGTATATTCGCTATAACATCCTAGAAGCAATATGCTCACGTCAGAAAATGATGGATCTTGTTTGAACATCTCAAAAACAACGGGTGTCGGAAAAAATTGTTATATGCTCAATTGCCGAGCTACTCAGTCATCTCTAATGAGAGAAAAGGAAGGGAGATGTTTTTTGAATATGGATCATCCTTGTTGAAAAATTGCTCCTTCGAAAAACAGGAAATATATAATACGGGATGAAAAGCAGACGGGAAAATAGCGTGTCGTCGAGAGAGCTCACTTCTCCATTAAGCGGGTCCACAAGTGGGAGAGAAGGAGAGAAAAGTATTGATTTGTTTTTTTTTCGTTCCTCTTCTCAGGGCTCAACAGGAGGTCTGCTCTGCTCACTTTGTTTTCAGTGCTTGCCAGGCTGTTTTTTTTTTCGATTAATGTGATAAGATGAGACAGATGGGAATTTCAGTGGAGGGAAAAATGAAAGACGAGGAGACCGAAAAAATATAGACTGAATGGGAAATAAGAAGGGGCTCGATGATGACGCGAGGGGCCCGTATCCAGCGGCGCGACTATCTGCTGTGACGAGAGGGGGTGGTCCACCCTACCTATGTGTGCACACTGTTCACCAGTGTGTACCCCATTCACCCATTCACAACGTTACCAGTGTGTACCCCTTCGAGTAGCGTGACAACAGCGACACGAATGATTTATCTCCAACAAGCAGGGGGGAGGTGTTCTGACAGTGATATGTGTATGTCAAATAATCGAGTCCTTGAATACGTCAATCTTCGTAATCTATTGAGACGGTTTTGTTCAGTTGTGGTGGTTGGACGATGCGTTTACAACAGAAAATTAATAACAGACAAGGGGGAGTGTAGAGAGGAGGAAGTCAAAAATCGCAACTAGGGTTTGTTTTTAACATTTATTATGTGATTACCAACAGTTTTAATTTGAAGACCACTAAAATTGAAGGACGATTTCGGGTCAAATTTATTTGAAGATGTATAATCAAGTGTGTAGATTTCAACCACCATAAAGAGAAACTTTTGAACGTTCAAATATTTCTTTAAAAGTGGACTCCGAGCAAAAACTTTTTTGTTAGAAAACATATAATCAACTGTGCTGATTCCGAATTTTATGAAGAAACCTCTTGCACATTTCTCTAAGCATTCGAAAAATCGCCTTTTTCTGGCGGCCACTATTTTTTGCCCATTTTCTCGATTTTTTTTTCAATAGAAAGATGAGGAGAAGCAAAAAAGGGTGTGGAGAATCAACAAGTGAGAAGCTCTAGAAAAAAGAACCTGAGAGAAGAAACAGTGAAACATGGGCGGAAAAAGCTGTGACTGTCAGAAATCCAACTCTACGTTTTTCAAAAATGGCTATTCGGGTGTTCAGAAAAAGTTTTTGAGCAGTTCCATTATGAAAATTTGAATCTGCATACTTTATTACATATCTTAAAACTATTTTTTAAACTTTAAGAAAAACAAGGAAAGCGGTGAAAAACGAGCAAAACATTAGTGGTCACTAGTGACAAAATTCTTAAAAATTACTTGTATAATGTGATTTTGCGAGTGTCAAAAAGTTTTTGAGCATTTCAATATCAGTATTTTGACCTTACAAACTTGATTACAAACTAAAAATCTTAATCTAGTTCTGAACTTTTTCGAACATAAAAACGTTATGTTTCGATTTTTCCTCAAAAATGTTGTTAGAATTGAAACCATCTGGAAAATTTCGAGATTACAAAATTGCTCCGAAACATCGTTAAAAACAATGAGATCTGTTCAAACAAAAATGACATTCAAGATAATATTCTAACGGATGACGTATAGTTACTCATGAGGAAGAAAGGATAATGATGAAGGAGGTGATGAGAACCTTGAACGCATTTACCTCTCTTCACCTCCCTGCCATGAGATGTGAAGTAGGTAAGAACCGTTGAGGTTAGTTCGTTTCTCATCGCTGCCATCCACTTGCCAGGTGGTCTAAGAACGAAGAAAACGATGGCGAATGACATATTACACAGACGCGGAGGAATAGTTGGCATCGACAGCAGAAGATTCATGGGAGATAATGCGATTTTTTCAAACACATAAATCTTCGGAAATTGAGAAACCAGAGATAGCGAAAATCGTCTAGTCAAATAAAGAGACCTTAGAAAACTGAAATGTGAAGCGAGTTTTGAATTGGTGTTTTTGAATCTGTAAACATGAAAATGGAAAGAAAAAAATTATCACATTCAGTCTTGACAACATTTTTGAATTTTGAACTTTGGGATCATGTTGAAAACAAAAACTACTAATAGTTTTTAAGAAAATGAATATTATGCTGATATTAATGCTAAATTCGGCAAGAAAAAAAGTAAAAAAGAACCCACGTTCGAAAAACCGATAAATTCCATACAGAGACCGGCAGGAAAACGATATGCATACGAATGCATGTGTCGCTATTCACTATCTGATCTAAACACGGGTTTCCGTCAGAGTAGACCGTTAGGTCCTCGACGTGTTAGAAGGACGAATGAACACGAACCATGTAGTATGCACAGTAAGGCAACGTTTACTGCCCAGGAGGAACTGGGCAAACAGGACGTTTTTTTAAACAAAGTAACAGAGCCTAAATTTTTAGAGTATGTGGATGGATACTGATCAATAACTTTGGTAGAAATCTAGTAAGGAAATGGGAAAACTTTTGAAACTGAAAATTCAATGCTGGCTGTAACCTTCTTGGGAGTTTTTTTCTGATTATCTTCATTATGTATTGTTCAATCTCACACAACGTTGCAATTGAAATTCTGAACCTCCAAAGGTTACAGCCATAATATACAACTTAATATTAACAAACAAAAATTGCAATGTTTTTGTGTGTGTCTTTGTTGTTGTCGCGCGGCTGCCTCTAGTGCGTTACTTTCTGAACCGAATTATCTCAAACTTTCACAGGTAATCAGAATTAGTGCCAAAGTATTTCGATTTTCTATTCATCGAATAGGCTCGTGCCGGCTTAAACCGTAATCTCCTCCGGTGTAACGTTATTCGCTCACTAATTTCTTACAGATTGTTCAAAAAATTTCACGCTTGTCCGTAGAGTCTCAGAGGATCACATACAGTTTGGTGTTAGCCTGATCGTCGGGTTAGAAATCGCCTTCAACAGATCATAGTACTCGTCTTAGTTGTGACCGTGAAACTGTTAACGACCAACAACTTGCTTGGTCAGCAAAAAATGTTCCGTGTAGGAGATAATAACGGGAATCATGCCATATTAGTTCGTTTTTTGGAACATCATAAATCTTGTAAAAGAACAAATCAACTCACTGTCCCTTCTATCAAATTTATCTCGGTTCCCGGATCAGATATCGAAAGGAATCAAACGGCATATTCCTCACTTTTGCGTTTAGCAATTTGTTAGGTGGCAACTTTTTCGAACCGGGTAAACGAACCGAGATAAGTTTGGTCGAGTTAACGATAAGGGGTATCGTTATTTTATAGGATTTGATGTGTCTAACGTTTGTTTTAGTTTTAAGTACTTTTCTCATAGTTATTTGAGAAACGCTGAGAACAGCGAGCTCTAAAACTTGACACAATTTTTCATGGTCCAGATCTATCAATTTTTTTTTGATTCCCCCAAAAATATAAAGCGAAGGACCAAAGGGAAGTCTTACAAAAGCAATCGGACGAAAGTGATGAGATATTGTTGACAGCTCAGAGAGAAAACTCATAAACCTTGGAATGCAGCCGATGAAACTCATTTCAGTTTATTAGAAAGCTTGTGTGTGTTATTGTAAACAGGGAACGACAGGAATCGAAAACTAAGAGCACCAACGTGAAGGTAGACTTGTTCAATGAGCTGGACAGTTTTATCAGAATTCACTTTCGTTATCATGTGATGGCACATATATTTGTTGTGCAAACATGAACTTCACTACATTAACAGTTTTGAAGAATATTAGTTGTTTCGTTGGAAAATTGAAAATTTGACACTCAACGGATTTTATAAAAGTCAGCTCAACACATTAGGAAACAACATTGATGATGAAGCGCTTTCTCTTCTGAAATTTCGTGAATGTATCAAGCAACTCTTGATTTTCATTTTTGTAGTTGAAAATTCTAAAATAAAATTAATTTTAAGCCAGGTGGGGTGCGTTAAGAATGAGATACTCACAAATGTTTTAAATTTGCACTGACTTGAAACGAATGTCGGGGTCGTGTCACTGAACATTAACTAACTGAGATGTTATAAAAGACTTGTCATTTACAAAAAAATATGAGGTCCTTAAAAATCACATTTTCGGCTGCTTAAACTTGATCATTTTCAACTGACCCAATCCCGGTTTTAATCGGAATTCGGTAATGGTGCGAACAAAATTAGGATTTTACCGTATGTGATGATTATCGTCGGAAAGAAGAGGAATTAAGACTAATACGTGCGTTTCCAGAGACTGCTCTCGATGTTCAGAATGTAAAGTTTTGGGCTTTGCCCAACAATTCTTTTTGAAGTCTACTGTGCGCATGTAGCCGAGTTACTTATGAAGCTCGCAACTAGTCTTTCGAAGGTCGACAGAAATTTATGAAAACATCAGAGAGAATTTCCAATTTCGAAGAAGTTTTCGTCATATACCGCATTGAGATCGCCACGTTCACTGGTAATTGGTAATTCAACCAAATACTTTACTCGTAATCCGATCATATTTTGATCTGCGTTGACACGGAATAATCTGATTTTCATCCAACTTTCGACGTTTCTTGCATCAGTACATCAACTACAAAAAATTAACATTATTGAAATTGTTACCAGTTTTCAAAGCATCATGAAACGGTCCGTCCGAGATACAATACTGGTAATTCACATCGAAACAAGCAGAAACAATTGGAATAAATTTACGGAAGACGCGTTATCTTTGAAATGAAAAACGCTACAAACGTGTCCAAAAAATGAAAAATTTAGATCTTCTTTCTCTTCTTATAGAGGAAAAATTTGAACGAGAATAATAATAACGAGCTGAGATATGATCTTTTGTCGTTTGAAAATCACACGGACAAATATCATATATCAGCGACCAGTTGAAATTTTCAAATACTCATTGTTATATTTGGTAGACATCATTGTGATGTAAATTTTGTCTGTTGACACCTTGTATTGTCTACTTTCGAAGATTGAAGATTGAGAATATCAGAGACCAAAGTCGCTGCTCGTCTCTGGCGAAAGGGATGATTGGAAGGAGATTTTAGGAATCTATTAACATTTGATTAACATGTTGCCATTCGACAAAACGAACTCGGAATGTCTCCGAATACTTTTGGATTAGTGAGGCAGAACTATGTTTGAAACCGATCAAATCTGAGGATCTTTTTCAGAGAGAGCACGGACAGAGAGATGATCACAACGATACTTGTTCCCTTTTTTCGAAGGCAGTGAAAAAAAAAGACATTGAGTTGGAACATGGTACTTCTCGCATTTCCCGTTGTTCGCGAAGCACTCAGAAACAGAAGACAGAAAAAATTTCATACACCCGATTTGCAACTTTTTGGCTTACAAGTCAGACTCTGCTGCATTTCTAGTTAATGAAATGTGGGCTTGAGCCGACAATAGATAATGTTCGACGGTCGGTTAATTTTCAACTGTTCGTTGTTATACTCGACAGATGTATTCCCAAAGTACACTTTCCCGGAAGACTCGTTTCTTTGCAGTTTTTCTAATTCCAAAGTGACTTCCCAAAAAACTTTCCCATTCACTTTTGAGACCAGCTGTCTTCGATTTCAGCCCCAAATTTTGTTCCACGAATGATTTGTCAACGCTAACCCCTTCTTCCGATCCTGTTCAACCACCCTTCTTTTTTATTCAGCATAAATGACGTCACCTGCTCAAAGTGATTCATCATCTTACAGTGCACCCGAACCCCTTTGTCGGCACTTCTCAATGAATCCGCTAGTCCCCGATTACAACGTCCACTTCAAAGGGAGAGTTTTCTATGTGACACCTTCCCTGTGATCATATAAAACTTTTCAAGAGTGTTAGTAGTTATCATATGAAAGTGTCATATACGAAAGTTGGGGTGAAACTTGATCTTCCAGGAAAGAAATCACAAACCAGGTTCCTTGGTTTTCCATGAAACATCGACACCGTTTGCTGGTTTCATATTGATCTCTCATAAATTGTGACCCATAAAGCATTAATCAAAAATGGAAAACATTCCTGTCTGGTTCAAGTTTTCGTCTCACTCGGATGCGGACTAGTCCCTGTGCATGCTAATGGCGTCTCCATGCCATTTTTTGCGTCGCAAACTGTCATCTTTTTCACAGAAGTGGATTCATATTCCTCCTTCTTAATCTCATCCAGTCGGATATTCCTACTCCTTTGTGTCCAACCCGTTCCATTCATCCCTCGATCCGTCATTCACATCTAAGACGAACACGCCCCCCGTCACCCACTCATGCTGTGTCGACGGACGATTTTCGGAAGAGGTCAACTATTCTTGGCTGGCTGCCAAGACGGCGGGTGGGCGGAGAGAAAAACTAACATTGTGTTTCCTGGCACACTGCCAACTGCCGGCAGCATCATGTGACCTGTATGTGTTTGTCTTGACAGACAACTCTGATCAGCAATCAACAAGCGGGAACGAATGGAATGCATCTTCCATTCTTTGGTTCAACTTTCTGTTGGAACCTCTGAAACTCTGAAAAAGAAGGAAATAGACCGAACACAGTTGTTTACTTTATAAGTATTTATTTTCAAGGATTTTGTCAAAGTTACAATGTCAGGCCAGCCAGAGAGATTCGGTTAAATTGCAATACCCGTGGAAGTTCAGTGCCAAAAAAGGCACTTGAAAAGGAAGGAAACATAGGAAGAACAACTAGAGTTGCTTTCTATGCTAGAGAGGGGAGATCTAGATAAGTGGATATAAGGAGGAGGTAGGGATAGTAGACATAAGTTATCAGAGGAGAACAGTATTACAATTTAAGCTTTCTTGGCTGCGGCTGGCTTGGCGGCCTTCTTTGGAGCGGCCTTCTTGACTGGAGACTTGACCTTCTTGGCGGTTGGCTTCGACACCTTCTTTGGAGCCTTCGCCTTCTTGACCTTCTCTCCGTCGGACTTCTTTGGCTTGGCGGAAGTTGCCTTCTTGACCTTCTTCTCACCGGCGACCTTCTTGGTGGTTGGCTTCTTGGTTGCTGGCTTCTTGGCAGCGGCTGGCTTGGCGGTGGCGGCCTTCTCTGGAACGCGGAAGCGTCCGTTCGCGCCGGATCCAGCGGATTGAAGGATGGCCTTTCCGGCGACTCCGCGTCTGAGGGCTTGACGGAGATGAGAGTTGATCTGAAATGAGAGATTTGATTAGTTTGAATTTCAAGTTTTTGTTGAATGTGAAAACTAGCAAAAGAAACTTTAGCTTACCTGGATGACGTTCTCTCCGAGTTTGTAGTTCTGGGAGATGTACTTGAGGATGGCTTGTTTGGAAGCACCCTTGCGATCCTTCAGCTGCTTGATAGCATCCTTGATCATGTTGATATATGGTGGGTGAGCCGATGGGACCTTAGCCTTGGCGACCTTGGTTGGCTTAACCTTGGCGACCTTGGTAGTCTTGGCCTTTGGGGCTGGGGCAGCTGGAGCTGGGGCGACGGCGACAGAGTCAGACATTGTCGGTTGAGAGGATTGGATTTGCGACACTTGGGAAGTGAGGACTGGGAAGAACCGACTACACTCTCCTCCTTTTTATATGTCATCGCCACCACCCTGTCGGGACACATATGACGTACACGCCCCCTCGGCCAATGCCTGTGGAGGGTTACAAACGGAGTGCCTCTTGTTAAAGAGCTTGAAGAACGCGATCGATGGAGAGTCTGACTCGCTGAAGAACATGGATGATAGCCAGAGACTTTATCTACAACATATCGAAAACCCGGAAAAAAATGGTCGGAGGAATCTAAACTACAAGGGCTCAAAGTCAAAGTTCTTTTTTGCACTCGAGGTGCCCCAACAAAAGAAATCGTATCATTTTTTGATGATAAGATATCAGAACGATATTTATATCAAAATGTAGCCAGAGACCATGGCAATCGAATAATATAATTTTCAACCAGGTTTGAAAACGTTGTTGTGGTGAAAATTGCGTGAGAATGGAACTCTTACTCTTGAATCTGAGTTTGGCTCAAAATAACTTTAAAATATCAGCGATGACCCCATATTTTTGTAGTCTTATCCGATAGAGCAGATATCTGGCTTTCATAATCTGTTTGCATTTTTTCAATCCGGCGGCTGGAACTCAAGATATCCCTAATTTTCCGAGACCCATTTATGAGACCCTTGAACGTTGTTTTCGCCATTCGTACTTGTTGTTCAAAGAACAGCCCGTTTCAGAACAAGGGGAACTGGAACAAAACCAATTCTTGGTAGAATCGATCCTTGGGAGTATATTGATCATAGTTCCATTTCCAGAGAACTTGAAATAGCTGAAATCTGATACGTTTTGCATTAACGCCTCAATCCAATTTCGCGTGTTTTTGCCGCTTTCACTTCCTGCTTTCCCATGTCAATCCCATCTGAAATTCCAGAGTCGTTTTGTTTTGAGTCTTGGATCGGATGGTAATCAAACCCAGAGTTTTTCCGTCCGTAAATCAGGATCGGTCAGTTGTTTGCCGATCTTTTTGAAAAGGAAGGCTGAGTCAACACCTTTTCCTCAACGCGATGGACGAAGGTTTTGTTCGACATTTTTCCGGACAAAGAAATTTTCAAGTTGAGACCAAGTGCATTCAAACCAGACACCACTACCGTACCACTATCATAGGAATTGATAGTTTTCGAACCAGGGAATCGATATCTGGAATCAATGTCAACATTCTGGGTCTGATTGATAGATGGGAATCAATGAGTTCATAGGACATCTTAATTTGATGCAGTGTATTCCAAGATTTGTTAATCAATTTTACTTTGGTTATTGACACATTGCCATTGTTATTGATGTGAGACATATCGAGTACAAGTAGTACAGTCTTATCAGAAGTGCGGTATGCTCATACTCAACAACATTGGTTTCTTGGAAGTAGAACAATACACTTCTTCATGACGTACCGAATACTGTACGTCTTCCGAAGTAAAGTGCAAAGATGGTTATAGCAATCTGGTTGATTGTTTGCCGGACCATCATCATCTAGTGTCTATGCACTATGAAAATAGGACAGTGCATGTTGTTCATGTAGCAGGTATGACTTGACTTTAACTCCCCTAAGTTCTGTGGTTCAGCCCTCAGATTCTAAACTTTCATATAAAACTGTACACTCCAAATGTTGTAAAGCTGTATCCATTGATCCTTCGTAGATCCGAATCACTTGATCTAGATCGTTTATATCAGAATATTTATTGTCATACTCGTCTTCACTCACAAAATTTGCCGTCTTCCTAACGGTTTCCATCCTTCAAATTGTGTCTCTTCTCAATTACGATTAATGCGTTTTTCCGACCGCTCCTTCGCGTCGCCCATTCTTTTCATTTTAAACGTATTATCCAGATGAATTGGCACAGTGCCAACGTCCACCCACCGTATGCTTTTTATGGGCCCTTGTCAATCAACACATGTGCTCAGATGCGATTGCACCTGCCACCTCTCGCCGATCGGAGCACTCAATGGGGGGCAGTCATCATCATTCATCAAGATATACAATCGGATTTTGGTGGAAGAGAGATCTGAGAATACCGGGGTTGAAGGGTGTACAGGTTCTCATCTGTTGATTCATAATCTCTCGAGCACAGAGTTCTCCACATAAACAAATTCTTGGCAACAAGCCAACACTGAGCAAACTATGACGTCAGAAACTAACGTCACCTTGGAAAAATAGGAGGATCTTGCGTAACAACACCACCACCCACTTTTCCTGTCCATTGCGTCGACTGTATGTATTCAAAGTCTGTTACATCACTACTATTATACAAGGAAAAGTAAAACCAGAAGATTGTAGTCTCAAACCATCCACACGATCACATTGCGATCTCCCGAACTAGTACTCATCTGTTCTCTTTTTTCAAATTCGCTGTCCGAAAATATGGGGGAGTAGTTTCTTGATGTCTCAATGGCCTTGCAAGTATGGGCGTGTTAGGAGGGGATGAAGAGAGCGCTAATCCATCAACGTGGAGATGAGATTTTTGGGAGAGATAGTAATTTGGAAGCGACTAATGACCGGAGTAGGGGGTGACAATCTTTGAGAGATGATAATTGGAGTGGGAAAATGGTTGAAAATGATGGTGCGATTAGCGAAGACTTGGATGTTTCTCGCCGAGATGGATCAGATTGGTTTGATGATGAAAATGACATTTGGAGCATAAAAGCAACTCTGCCATCCATTACCACATTGTTTGATCGGAACTAATATACATGGAAAGTGAGAAAAGAACATTTCATCACCATACTGTGGACTACATTTTGTTTGGTAAGAGGTGTCAAGATCAAAACGTGTGAAAACTGTTTTCTAGAGCAAACTAACCGAATGAAGGGTTAAAATGCGGGTCATCTTTTACTCGAGATGTGAATTGAGCACTTCCGACTATACATCGAGGATTTTCACTAGACTGTGACCTGAAACATTTTAATGAGAGCGTCTGGAAACTGACTAAAAACTGACACTTCAATCTATGATGAAAATTATTACAAATCTCAATCTGCTGCGCGCTTAGAAACCCAGTTTTAAGAAACTCATGACTTGACTTCTGGAGGTTGTCAGAAGTTTTAAAAACGAGCTAACAACGTTGCAAAACCTGCTCTTCCCAATGGTACCTATGACAGACTGAAGTGTCATATCTCTGTTAACATTTTGGAATCCAGGGAAATTGCCAACCCATCGTCTCCAATCTGCACCTTGGTCAGTTTTTGATTGCAACTTCAAACGAAAATTTGGCGGACTTTGACATGTGCCTTGTTTAGGATTCGATTAATCTCGATTGCCGGCAACACCCGAAATTAAGTCTCTTAGAGTTTTGATGATTCAATCAAGACTGTCACTCTTGATCAGAAGTTGTGACTGCCGACCACTTCAATCTGTATGTTAGATTTTAACTTTGTCGGCTTGGGCTTAGCAGAAGTTAATTTCGGGTCTTGCCAGCAACATCCGAGTTGTTTTCTATTGTTTCAAAACTTCAATGTTTCTTTCTGAGACTATGTATAAATATACTATAGCCTTCTTAATTACCATGAACTCATTTTGCGACATTGCAATATTCATAAAAAGGAAGATTACTCATAAATTATTCAAATCCAATTTTGCGAGCATCATGCCATGCAAGGCTACTAATTGAATTCCTTGTGGTTTGAATGCTGATTCGCTGTATATTATTTGTCATTAGATTGTCTGAGTTAGTGGAATTGTCTTTGAGGGAAAAAACAACAGTGCTTTCGAGAAGTTGAAGTTAATAGTATCTGAAAAACATTTGCGGATTGATTTTCGACCTCATAATGTACAGATCATGTTTCAAAAGGCTTATCAAACAGAAGATTCATCCAAATTGTATATGCGTTTTGAATTAAACCTCAACTTTCTTTCAAGTGGTTGCTTCGAGCCTCAGCCTACTCTCATCATTACGTTGTAATTGTTGGCTTCAAATCCTGTCCAAGACCCCAAACGTGGAACAATAATTAACACATCACAAGCACTGTCCAATTATCTTTTCCTCTTCCTCGTTGTTCTACGTTTCTGTTCTCCTCTTCATGTCGACATCCTTGAGAACTCATGCGTCGAGAACAAATGAGGCGTGGTCTGAATGGATTGTCTTCACGCAGCAGGTGCTATATCCAATCCTCTTATCCAGCCGACATTCTGGGGCCGTCCGACCGTCAGAATGGCGTAATGTTAATACCTGAAGCAGATGGTAAGAGGGTGCTCATAAAACACAGCTGGAGAAAGTATTAAATTGCGTAGAGGCGAAGGCCATTGTTGTTTGAAGAGGGCGGGTCAGATGACGTCATATTCGAAGATGGGAACACTCATATTCGCGGAGCATTAGGACCTATCATGAGTAGAAATATGCGTATCGTATTGTCAGTGTGGAGAATTATTGAGTCAGACGGGTGATGAGCCCGGTTCCTCCCTTGAATTCCCGGAATCTGAGTAGTACTCGTGTTCCCACTCTCGGCAGAACAGCTGGTG
>LR543932.1:0-35057 GCA_900536305.3 Caenorhabditis sp. 40 LS-2015
GGGAACCAACTGCATGTTTGCACTTGCGAGATGAATTCCAAACCTAAATTTGAACTCGAATCATGAAAAATTTTGTTCATAGAGTACTTACGAGCCTCCGACATGAACAATTATATCGATGACGTCACCTATCATAATTGGATGGATCGATGCGGTGTACTCGATTCGAGATTCATTTTCATCAGTTTCGACACTATCTTCAGTAAATGCACTTGGAGGACTTTCAGTAATAGCAGTCGAAGAAACTTCAATAAATGCACTCAAAGGATCTTGACTGGCTTGAGGGTCCTCAGCGATTCTAGATGAAATTATATCTTGTAACAATTCTTTAGCATCCGGCTGTAAATAGTACATTGAAACTCCACCCATTTTGATGGCAAATTACTTTCCAATTTGATGCAACACGTCGTAAATGTCCGAACGAAAAGCGCGCCTCATTGTTTTGGCAGACTATCAGAAGAATGAAAAGTGGTGATATCATTATTCAACATTTTTTGACTCTCTTCGATTCTTTTTATAGTGTGTTGACGAAAAGTCGCTCCTGGTACCAATTATCTCAGCAATTGAAAAAGTTATGGAGGCAATTAATTTCATTCTGTGTCTTGGAATCGACCCTCTCTTATCTTTGCAGCGTTTTCCTTCTCTCTGCCGATGACCAGTGCTCTTCATAGTGGTCATTGCCAGTGTGTAGAAAAGACGAGCCGCAACATTTTTCGGGAGAGGGGTCTTGTGCCAGGGTGAGTGCCATGGCGTAGGGCGAGGAGGGTGGTGCTAGGTCTCTGTCAATGACCAACGCTCTTCATGGTGGTCATTGCCAGTGTGTAGAACAAGACGAGCGGCAACATTTTTCGAGAGAGGGTTCTTGTGCCAGGGTCAGTGCCATGGCGTGAGGCGAGGAGGCTGGTGCTGAGTGGCGAAGAAAGAGCAGCAAGAAGGCGGGGCTCAAAACCCATGAAGAGTTTCAGGAGCAGTGTAGCAGTATTATAATTTTTTAAACACTTTTTTTTTGAGACACATTGCTGATTGTTCATTATCTTTTAGATAGAAATGCGTGAAAACAATCGTCTACTTTTACTTCTTCTTCTTCTTCTCGCCCTCATTCCTCACGTGAATCCCCACCTGTCTAACTTCACTGAGGATTATGTTCCGGATGAAAAGGAAAAGGAGTGGTTAGCTGTGGTACCCCCGTCTTCCAATGGTTCCACTTATTTTGTTCCTGAGAATAGCGAGAACGAAGAGTATTTCTTGGGCACGAACATTACATGCGATCTCATATTGGATACGGAAGAAATGGAACATGAAAACCAAACACGCTCGGCTGATGATGAAGTTCAAAGGTAAAATTCCAGTCTTCTTAATTCAATAAAATTGGTACCCTACAGATCGAAAAGAGGAAGAATGAGGAGAACGTTCATTATCACCCCCTCTGAAGTTTGGCCCGTTGAACGACTTCTCAGATTAGAGCCGTTGAAGACTAATAACTTACCGGAGTACATAGGAGAGCTCAATGACCGCTCTACTGCCAACATCAGAAAGGCGATAAACTTCTTGGCTCGGTAGAACAACATTTTTTTTGCAATTGAACACTAAAAATGTTTCAGATATGATCTCATACCAAATGAAAGAACTTGTGATGGATGTCCGGGGGCTATGGCATTTCAAAAAGACTCTTCAGCGCTACATGATCATCATTATTGGAGATGTTTGGACTGTCGTAATGCCAAGAAAGTTATGAAGAAATCAATCAGGTAATTTTTTTTGTGAGAAAACACTTTTTTTCATTTTCAGAAAAGACTCGTTCTTCCAAGGTCTTCGATTGAGCATCCACCAGGTTCTTTATTTGGCTGCTGATTTTATCGAAAATCCAACAAGACATGTCGAAGAAATCGCAGAATCGTTTCAAGTAGACAAAAACACTGTGAGTGAAGTCCACGAGTGGTTTCGGGACCTCACACAGCAGTGGTTTGTTCGCACCCTCGAGGAAAACCCTGTAAAAATGCTAGGAGGAAAAGGTACACTAACACAAAAAAGTTATAAAATATAATTTCTGTTGTACAGGAAAAGTTGTCGAGATTGATGAAACGGCTACGAAAATGGAGAAGAAGATGGAGAGGACGAGGAAGAAAAAGACAATGAAGAAGAAGAAGAAAACGATGAGGAGGAAGAAGAAGACGAAGACGAGGAAGAAGAAGACGAGGAGGAAGAAGCAGAAGACGAAGACGAGGAAGAAGATGGAAATGATGAAACCCATGAATACTCTCGAGTTAGAACAGGTTCATCGTCCGCCTCATCATCATCATCATCATCTTCATCCTCCGACGCACAGTTATCCCGATCTCGTGCTTCTCGAGTTGGTCAAAGAAGTCAAAGTCCTGGAAGCGGAAGTTCATCATCAGTCGTTCCAGTAAAAAAAGTTGGAGGCGGAAGACGAAAAAATTTGAAGAAGAAAAAATCGAATTCGTCTCGGTCGTCTTCTCCATCGGATTCCTTTCCTTCTTCCTCTTCTCGTCAAATATCCAAAATTACCCAAGGCACTTCATTAGCCACCGCCAGACGAACTATGAGAGGAAAAGGAAGGCGTGAAGGAATGGCGTTCAGTGCAGATATACGACAGCAACAGATGGACAAGAACCAAAAAAGAAAAGCATCTTCTAGAGGAAGAGGGAGCAGAGGAGGAAAAATTGGAAACCGTTTGAGACAAGAGAAAGAAGATCACGTGGCAAAAACCAACGAGCAAGAACAAGAAAAACTTGATGTCGCTGAGGAGAGTTCAAGATCGGTTGCTCGAAAGACCAAGAAAGCAAGAGGAAAGAAAAAGAAGACCATGGAAGATGCCAAAGATGAAAATTCAGTATCACTAGCCAAGGAGACCAGGAGAAAGGATAAGAAGAGAGTAGAAGAATCGGATGGTGGTGATGAGGACCTGCGACCAATTGCCGAGAGAACTAGGAATACGGGACGGAAGAACAATGAGCAGATTGGAAAATCAAATGGTGGTGCAGATTCGATGCCAGCAGCTGAAGAAACCAAAAAGAAAAGAAGAAAGAACAAGAAGACAGTAGAAGAATCGGATGGTGGTGATGAGGACCTGCGACCAATTGCCCAAAGAACTAGGAATACGAGACGGAAGAACAATGAGCAGGTTGAAGAATCAAGTGGTGGTGCAGATTCGATGCCAGTGAAGGAAGATACGACAGGTGGCCAAAAGAAGAAGAAGAATGGAACCAAGAAAACAAACAAGAAAGGAAAGAAAAGTGGGAAGAAGAATTAACTATATGTCTGAAATTGTGCATTCTTTTTAACGATGAATAATGTTTCATTTACGCTACACATACATAATAAAGTTGAGACTCATAGTTTCCGCAATACGAGAGCAAATAAAAGTCTCCTCGTCCATCTGTCAGCTGTTGAAAGATAGTGAATGAGGGGAGTGAGAAGAGGGAGTGAAATAGATAGTGAGCAACAGAGGTTGATCAGAAAACGCAAATAATGAAATATACTTCATATACATGTTTTAAAATCAATGTACATTGCAAAAAACTGACAAAAAAGCATAAAACTTTGAAAAGTTTGAAAACTTGAAAAAATTGGAAAAAAAGAGATTTTGTTGTCAATCATGACCGTAGTGAGGATTCCACGCTTTAAACTGATAAAATTTGACTGAAAGCACATTCAATTACAAAAACCCCCGTTAACTCTCAAAACCCCCGTCAATTCTCAAAACCCCCGTTTATTCTTAAAACCCCCGTTAATTCTCAAAACCCCCGTTAAATCATAAAGAGCCAACATTTCACTATTAGGCAAATGCAACCGCGCCCCACCACACAAGGCCCCGCGAAATCCGAATTCCGAAGTGGCTTTCAAAATTATTGAGAAAAACGCTGAAAAATCAAGCGAAAATTGTCTGAAAATCACTTCTGGATTGGAACTTCGCGGGGCTCAAGTGTGGTGACGCGCGGTGGCGTTTCGCGCAGTTTGCCTAATACTGCTCTTTCAGAGGCTATTCTATCAGACGAAATACGGTGACATTCATTGATTGAAGTAGCATTATGACATGCTGCAGGTGAAAACTCGAAACAGATTTCCCCTTGATGCTCGTTATTACACATTAGTGTTAGATTTAAGTCTTTACCAATCATGGAAAACTCAAGCATGAACTCGAATGACACTAATTTCTTTGAAACTCCTACAGTGCTGATTACATTTCTCGAGAGATTGCCTTTCTTTATGCGTCTAATCGCGATTGTATACTTAGTGTGCTCTATACTGATCTACCCTGTCTATCTGCATGTTTATAGCAAAAACTGGAAACAGGACGAAAAAACGGCAGTGTTTCCAATCATCAACCATTTTCACTGGTTTCTTAAAGTTTTTCATATTGTGATGTATATTTTGAGTGCGTTGATAATTCTTTGCTTATTATTCAAACTACATTCTTACGGTTCCTTGATGTTTTTGCTTGTGTTTTTATGGATATCCGTTTCACCTTTTGCCGTGGAAGTCAACCAGTTCCTAATTAGCTTATTAGCCATTCAAAGATTCTTCATCTACTTTTTTCCCGCGACCGAAAAGTTTTTGAACTTTTCGGAGAGAACCATGAGAATAATTATTCTTATTGCTTATGGAGCTTCAGTGACTGAGACTGTGGCTCTTTTCTATTTGATGTTCACGTTCAAAGACAGTTTTCAAATAGTTCCAATGGTAATTTGTGAATACTGCCTCAAAATGTAGCACATTACAGGTTCACAACATCCTTGTCAACTCCATTCTTCTATTATCTGCTCTTTTATACATTCCCATCGTATACAGTATCTTGAAGCTGTCTCATTTACCCTCTGTTCAATCCAGCCGACCTCAGAGATATGTGATGTGGCAGTTGGCAGCGATACTGATTGAAAAATCGGTCTACATTTTTTGGTTTCTTTACATAAACGATTCATCAAAGGTAACAGTAATAAAACAATTCACCCAATCAGCTATCAATCATTCAGGTTATTTTGCAATGTAAGTTATTCGATATCTTCCTGATTCCACTGGTCGTTCAAATCACCTACCTGGGCTGCAACAAACGGAATTTCGAGGCAATCTTTGGATATCTACGGACCAAGTTCAGAAGAAGCAATAATTCAGTGCATTATGAATCAAGTCCAAATTCAGCTAACCCAATAGTTAATTGATTTTCGAGGAGAATAGAAGAACTAATAAAACAAGTGATTATCGTACTTCTTTGAGACCGGCATATCCTTTTATCTGTTAAAAGTTAATGCATTCAATAAATGTCTGAAATCAAACACAAACACTTTCTAAATTTGCAGAGACTTTCTTTTCAAGATTGAACTAACATTTTGGCACAGTGAACTTCAAAATTTCGTTACTGATCTTAGTGGGAGCCGGTCACCTACTGACGTTGTTCTATTACACGGAATACGGTAGCATTTATTGCGCGAAGTAACATTATGACGTGTTGCAGGTGAAAACCCAAAACTAATTTCCTGATTTCACCTTGCAGCTAACTATTGTGAATTCGTGTTTGTACAAGACTTTACCAATCATGGAAAACTCAAGCATGAACTCGAATGAAACTAACTTTTTTGATGATCATACAGATTTAACTGAATTACTCGAAATGTTCCCACTCTACATGCGTCCCGTTGCGGTTTTGTACTTGGTGTGCTCTATACTAATCTACTCTGTCTATCTGCACGTTTATGGTAAGAACAGGCAGCAGGACGAAAAAACTGCAGTATTTCCAATCATCAACCATTACCATTCGTTTCTGATCGTCTTCCATATTGGACTGTACATTTTGAGTGCGTGGATAATTCTTTGGTTTTTTAAACTACATTCTTACGAGCGTTTGACATTTTGGTTTGTTGTCTTATGGATACTTCTTTCACTTTTTGCCGTAGAAGTCAACCAATACCTTTTGAGTCTATTAGCCGTCCAAAGATTCTTCCTCTACTTTTTTCCCGGAACCGAAAAGTTTTTGAACTTTTCGGAGAGAACCTTGAGAATAATTATTCGTATTGCTTATGGAGTTTCAGCCATTGAGTCTGTGATTTTCTTTTATTTGTGGGTCAAGTTTGGAGTCGGGAACAGCCTTAACACCGCACTGGTAAATTTCCCAGACTTGCTTCATAATTTTACAAACTACAGGTTTACAACATCTTTGTGAATTCCATTGTCCTATTATCTGCTCTATTATACATTCCCATCGTATTCAGTATATTAGAACTTTCCCACTTGCCGTCTGTTCAATTCAGTCGACCTCAGAGATATGTGATGTGGCAGTTGGTAGCCATACTCATTGAGAAATCGGTCTACGTTCTGATCTTTCTTCACAAAAACGATTTTATAGGAGTAAGTTTTCAAAACTCATATACAGTTCACCCAATCATCTATCATCCAGAGTATTGTTGATTGCAAACTTCTTGATATCTTCCTGATTCCACTGGTCGTTCAAATCACCTACCTGGGTTGCAACAAACGAAACTTTGAGGCAATCTTTGGATATCTACAGATCAAGTTCAGAAAGAGCAACAATTCTGTGCATTACCAGACGAGCACTGGTACAATTTCAGTTAACCGCACAATTTAGTTGATTTTTGAGCTCGATTGAGGCACTTTCAAACTGCAACTCGTTCCTTCCCCCTTCCCAATTTGAATTACCTTCCGATTCCTAAATCACCCGGTGTTAACCCTATTTGTGCTATGCCCTCTTCCACAAGGCATCCAAGATGCGTTAACTCTCAAAAAACGCACCAATCTAGAAGAATACACAAAATTTCAAAATCGGGGTCACTGATCGACGTCTTTCACTTCCCTATCAGTTCCTCGAAAAACAAAATAAATACTTCCTGGTCTCCCCAATCTCTCGATTTCTTATCTTTTATGTTTCCTTTTCCCACTCACCCTTAACGTATAAAAGGGCCCCAACGTCTTTAGAATCTTCAGTTCCTTTCTCACCATGAAGACCCTCATTATTCTTTTATCTCTATCGTCCGTCGCTTTGGCACAACTTGGCCTGGCTCTTCCAGCCGGCACCAAAGACTTCACCCTGCCAATCAGAACTTTCGAACCCAAGGCGTTCACAAGAAAGTTGACGAATGGAGAGACGCAGACATGGAATCTGAGTGGACCAAATAAGGGAACCTGGGTTGATGCGGTAAGTCTGAAAGTGAATTGGAAGAAAATGAGCACAAATAGAGCATTTTGAAAGGAGCTGGTCTTTTTGAAGGTATTTTCGAAGGTATTTTTAAAGTTATTTTCGAAAGTATTTTTGAAAGTATTTTTGAAAGTATTTTTGAAGGTATTTTTGAAAGTATTTTTGGAGGTATTTTTGGAGGTATTTTTGAAGGTATTTTCAAATGTATTTTTGAAATTATTTTTGAATGTATTTTCGAAAGTATTTTTGAAGGTATTTTTGAATGTATTTTGGAAGCTAGTTTTGAAAGTCCCGTTGTTTCAGAAAGGCAAGAAGGTTCCATCCTCCCACTTTGAATTCGTCGCCCCAGATACCCTGAAGATCAAGAAAGTCACCAAGGGAGACGCTGGATTCTACGACTTCGTCTCGAAACACGTTCCAGAGAAAATTTACCTTCCACCAGGAGTTCATGTCGACCCAGGAATGCCATCTGGAGTAGACCTTACTGTTAATTGATAACTTTTGTGATGATAATAAAAACTACTCGTGAATCACTCAGTGTCTCTCAGAATCTTTTGAAGTTTCAAAATCTCGAAACTTCGTCATTTGAGAAGTCTTGGAAACTTTCAGCTCTGAAAACATCATTCAGATCAAAAGCAGTAATTTGACAAAAACATATGATAATAGGCTATATCTGCTTCAGTTCAAAAAAAGTTTTGACGTCTTCAGAGATTCTAAATTTTTCACACTTTATGATTTCAAACCTGATGTCTGACACTGAATCCCAACGTCTTCTGATTTATGAATCAGAATTCCGAGTTCACACGCTTACTCAGAAACACAAAGTCTTTGTGACCGTGGCCATGATCCACACCAAAAATTTTTGAAATTTCGAGAACTTTGACGTCTTCTGAATTTTCAGAAGACGTTGTTTTTGGTTCTCATTTTGACAAAATTTTGCTTGTTTTCCCACCCCGACCTGGTGCTGATTAATTCTCTTTCTAACTTTCTCCAAAATCTGAATTCTAAGTTTTGAGTTCTGAATTCGTTTTCAGAATTACTCACGATTGCAATGAGCAATTCAAATCAAATTCCGAACTCAACGGAGTTACAACTATTCTTCAGGTAGATCAATTTTTTTCTTTATTATTTTTTCAAACAAAACTACAGTAACCTGGTCACGGTAGTCGGTGCCTATGAGTACATTTTCGCTTTGGTTGACCTTCTGGTAAACACGTTCCACGTCTTCATACTTTCACGCCGTCGGATGAGAACGTCTTCGATGAATTCGATTCTTCTGGGAATAGCATTGGCGGACATGGTTTTTCCGACCGTTGCAATCAAGAAGAGGGTCAGGATTTGGATAGTGGGGTCAGGGGAGTGGTGAGTTTTTGGATACTGCGATTTTGAGATTCAGATTCTTACAGTACCCCTCCTGAATCTCTCGTAGAAACTCAAATCAACTGGCTCCTCTACACTCTCCGTGACGACTTCAGAAGATGTTCCACGTGGCTCGGTCTCATGCTAGCCGCCGTCCGTACGGTAGCTGTGAGAAACTCCATGAATCAGAGGTAGATCAAATCTGGAAACTTTGGTAGATCAACAAATTCCAGCTTCAACTACATCTCACAACCCAGTTTCGGCTGGAAAGTGAACCTGACAGTTATAGGCGTCAGCTCATTTCTCTCGATTTTCTACTACCTTCGATTTGAGATCCTTGAAAATGGAACATTCTGGACGCCTCCCAGCGGGTGGGAACTACGAATTCTTGGCAATATTTTGAGATTGTCGAAAATTTCGGCTCTTTATGACTTTTACGGTCCCATCGTATCTTTACGGTCCCATGAGAACTTTGCGGTCCCATGAAGAACTTTACGGTCCCATCAGGAAATTACGGTCCCATGAAGAACTTTGCGGTCCCATCAGGGAATTACGGTCCCATGATAAACTTTGCGGTCCCATCAAAAAATTGCGGTCCCATGAAGATTTTTACGGTTCCATCAGGTTGCAAGTCGTGCAGAATCAAAAATGTTTTTCCAATTTTCATTGTTTTTCAATTTTTTATCTCGTTTTCAACTCTTTCCATTAATCAAGGATGTATATGTCTCTCACGATGGAAGTATCAATTGCCACTGATTCTAGTATAAACCATCCGATCTTCCCTTACTTAGATGCCTGCTCGGAGAAGCCGCAGGTTGCGGTCAGTGTTGGTCCGCGGGTCTTGGCTGACGAATTGTACCCTTCTGGGACCGGATTCTAGGTTAGGGATTCTATAATTTGGTGACCTCTAGCAGAGGCATCTGTCTACCAGTCCCTTTGAATAGAAAAATCCTCAAAGTTCCAGTTGGCCGACAATGGGGGGGTCAATGCCCATGTGAGTAAATGCTGGCAGATGGGTTTTGCATCAGGAGTTATTGAGTTTTGCTGTGAGGGCAAGAGCAGCGGCTCCAGGGAACTCCCATTCAGCAAAACTCGTAACTACTTATGATCCAATGGATTTTTCTGTCAAGTTTCTTGTTCTCGAGTTCTACCCCAACACGTCTTGTGCAGGTAAACATCCTGTAGACAGCCTTAACTAATAATAAGAGTTGAAAACGAGAGAAAACAAATTGAAAAACTGAATAGAACTTTGGAAACAATTTTTGAATCTAGCTTGTATGAGACCACAATTTTTGATGGAACCGTAAAAATATACATGGGACCGCAAAGTTTATCATGGGACCGTAATTCCCTGATGGGACCGCAAAGTTCTTCATGGGACCGTAATTTCCTGATGGGACCGTAAAGTTCTTCATGGGACCGCAAAGTTTTCATGGGACCGTAAAGTTCATCATGGGACCGCAATTTCCTGATGGGACCGTAAACTTCTCATGGGACCGTAAAGATATGATGGGACCGTAAAAGTCATAAAGAGCCAAAATTTCAGCTGCTCCGGCTCTGCTGTACCCAATATCAGCTATCAGGAAAGTGATTTTTACAAGGCCGCCAATGGGCTATTCAGGAAGATCAATCTATTGGTTGTGGGTGCTTTGGCCAAGTTTCTTCCGTGTCTACTATTCCCGACGCTTACAGTAATCTTGATCAGGGAATTGAGGAAAGCCAAGATTGCGAGAGAGAAGGCGAGAAAGGAGGGCAGTGTTGGGAGGAGGTGAGGAGCTTGGGAATCTAGGCCATAGTGAAATCCTAGGCCACCGCTACAAGTGAAATCCTAAGCCACCGCTAGTTGTCTGGTTTTGTTGTGGCTAAAATGGCGACTACGAAAACTCGAAATTCCATAAACCCAATCATGCTTATACTCATTTTAAAGCCCAAATTCTGAAGGTTAAGAACATCAGAATTATTCCGATTAGAGCAACGGCTCCGAATAAAACTTAAAAACTCAAAAATCCATCAATTTTTGGGCCCTTGACGAACTTTCTGCTTTCAGAAAAGAGCTAACCACTCGTCTTGTGATCTACATGACCGTCTCATTCTTCGCCATCGAATTTCCGATCGGTATATGTTTTTGGGTGGAGGCGGCGGCCAGTGCTTATAATGAAGGGTGAGTTTTGACGGGTTTCTACATGAAGCTTTTTACTCATTCTTGGTAATTCCAATTTACGTCTGAAATATTTGAACTCAGGGAGCCGGGAGCTTCAAAATGAGTCTAAACACGACATATTTAGTCATTCTTTGAAATTTCGGTTATAGACGCAGAGAAGCGAGAGTGTCTGCGACTCTGACTAAAATCTCAAAGTTGATCAAAACATGTCTTGTTTATACTCATTTTGAAGCTCTAGACGAGTGGAGTCGAATGATGCTAGTTTTATAACGTTTCAAGCAAAACTCGCTGGGTTACGGTAGCCTTTTCAGAAGCGTTGCCACAAGCATCATCCAACTGCTCAACATGGTGTACGTGGTCATGACGCTCACTCACTTCTCCATCTGCTTTTCGATGTCTTCTCAATACCGACGAACAGTTAGAGAACTGTTCTGGGAAAGGCCTAAAAATCAGACGACGTCTGTAGTTAATGTGATTCAGAATGCAAGATCGGGCAATAGTTCGAATATGTGATAAGTGATTCTTTGAGAATATAAAGTTTTTTTTGGCTCAAATTCAAAAATTTGTCGACGGTTTACAACAAAACCAAAGTGATTCCCTCTCCTGGATTTGGGTCCACGTGGACTCTTGGTGGAAGGGTTGTGGTTGGACCGGAGTTCTTTGGGACGAAGTTGTAGGTTCCGACGGCGGCTTTGGTCATTTTCTTGATCACCATGGTGCCTGGTGCTTTGTAGACAAAGTTTCCGGATGGGTAGGTGGTGCCAGCCTGAAAAATAGAAAGTGGGATATTGAAGGATCCAAGAATCCAAAAATTCAAAAATCCAAAAGCCCAAGATTTTCCAGAATCTTCCAGAACCTTCCAGAAACTTCCAGAATCTTCCAGAATCTTTCAGACACCCTCAAAATCCTCACCTCATCTATCCAAGTCTCCTTGTTCTTTCCATTGATACTGTAGGTCTGGGTGGGTCCTCCTTTGGTCAGTTTTCGGGTGAACGCCTTCACCGGCTTCTCCGACAACTTCATCGTCACCTTCTCATCGATCTTCACCGGCAGGAATCGTGCCAGAGAATAGGCAATCAAGGCCAGAAGGAATAGAATGGAGAGAGGTCTCATTTTGAAACTTTTGAGAGACTAAAGTGTTGGGAAGTGGGTTTAAATAGAGAAGCGAGACCCGGAACTAGTGACTCGGTGGAGCATATGTTGCTATTACACCCTTGCAACATGTTACACTTTTTTTCTGGACATACAACAACGAGAAAACACGGAACTAGACTTGAGCTGAGCAATCAGATTTATTGGTCAAACATCCATTAGTCAATCACGAATTTCTCCACCATTTGGCACATAGTTTCTACTGAGTCTTTGGAATCCGATACTCTTGTTCCCGGTGTGTAGTCGGATCTCCAGAATCTCCGAGGGGTCTGAGGTTCTGAAGAACCATTTCTTCCCGAACTTCTCCACTTGTCCTGGTGGCGAAAATGGTCGACCCCAGGATTTGATCAGAGCTTTCTCGCATTTGAAGTGCTCGAATTCGATTCGAAAGTGCTCCGAGTGAGGGTGAGCCAGGAGCATCTGGAATTTTCAGAATTTATGAATATCAGAAATCTTCAGAATCCTCACCTCCTTGATCTCCAGAATCTGATCCAATTCGAGGGCTTCAAAAAGTAGATCAACTCTTGAGAAATGAGCAAATTTTGCAATATCCAGGTTAACATAAAATCCAGTAATCATCAACTTTTCTCCATTCTTCCATTGCACCAAACTCGAAATCTCCTCCAGCTCCAAATACTCTTTTTCGTCGTTTTTATTCCATATTTGAATATTTTTTGGATTTATCTCTGACAAAATTGCGAAAATTTGAGCCGAACTCGAAGCGTCTATTTCGAAATTTTTCACTTGAAAATTTTGATGTTCTCTCAAAATTTTTCGAAGTCCTTTCGAAAGTTTAGCGGGATTTCCAGTGAAATCCAATGAGAGTTTTTCGACACTTTTCGATTTTTGATTCTTCCAGAAAATTTCGAAATCCGCCAAGAATACATCCACATGGCTCAAGGCCTCCAGAATTTTCGATTTTTCCAGTCCTTGTTTTTCGAATTTCACCAACATTGACTGTTTCGAATTCCGTTCATAGAAAATCGTGATTTCGTTGGGGTCCTCCGAAAATTCCATGATGGATTTGATGGAGTTTGAATCTACAGTAATCCGAATTCGGTTCAAACTTGAGTTGAGGTTACTGTAGTTGTCGACAAAGGTTCGAAGAGGTCGACAAACTTTTCGGAGGGAAATTCTGAAAAACTTTTTGTCGGAAAAATTTCTCCACAAAAACACTTACAGATTCAAAAAATTCAAATTTCCCAAAATTCTATCCATAACAATAGCTGGCATTCCGGGTAGAGAATTTTTCTCTTCATTCATTTTTCTCCTGGAAATTCGAAGTTTCAAGCAGAAAATGGCTGAAAAAAAGAAACACCTCAACAATCGATGACGAATTTCCCTTCATGTGTCTGCGTCTCCCCTATTCACCCACTCTTTCTATCTCAATGGGGCGCGTTTGCTCATCTCGACTATTATCGAACGTTTAGTTTGAAGAATTTGCTCCCTCCCTATCGTTCGATTTTTACAGTTTTCTTCCAGAAACAATGTCCTCCGACGTGGGGCATTTGCTGAAAATGCCAGATTTGGTCATGGATAAAATTTTGGGAGACGTTGACTATCTTAGCATGTGAGTTTTTTATTCTTTTTTTTTTTGAATTTTTGTAAGAAAATTATTTAAGCGACTTGAAAAGTATAGTCATAAAAATTTTCAACTTTTCACCCTCGCCACAAAGTTTTTTAGAAGTACTGTAAGCCGGCTCAATTTTTTCGATTGATTGAAAGGAAAACTACAGTGTGCGATTTTTCGAAATTTTTTTTCGCTCGGAAAAATTTTTCGAACAAAAATTTTCGAAATTTTTTCGGATAAATTTTTGTGAAATTTTGATGAAAATTTCAAAAAAAAATTCGTTCGAAAAAATTTTTTGATTTTTTAAATAATTTTTTTTAATACTGAGAAATGCAAAGCAAATATTCGAACGAATCATTGAAAATAAAATTTTAACGTCTTACGGAAAAAAAAAAATTGGAACTTCAACAATCTCTTATTTCAGTCTCTCCGTGCGAAAAGTGTGCCGTTCTCTTCGCGATTACATCAACAAAAATCCTCCGAGTCCAAATTTATTCAGTATCGAAGTCATGGGAGACTCGCAATCAATCATTTCTGGCTTCGAATGTCCCGTCATTCGCCGGCAATGCATGACTGTTCATAAACCGACTCGAGATGGCCAAACTGTAGTGCATTGGACGGGAAATGACGAAAAAGTACAACTCGTCGACGATCCGAATCATTGGGATATATTCAGTCGAGACTTCGGAACGTTCTGGGGACATCAGAAGGAAAAACTGACTAGATTTAGTGTCTACTTTCCGACACTCCCGCAGCCCGAGTTTTCGGAAGCAGTTCGACAAGTGATTCGCAATCAATGCTTCGATATCCAGATACTTACAATTGTGGCTTATCATACCGATGATATCCTAGACATATTGTCACATGTCCATGGAGAAGAACTCGTAATCAGAGGAGAACCGAAGAGAGTGAAGATGGAGGAAGTCATGGAAACGGAGGGATGGAAGAAGGCGAGAAGTGTGGAAATCCAGTTCCGGATTATTGTTCCTGTGGAAAGATTTTTTCGCTTTCAAAAATGTCAAGTGAGAATGTACAAACTCTCGTTCAAAGACGTCGAGGAAGTGAGAAAGGTGAGGTTTTGAATTCTATCCATTTTGGTGATTTTCAGTGCAAAATGGTCAGGTTTGAGCAGTTGAAAAAGTATGTTCCAATCACTCAATTTTTTTGAAATTTGGTGCATGTTTTAAACAACTCTAGATCTTCATTTTTGTAATTGACAACTTCTTTTGAAAATTACTGTGAAGAGAGTTACGTCGCGTATAGTCATGCGACATCAAAACTGAGTGCAAACCTCCACCTTTTTTGAGTCAATGATCTTTAACGCAAAATAACTGATTTGATCATGAATATCGCCATTTTGTACTGAAATTCACCAACAAGGATATAATTATGGCTAGCTCTGTAGATATCACATTCTAACTGGTTTTTTTTTTGCAGAAGTTTCTCCTGGATCCTCATCTTGAAGACTTTACCTTTTATTATGAAAAGGATTCGAAGGTCAGAGCAGGGCTCATTCGCGAATTTGGAAGACCTCGAGTGATTGCTAGAATAGGAGGGAGTGGATCAGACGTGTACTTTAGAACAGAAGATCCAACTCAAGTTGTGCTCATCATCAAGCGCAGATGGAGTGTGGGTTTTCGAAGAAAAGCAGTGTCTGATGTTCCGGACAACGCCGTTATTTTGGGATGATTCAAGTTTCTCTTCTATTCAAATTTTCTAATTTTTCTCATGATTTCTTGTCTGATTCTCATTCCGTTTCTACAAAGTTGCATTTAACTCATCAAGCTAGTTCGAATGAATATAAATGTGTTGTTTTTCTCTCAATTTTCGATTTTTAGGCCTCGCCACGAAATCACAAAAACTGCCATAACTTGGCATATTTTCATCCGTTTCACTTGGATAATTAACATTCGGAATAAGCTCGTTCCGCCGGTTCAAATGAGTATAATCGTGAAAAGTTTTCAGAAGTTTTTAAAAGTTCACCACGGGATTGCAAAAGGGTACATGCGTTTGAATTTTTCGAGTTTTCTCGGGCGCGTTGCGGCTGCGAACGCGGTCCTGCGTGGCGCCACAGTGCAAATTATCACTGAAAAATTCATTGGCATGTTGCCACGTGCTTTTCGTGGCACTTTGCTGAGGTCGTTCGCAACAAAGCGCATTTGCTTCTAGTACCCGTTTGCAACTCCGTGTTCACTCATTAATCAATCGCGAATTTCTCCACCATTTGGCACATAGTTTCTACTGAGCCTTTGAAATCCGATACGCTTGTTTCCGGTGTGCAGTCGGATCTCCAGAATCTCCGAGGGGTTTGAGGTTCTGAAAAACCATTTTTTCCCGAATTTTCGGAATCTCAGAACCGATTTTCATCTAAAAAAGAAACTGGCCAGAATCTTCAGAATCCTCACCTCCTTGATCTCCAGAATCTGTTCCAATTCGACGGCTTCAAAAAGTAGATCAACTCTTGAGAAATGAGCAAACTTTCCAATATCCAAGTTCACATAAAATCCAGTAATCGACAACTTTTCTCCATTCTTGGTAGAGAATTTTTCTCCAGATTAGTCTTTCTCCTGGGAATTCGAAATTTTAGGCAGAAGTTGGCTAAAAAAAACAAAACACCTCAACAATCAATGACGAATTTCCCTTCTTGTGTCTGCGTCTCCCCTATTCACCCACTCTTTCCTTTAGTGCCTCGATGAAGCGCGTTTGCGCATCGCGACTATTGTCGAACGTTTCGTTTGAGTTTGTTTTTTTCTTCCAGAAACAATGTCTTCCGACGTGGGGCATTTGCTGAAAATGCCAGATTTGGTCATGGATAAAATTTTGGGAGACGTTGACTATCTTGACATGTGAGTTTTTGAAAGAAAACACAAGAAACATTGGGACCTGTTCAATTTTCCAAACTTCAATTTAATCCTATTTCAGTCTTTCCGTGCGAAAAGTGTGCCGCTCTCTTCGCGAATACATCGACGAAAATCCTCCAAGTCCAAATTTATTCAGTATCGAAATTGTTGGAGACGTGGATTCAATCAGTTCTGGCTTTCGATGTTCCGTCACTCGCCGGCAACGCATGATTGATCATAAACCGACTAGAGATGGCCAAACAGCGGTGGAATCGAAGGAACATTGGTTGCTTGAAGACCCCGATAAAGTGCAAATCGTCGACGATCCGAATCACTGGGATATTTTCAGTCGAGACTTCGGAACATTCTGGGGACATCAGAAGGAAAAAATGTCAAGATTTTATGTCCACTTTCCGAGACTCCCGCAGCCCGAGTTTTCGGAAGCAGTTCGAAAAGTTATTCGAAATCAATGCTTCGAAATCCAGGAACTCCGAATCGAGGCTTATCATACCGATGATATCCTAGACATATTGTCGCATGTCCATGGAGAAGAACTCGTAATCAGAGGAGAACCGAAGAGAGTGAAGATGGAGGAAGTCATGGAAATGGAGGGATGGAAGAAGGCGAGAAGTGTAGATATCGACTTCCGGATTATTGTTCCTGTGGAAAGATTTTTTTGCTTTCAAAAATGTCAAGTGAGAATGTACAAACTATCGTTCAGAGATGTCGAGGAAGTGAGAAAGGTGAGGTTTTGAAAAAACGTATCGATGGAGGCCTAGCCGAATTTTTCGCCTCGGCCTCCTAGTTTTCCCCCGATTTTTCATAGTTTTTTTTCCGGAAATTTCATACTATAACTGGTAATTAATTCACTTTTGAATTCATTTCGTCCTTTTTAGTGAGAAAAATCCGGAAAAAGCACGAAAAAAGGGCGAAAACTCGGTGGCCGAATTGAAAAATCAACTAGGCCACCAGGGGCCAATTTCTTGGAAAATAGTCTCTTTGAGGAGATTTTTTTTGTGTGATTAGAACAATTTTGGAGCTTTTTCATCATGATGTTTGGAATCAGCACAATTGCTTGCATTTTTTGAAGCAAAACAAGTTTTCGTCAATTTTCAGAAAAAGTTGTCAACTTCAAACATGAAGATCTAGAGTTGCTCGATACATTCACCAAGTTGTATAGAAATCACTGTAGATAACACATTCAAACGGGGTTTTTGCAGAAATTTCAACTGGATCCTCATCTTGAAGACTTCACGTTCACTTATGAAAAGGATTCGAACGTCAGAGCTGAGCTCACTCGCGAATTTGGAAGACCTCGAGTGATTGCTAGAATAGGAGGGAGTGGATCAGACGTGTGGTACTTCAGAACCGAAGATCCAACTCAAGTTGTGCTCATTATCAAGTGCAGGAAGAGTTTCGGTTTTCGAAGAAGAGCGGAGTGTCTGTTGTTCCGGACAACGCCGTTATTTTGGAATGATTCACGTTTCTCTTCTATTCAATGTTCCTCTCTTTTCGCATTACTTCTTGTCTCATTTTCATTCCGTTTCTACAAAATTGCATTTAACTCATCAAGCTAGTTCGAATGAATATAATTACCACTTTTTTTGCAATTTTTCAAATTTTTAGGTCTCGCTACGAAATCACAAAAACTGCCATAACTTGGCTCGTTTTCATCAGATTCTCGAGAAAAACATATCCTACAAATCAGCTAGGCGAGAGAGTTCGAATGAGTATGATTATGAAACCATTTGAAAATTTATATATGCATTTTCAGGATCAGCTCAACGAGGCAAACAGGAAGGGTATAAGTTATACTGTATAACTTTGCCAAAATTTTGGCTAATTTCGCAATTTTCGGGTTTCGCAACGAATATTATCGACACATTTATCGAAATGAAGAACATTAACAAACAACTAGATAACGTTTAATGATGTTTGCTCACTGTTATCAGTCATGTCTCTCCCTCTCTTTTCTCAGCAATAAAGAGTTGCTACATATTTTTGATTTTCTGCCCAAAACTTCATTTTTACAGCTCCAGTTTCCAGGAAAAAAAATGAAAAAAAAATGTTGCTGAAAATGGCCAACGTGGTAATTGAAGAAATTTTGGGAGAGTTGGAGGGAATAGCTTTATCAACCGATCTTGTAATACTCATGTTTTTTTTCTATTTTCTCCTGCCCCACTCTCAATGATTGACAAATCTTCTATTCGATTTTTCTTCTGACCTTTCAAATTTGTCAAATTCCATGGTTGAAATCCATTCGTTCCCTTTTCTTCTCTGTCATTTCGTCTCCTGTATTTTAATCCATTGCTTTCAGAACATGACTAACATTGTCAAAGATGATTCATCATCATCTTCTTCTTCCAATATCAACGTCATTGAGAAAAGGTATTTTTCTAGAGTGTATTAGGTCGGAAGTTGGCCGAATTCCGAACAAGACGGCTACTAAGGTCGACTCACTTCCGACAGTCACACATATGGATCTGGTCGGAAATTGGAACTTCTGATCGAAACCCGACAGTCGGTCAATTTCCGACAAGAAGCCGGCCATAAAAATACATCAGTCCAATTCAACCTTTTCAATTTTCAGTCCATTGACTCTTCCCGAATTACCTGAAGACGTTCTCGAGAATGTGACAGGCTGGTTGCCGCTCGAGGATTGGTAAGAGTGTTCGCAAGTCTGCTCCGTTGATAATAGTTCTATTTTTCAGTCTGTCGCTCCGGAAAGTCTCTCGTGGTCTACGACGTTTCGTGGACTCTTCGAAACTACACTGTCAAACGGTCAAATTCTGGTTCAGAGAACATACGACTGAAATGTGGTCAGATCACTTGACAGTACTATATACAAAATTAACAAACGGTTGTTGGGTCACTACGAATAGAAAGGATACCAGAAAAAGAAGAACACACCGGGATGATCGGAACTTCATACAAGCTCTGATTGCAGACGCATCGACGTTTTTGAAGATGCCGAAACTCGAAATCGGTCAGATCAATTTCGCAGTTGATGAAACAGCCATATGGCCAGAGTTCATACAATTTCTCGAAACACTGAACTTCCGACTCAACGTCAAATCTATTCGGAGTAATAATTTGCGGCTTCTTCATTCCACTCAAGAGTTTATGAAGCCAGAGAAACTAGAAGAGATCGTCTGCTATGGTTTCGACGGTGTGAATGAATTCAATGAGATGGCGGAGACCAATTTGGAGATTCTGAAGAATCCGAAATTGAAGTTCAATAGAATTGACTTCTACTACTACAGTGAGAAATCGGCGGCGAAGTTCTCGGAGATTCTCAAGTCCATCAACTCTCAACTGAACATCAAAACAATCCTTGTTGAAGACGTAAAATGGATTCCCACAATTCTCCAGACCTTGAATCCGGAAAAAGTGAAAGTTTTCATCATCGACGTTTACGATAAGTTAACTGCCGACCATCTCAATGCGATTGCTGGAAGGAAGCAGTGGAAGACAAAAACTTGTTTGTGGTGTGATTTTCCAGAAGAGATTACACTCGAACAGGTCGTTGATTTCAAGGAATTTCAAAGCGACAATGTAGAGCTCACCGAGGAGAATCTGATCATAATCAGAGATGTGAGTTTGGGGGTCGTACTTTCTCAACTTCAAGGTGTTATAACACCGCTCAAAACGTGGCAGAGATGAGCGGAAATGAAATTTCGAGTTCCGGAAGTCGGAAGACGGAAAACGGAACCATGATAATTTTACGGAACCCGGAAAACGGAAAACGGAATTCCTCTCATCACTGAAACGTGGATATCCGGCTCAAATAAATAATAAACTTTTCATTAATATAGTTTATCGTTCTTGATCGAAAATGTTCCATCTCACATCTTGTTAGGCATCTTGGATCAGAATTTCAACCCCGAATGTTTTTCAGGCTCTTCTCAAATCGCCCCATCTCAATTCGTTCAGACTACGCACTCCTATTGTGAATGAGCACTTCGAAGGTGAGATGAATGAGAGAATCAACAGAATCATGAGTCAGGATTCGGCATATGATGATTCAACTCGTCGATTCTCAATCCCCAACTCCAGCGACTACTTCCAGATGACATTTGAAAAATCTTTAAAAGTTGTGGTCCTGACCATCAAGCGAATTTCTTCATTGTAAATTTCTTATTATCCGTTCAGTTTTATCAATGTTTTTTACCCATTTTTTATGATAAACATTTTATAACCTTGTTTTGTAAATTTTCATATTTTGGGTCTCGCCACAAAAAGTGTAAAAACTGTTATAACTCTGTTCATTTTCATCATATTAGCGAGAGAAGTACATTTTCAGAAACAGCTCAACGAGGCAAACACAAAGAAGTTAATCTTGGCCAATTTTGCTGATTTCGCAACTTTTGGGTCTCACAACGAATATTGCCGAAAATTATATTGAAACTAAAAACGCCGACAGACAACTAGATAACGTGTGTTGATGTTTGCTTACTGTTATCGGTTATGTCTCTCTCTCTCTCTCTCATTTTTCAGCGAACAATATTTGCTACATATTTTTGATTTTCTGTTCAAAACTTCATTTTTTCAGTTTCCAGCCGCAAAAATGTTGCTGAACATGGCTGAAGTGGTTATGGATCAAATTTTGGGTGAATTGGACTTTCTGAACGTGTGAGTTTTTGATCTACGACTCAAAAAATTGCTATTTTGCAGCCTCACTGTCCGTAAAGTATGTCACTCCCTTCGCGATTTCATCGACAAACATTGTCACCCGGATCCAAACCTATACAGTATCCAGGTTACTGTAGAAATCGGAGCCATTAATTTCATCATTCGATTTGCCAATTGCAAGGAGTTATCGATTACTTATGTACAAACTACAGGCGGAGAAACGTCGGTGCAGTGGAAGAAAAAGGGAATGGTCAGAACTCGATTTTTGGGAAATTCGGATCATTTGAAAATTTTCATCCAAGATTTCGGAACGTTCTGGAGACATCAAAAAGGGAAACTCGAGAAGTTTCATGTTAAATTTTACGAGGGAAATGATTCCGAATTTATGGAAGCGTTTCAAAATATTCTAAAGACTCGAAATTTTGGAACTCACGAATTTGAAATCAGAATGATCGATTCCAATGACATGCTGCAAATTTTGCCGCTCTTGGGCCCAGAAAAAATCACAATTGAGGGCAGAGATGTGAAAATGGAAGATGTGGAGATGGAGGAAATTATGGAATTGGAAGCATGGAGAAATGCGAAAAGTTTGAAAATATTTGGATCTTCGATTACTGTACCAGTGGAAAAGTTGCTTCATTTTTGTACATGTGTCGTGAATGTGAGAATTCTATCGTTCACAGATGTGGAGAATGTGAGAAAGGTGAGGTTTTGAAATTATGAGATTATGAGATTCTGATATTCTGAGATTCTGAGATTCTGAGATTCTGAGATTCTGAGATTCTGAGATTCTGAGGGATTCTGAGAATCTGCGATTTTGAGATTCTGGGATTAAGGAAACAAGTTTTTTTCAGAAATTCCTTCTGGATTCTCACATGGAATACTTCAAGCTTCAATTCGAACTGAACTCTGACGCTTCCATCGGACTCGTTCGCGAATTCGGCCAACCTCTCATCTTCAGTGCCAGATTTCGCGCGGTTCGGAAAATGTGGTTCTTCCGAACGGAGGCGCCGAATCAAGTTCTGGTCACAAGACTGTACTCAAGACATGTCGATTTTCAAAGAATAGAAGTTTCTACGATTCCACCGGCAGCGGTTATTTTGGAATAAACTTTGAGATAATATTTTTACATGCAGATGAAACACACTTTATTATCAAGTTCGCATTTTCATTAGTCACAGTTTCCACGCCGGATCCCTGCAAGCATCAGCGACCCGCTCAATCTGATATCTCAACAACCAGCTCGTTCCTGCATACCACTTTCCGGCTTCTGACCCGGATTCCTCACACCAGGCCACCGGATTCTGACCCAGTTGTTCAATAGGGTGGAACATCTTTGTGCCAGCCGGACATTTCACGTTCATGCTGAAACATGGGAGGGTCGGCGGTAGTTTGAACATGGGAAAGAGAGCAGCGCTTACGTGCAAACTCCAGGCGGGATGAATCCTCGTTTGGATTTCGGCGGGAGTCCCAGGAAATACTCCACCTTGGCTTGCTTGGCGGTGGCACATGAGTTGATGTCTTTGGCACGGATTCCGGTGCACGTGGTGTTGTAGTGGGGTTTGCAGACTTTGCAAGCTGAAAATTGGGACGCGTTGCGTGTCGCGTCGCGTATACGGGCTCAGCTTGTTTAAGCAGACTGGTAGATCAATAGCATGATCCTGTTTTTAATCTACCAGTATTGAATAAGAGCTGATTCTCTGGCCAGATGTCCAAAGCACGCGACGCAGCACGCAGCGCCTCCCTTGCTATGATCAACTCACGAAAACTGGCATCATTTGGCTTCTCGGTGGTACACCCGTACAGTATCCCGGCTAACATCCACAGTACTATGAATTTTGCAATCATTTTTACAGTTCTATCAATTTTTAGTCATGGAGCTTTTATAGGTTTTTTTTCCAGACTGCGTGAATTGAGAATCCCATTAAACTTTTGGTCTATGTTTGCCTGGGAACGAACCGAAAGCGCAAAGTTTAAACCACAAGTTTTTCGGGGTATAAAATGACAAACTTGACCTTGAAAGTATACAGAAAGTGTTCAAAATGAACTTTGCACTAGTTTTGGTACCACTTTTTGGAGTACTGTACGCGTGTGTTCAGGTGAAGCCGAAGGTGGATTCGTAAGTTCCCACATCTTTGAACGATTGTAACTTACTTCAAACTTTGTGTCCATTCATGAAATTAGGATTGATAAATTTTTCATAACCCAGCTTTCTAATGAGCTAAAAATTATAGGCAACAGTTAGATGTAAAATCCAACTTTCAGCCTGCAAAGTGTGTCAACGTCTTTATAACACTTCCTGCCAAGGACTGAACCCCAAAGATGTGAACTCGTGTGCTACACCTGAGCAAGCCATGGTGAAGTACTACCTCGGATTACCTCCCAACTCGAATCTTCCTTACCCTCCAATATCGGAGGTTTGTACGTAAGTTGGCTAGATCAGAAAGTGATCCATCAAATATGCGAAATTCAGCATGCGCGTCAAATGCCCCGTTGGCTCTCAGATCTACAGAGGGCTCGACAAGTTTGGGTTCATCCCTATGGCGTGGTGCTATGAGACTGGGGTAAAGGCTGGAGCCTGGTTCGCTGGACCGAATAGTGTTGCTCAGTGGGAGATGGGACCATGGTACGATGCGTGTCGAGGTGCCAAGTGGGAACCGAATTATAGCGGTTATCGAGGGGATTATGATGAGCAATGACTGATGATTGGTAATAAAGCGTTTTTCATAGATTTTTAAAAGGCTTTTTGAACGCTTTTTTCCATTTTCAGATCGTTCTATATTTGAAAGGTTTGTTTGACATTCTCAGAGACGATGGACAGTAGGAACTTTTGTGTGAAGATCATCAATAAAGATTGCCATTATGAACTTTAACCTCACTTATCTCTATTCCTGTATCAGCTGTCAAAAAGGGATCAACTAACAAAATGTTCCTCATGTTATCGTAAACATTTTGTTAGTTGACAACTTTTTGATACCTGTTACAAGAAGAGAGATAAATTTGGTCAAAGTTTTTGTATGCTCTCCCCTCCTTACCCCTTCCGTCTGCTTCCGTCGCGCAATAGGCAGCGCGTTCGGCTGTTAACCGAAAGGTTGGTGGTTCGAGCCCACCCGGGAGCGAAACTTTTTGTTTCTTCAAAGTCCAAAAACCCGAAGACTTCTCCTTCGAAATCAAAATGCCCAAATTTTCACAATATTGTGTGGCCACAAACCCCGTGTTCTTCCTCTTCTTTTCTCACAACGTTGTGCAATACTTCGCCAGTGTCCATGTGTATGTACACATCACGTCTTTTCCCGTCTATTTCTCTTCATTTTGGCTCCGCCCCTTTATGGTCTCTGTTTTTCGGGGAAGGTGTATATAAAGTCTACTCTTTTCCGAGTGTTTTTGTTTGAGTTTGTTTTCTTGATTTTCCTTCGATTTCCTCGTTTTCATCTTTCAAGATTTGTCAAGCCTTCAATTACTTTTACAGTTTGAAGAATGGCCGATAACAATACTTCCACTACCGCTAACAATCTGACAATGGCTCATCAACCAGCCAATATTGTTGGTGGAAGACGTGTTGGTGGAACCACTCATAGAAATGAGAGTACTCCCTTAAATCAGGATGCATTGAGGGAGGTTTTGGATAGCGGATTGCCAGCGAAGGTAGGCTGTTTTATCAAACTTATCCCGGTTCCTGTGACAGGTGGTCAACTAAAACATTTTTCCGGAGAGTTTGAGCAATACTTTGTTAGTTGACCAATTTTTTATATCATTCACGGGAAGCGAAACAAATTTGATTAAAGTGAGGGGTCAAGTTTTCAAAAATGAGCAATATTTTAACAAGCTAGAAGTTCAAATTCCCGCGCTTTTTCAGATGAGCCACGCTTATCCAACTGAAGCTGTGAAACGGACTCATGAGAAGCCAACACCAGCAGTTCAAGTTTCTCATGTCAACCGTGGTACCAGTGGAGGAGCTCAACGATTCATTCCCAGTAAACAGAATCATTGAACTTGAAATTTCCAAAACTTTGAAAATTGAAATTGTACAAACGGATTTTGAAATGCAACTTTTTTCATCTGCTCAAAGTTGACCGTTTCTAGCACAAGATTTTCAAATCTAATATGAAGTGGAAATTCAAAAATCAAAAACATTCATTACAAGTATGAGTTCTCAGCAAACACATTAGTCACCAAAAAAACGAAGAGAACCAAAATGGGAATTCCATAAACCACAGCAGACCCACTGGGAACGCACAATCCATCCTCTTCCTCACCATCTTCGTCCTCACACGTCTTTCCGGGATCTCCAAATATATCTTCATCGGTTTCGAGTGTCCCTCTGAAGAAAAAAACGAAAATCATCTGTTTCGTCATTTCAACTCACTTAGGTCCCAGCAAACAAATGAGGTTAAAACTTTGAGAGGCTCTTCCTGGGAAGATCGATGGGTAACTCTTGCACTCGTACGAAGCACACGCGATTTCCTTTTGCTCGGGAATATGATATTCCTTCGCGAGCAACGTTTTGCTAGCATACTTCTTGAAATCTCTATTATCATTCATATTCGCCACCTCATCGTCGATCCATTTAGTTCTTTCGTCGGTGTCGGTCAAAAATGAATAACGATAGTCGGAACCTGGAGTGAGGGACGAACAATCTTTCGGCAAGTCCGCCATCTTCTCCTCCAACTCGTCACTCCATTCCTGTATTTTAAATCTTTGACTCGGTAACAAGAATTCGGCAGCTCACCAATTTCCACATATTCGTTATGTTCCACTTCTGAACACTCATTTTTCGAGCAGCGTTGATTTTATCGACAAGTTCGTCTTCTTCGTCCTCACTCAGTCTTTTCGAGCGTGTGCTCGGAAAACATTGGATTCCGAGAACGCAGACGACGAATAGTAGAAGCGACGTGTTCATCTTGGAACTGTCCAGCAGAGGAGGTGCAAGATGCTTCTCCGAGAGATACTGATTTTCGCAGATTTTTTTACTAGCGGAAAAAATGACCTTTGACGTTTGACTGAACGGATCAGGGGGCTACCATACCGTGCCAAATGTCACATGGGTCAGTTTTTCGGTTTTTTCTGCGAGGGATTTTGCTTGAAATCGCGTAACTTTTTAATCTCCGAAACGAGCGTAAAAATTCGTTTTGTTAGCCTGATAATCTTCTCCATGGAGCGCGTTTGCAAACCTCAAGCGCCAGGTCTCGGTGAGAAAGTGGAAAACTACGAGAACTACGAGAACATCAAAATGATACTTCGGGTTTCTAGTCCGCTTTGAGATTTCTAGGCCATCAACTGGAAATGAGATGGCTTTGACCATTTCAAAGGTTTCTAGACCATCAAACGTATAATCTAGAAATCTAGACACACCCTCAAACATTACACTTGTAACATTCGGGGCGTTGTGTTGATCTCCCAGGTAGGCGGACATTTTTTCATTCACCGCCCATTTTAGTAATTTTATCCCGGTTCCTGTAACAGGTATCAGAAAGTGGTCAACTAAGAAAGTTTTCAGGGCATTGAGAGCAATATTTTGTTAGTTGACCACTTTTTCGTATCGTCCACGGGAGCCGAGATAAACTTGATTGAAGAAAGGGTTGAAGTTTTGAAAAAAAGCAATATGCTAACAAGCTAGAAATTCAAATTCCCGCCCATTTTCAGATGAGCCATGCTTATGCCACTGAAGCTGTAAGAAGGACTCATGAGAAACCGACACAATCAGTTCAAGTCCCTCACGTCAACCAACCGTGGTACCAGCGGAGGAGCTCAACGATTCATTCCCAGCAAACAGAATCATTGAATTCGAAACTTCCAAATTTGAAAAAAAAAATTGAATCTGTACAAATGAATTTTGAACTGAAACACTGTAATTGCTGGAGGATGGATATCAAAACTTTTTTCAAACCTTTCGAAAAAAACGGGAAGAAAGTATTGGTCGTTTCGAGTGTAAAATGGTCAACTATGAGCAATGGGAACAGTATATTCCAAACATCTGATTATTCTGAAAATGAGTGGATATATGAAGCAGACAGAGATCTTCATTTTTGTAGTTGGCAACTTTTTTTGAAAATAGCTGTGAAGTGAGTTACGTCGCGTATAGTCACTTGACATCTAAACTTGGTGCAAACTTTTAACTTTTTCGGACAAATGATTTAAAACGCGACTTTGCACTTAAAATCACCGAAAAACATTGAAACAGTACTGTAACAATATCAAAAACCAATTTATCGAATACCAAAAAATAACTAGAATCGTTCACGAGGAGTACACAAGTTCAGAGAGTTCCATGCAAAAATTTGGCGATGAGCATCTTGATATATGTCCCTGGAAGTCTCTCCATTGCTTCGTCGTTTGTCGCCAAGTAAAATTTCAATTCTTTCCAAAAGGACCGTTGTTTCAATAACAAAGCAAAATAATGATTACAGTTGTCGACGTGAAAAATCAGACAGACAAACAAATCGCTCCCGTTCTCGATCATTTGTCGCTCACAATACCGCACCACATTTGTCAGCTGGAGTTTGTGGGCCAGAAATAGGATACGGAAGAAATCCTGAGCTGAAAAAGGACGTGGATTTTCAAGGGCTAACAATTAGAATACGTACAAACATTAAGTGGCAGCCGAACCCCATGAGCGATTTGAAGGCAAACATCCAAACTATTAAGATGTAGAGCTGATGTGAAGATGAATTGGTTTCCGGTAGACTCAATTTGAAACTGGGGCAGGTGGTGTTTGAGAACCTGGAACGATTTTATAGAAGTTTTGAGTGACAATATGACTCCTACCTGTTTAGAACAGTGCAACATGGATTGACGCTCCAAATGTGAAGATTCGTTGGCAAATGTGACCATCTCGTTTCTCTCTTCCTTCTGAACGTCGCGATCGAAAAAGTTGAATCTCCAAACCGAGTCTTTTCCTTGAATTGATTCGCAAAGAACTCCATACTCCACTGTCACAGTTCCATGTTCATCAATCCATCCTTCTTCCAGATTCAGAATATCCAACAACTTTTTTCGATCACTTGGGGTCACGCGCCCCGGATTCAAAACGCCCGTGTATACCGTTCCAGAGGACCTCTCCGATTCTTTGTTGATCACTTGAAAGTGATATGTCAGTCGATAGCGCTCAATATTGTCTCGGCGGTAGGACTCAATGTATGGATATATCATTGCACCATCCACAACATACCAACTCATGAACCTGAAAACGTGGAAACCAACAGAGTTTTGTGAAGCTACAGTGGTCTACCAATCATCGACACCAGCCAAGGAACCGATTGGTATTTCGGGAAAAGTATCGTTGGCGGCACGTTCCGCAAAATTTTCAAATCTGCAGACACCGTTGATGGGATCTGAATAGGTTATAGAGATGGTTGCTGGCGGTTTTTAGGAGCTCACATTTATAACGATCGTTCATATTGGAAGAGTTATCGATTGATTTGGAACTGATTTCGAGAAAAATAGATATTTGCAAAGTGGAAACTGGAATTCGAAAGGTCACGTGTATTACAAAACAGTTTTTAGGGTGAGCCCGCGGCAGCCTAGAAACTGAAACTTTGGTATCTGACTTCACAGCCAAGTTTTTGAAGTTTTATCACTTCAGAAATCCTATTTGTTTTTCTAGGCCACTTACGTGATTTCTAGGCCATCAAAATGTAGATTTGTGTTTCTAAAGCTGTTTGGAGGTTTTCAAGCTCTCTATCAACATGATTTTTTTTCTGCATTTCTTGGTGATCTGGATACTTTTCTGTACCCAAAGTGATGTTTTTGTGTTTCTAGGCCATCAACAGAAATTGAAGTGGCTTTGACCATTTCAAATGTTTCTACACCATCAAACACATAATCTAGAAATCTGGACACACCCTCAAACATTACACTCTAAACATTCGGAGCGTTGTGTTGATCTCCTAAACCATCACACACACGAAGTCAGAAAATTTTCCAGCAGACAATCCGAAAAAGTTCATTTCTCTCCCACGTACATTCTATTCATGATCTATCATCTGCAATGAGAAACGTAGATTCTCTGATACCATCTTCCCGCCATCCAGATGTTCCGAAGCTATGGCAGAGATTCGGAAGATAGATTGGAAGATATTTTTGAGAAGGCATGGATATAAATGTATGTGGAAATTTTTCCGTCAGATTTCCACTTCTTCAAGATTCAGATTTTCTAAATTTCAAATTCCCGCCAACTCTCCAATTTTCAGATGTACCGTCTAGGAAGTGGTGCAAGGTTGACTCCGTTGTGTGTTCGGTGGATTCCACTAGTTGCCGTTGTGATTTTGTTGATCTTTTCGTTTTCAGTGTGAGTTTTTTTTGTTGGGGTTTCTAGGTTACCATTTCTCTTCCAGATTTAAATCCAGTGGAATCGAAAAGTACCACGAGCGCACCGACTCCTCTCCATTGACCTATCGAAACTATCGTCTCGGATTTTCGGAGCCCGATTTGAACGAGTACAGTGTGAAGACTCACAAAGGATATGTGCCTTTAAGTGAGCTCAATGAGAAGGTACCCCTATTTTTTGAAAAGGTACAGTAACCCTCTTTGATCTGCAGGTCTACAAACCGTTCGGCTACGAGATCACAAAGCCAACGCTTCCCGTTCCAACGGTGAGAATGTTGAACGAGCCGAGTTGTGAGCTCGTGTTCTCTGAATGGCTCAGGATTTCGCAAGAGCCGCAGACGGAAATCCCGCAGAGGGACATACCGTTGCGGCAAACGGAGCAGTTTTTGTTGAATGGATACGCGGCGTTGGATACTGTAGGTTTTGGTGGCCTAGATGGTCTAGAAACCTGAAAGAAATTTCCAGTGGTACTTCAACGACAAAAATGCCGTTGGAGGTGACAAGCCGAGGAATTGGGACCGGATTTCGGAACTGATGGGATATTCGAAAAGCCAACTAGGCGATCTGGCTTATCCTGTGGAGTCAGGTACAGTAGATCTTCGAAAAATGAATATTTTGATCTACCTTTCTACAGTATCCATGTATCATGCAATGGCTGCCAACAGGTTGGATAACATGACTGGGTTCGTAGTCGGGTCCATGCAACCATGGGTGGAAGTGATGGCTTTGCAGAATGGTGAGGTTAATGCTGGTTTAGATATCCAAACCTAGTCAATTTTCAGGCGCCCGTAAAATCCTTACCGTGGAATACAATCCATTAACAATTCAGCCGGAATTTCAAGACAGATTATCGTCGATTCTACCCGTGGAATTTGTGAGGAACTGGCAGGAGTTAGTTTTTTTTTTGAGCGCGAAATTTGAAATCTAAAGAGAACAAACGCTTTCAGATACGCCGACTCATTCGACTTTGCCGCCTCGTTTTCTTCGATTGAACATTCTGGATTAGGACGGTATGGAGACCCCATGGACCCTATTGGAGACTTGAGAGAGATGCTCAAGATTAAGTGTATGCTGAAGACGGGAGGTGAGGAAGTTTCTAAAATATTCTGAAGGACTGGCTTCCTGGATCATGAAAAGGCTCTGTCTAGACTTCTATGACATTTTCCTGACAATAAGAAACAAGCAAAAAAACCAAATTCAGCCTCTGGGAATCGAACCTGTGGCCTATCGCACCAGATTCTCAGGTCTTACCGCCTACACCATTCATACCACGTGATCACTAACCGCGGCGCCCCCGCCATCATTCCGCGCGCAGTACGTGGGCGGCCTAGTCGGTAAGAAAGCTGACTATGGTGCGAAAGGTCACAAGTTCGATTCCCTCTGTGTTTTTTTGATGAGTTACATTTTTTGCGACATTTTTTGGAGAATGGCACCTAGCGAAATGTACTTGCAGAGTTCTGGAACATTTTTTGGGAACTTTTTCTAGTTGAAAATTGCCGAAAATTTGTTGTCTCTCAATTCCGATTTCCCGCATGATTTTCGAGATACCTCTATCTAATTTCCTCATCTCATTTTCTCTCGTTTTCCTCAAAAATTTTCCGTGAAATTTTTTGTTTTTCTGATGAGAGACCGTCTTGTTTGCAAACAGGCTATTATTGAGACATCTATCACAATCTAGAAACTTGACATCTCGAAAAATTTCGTTCGAAATATTTTCGGAAAAATTTGTTCGAAAAAGTTGTTCAAAAATTTTTCGAAAAAAAAACGAAACTTCATGAAAAACCAAATGCGCCTTAAAATTTACAATACTGCCAAGCAGACTACGAAACTCCGAAACAACGCACAGCGCTCAATTTCACGGAAAGTCGAAAATTCTTCGAACGATTTTTCGAAAATTTTTGGAACAACATCTCGAAGAAAAAATTTCCGAACTATCTTTTTCGAAAAACACACACTGCTCAACAACCTTGGTTTTCATCGAAAAGTTCCGAGAAAAAAAAATTTCCCCAGTCAAAAATTCATGTTTTTTTACAATTCGCCACTCAAAAACTTCCATTTCCCACCAAAAACCCAAAAAAGTCCTTTCCAATTACAGGACTTCTTTTCCTCGGACTCCCCTATGGAACAGACGCCATTCAATTTAACGCTCATCGAATCTATGGCTCCGTCCGTTTAGCGATGATGTTTTACGGATTCGAATGGCTGGGCACGTATTCTGGAGAGGATTCTGAAGCATTCGACTTCAATTCTGCACGCCTTCATTTCAAGGGAGTCTTCGGCTTGACACAGTACACAATGGTCTTGAGGAAGATTTGACAATCTTTTCAGTTTTTCTTTTAGGGTTATAGCATACAGGTTCATTTGTATAAAACATGTAATAAAGATTTTTCTATCTCTGAAACCTAATAGTGAGCCAACCCCAATTCCGTTCTTTGACCACATCCGGCTTCCTTCCGCATTTTTTTCCTCGGCTCAAAAAAGGACAATCTTCTCAAGTTTCACAGGGTTTGCAACATTTGTGGGAGTACTTCCGGAACATTTACGTGATTTTTGGGACCTTGCACGGCATCCTGGGATGGAACTACGTTTCACGGCTGCTTACGTATCTGGGGCAATAACTTTTAGCAAAATTAGCACTGAAAAAACATGTTTTCGGGTCATAATAAAATTACAAAAGTTAAATAAAATAATCGTATACCAACATTTTTTCAGAATATTGTTAGCTACCTGATGATATAAAAACGTCTCTGAACTTCCACCGCCAACCGAGTTATTTTGACTTAAAGTTTGCTCTACAAATTGAACTGAAACCAAGGTTTTTTTTGTCCTAAAAAAATTATGATGACCTATTTCAAAAATCGTATACCAATATTTTGTTCAGAATTTCATTGGCTATCTGGTGATATACATTTTGCACCTAAATTGTCCGCGTCAACTGCGAAATACGGTTAAAACGCAAAATGTGAGAAACTTGATCATAAGGGAAATTATTTTTCTCTTGAAATCCTGCTATTTTGGCCGAAGTCTTGTCCTAAACAGTTTAACTACTGAGGTGAGTAAGAATTCATATTTCGAGACCTGGAAATTCTCAACAGCCATTTGTTGTTCCAAATGGGCCGTGTAAAAAAAGCTAAAATTTTTACGTCAAACTTTTTTCGCTTTGGTCTATTTCCAATCGAGGATGCCGTGCCTTGGGAAATGTGGGAAGAAAATCGAAATTTGAGCTCAAATCGAATTGAAAATAACTGAGCAACCCCTTAAAAGTTCGCAAAAACAAAAATCCCCCTCCAGGAGTCGAACCCGCGACCCTTCGCACCAAAGTCAGCTCTCTTACCCACTACGCCATCGATGCGCTGCGAGCTCTAGGCGCGCTCTCCGCGCCACGAGGTCTCCGCGCGTAAGGAATGGATGGCCTAGTGGGTAAAAGGAATGGCCATGGTGCGAAGGGTCACAGGTTCGACTCCCAAGGGGTTCGCTTTGTTTTTAAAAGTTTTTTAAGCCCCTGAAAAGCGTTCTGGGGTCCAGAACCATCAAGTTCGGGTCTTTTGGAAAAAAAAGTTTACCAATTTTTTCCCCTTCCTCTTCACTTCTCACAAATCCTCTCCTTCTCCAAAAAAGGTGAAATATGGTGGCGGAATGTGTGCCTATGTGTGCTCCTCCATTTCCTCTTCCCCTTTTCTCAGTTTTCCAGAAGAGACAGAGTTTTCACTTCCAACGCCAAAAGCAGCAAGAAGAGCTTCTCGAGAGAGAGAGTGGAGACGCAGAGAAACAACACGACGAGAAATAGTGTGCAGGTCGACGAGACGCAGACAAACGCTCTCTCCCACCGCTCTTTGGTCAACCATGAGCATGTTTGTGGTGTGGTGGTGGTGGTAGAGGGAGTGTATGTGTGTGAGGGGAGAGAGAAAAAGTTGAGGGAAATTTTTCACTCTTTTTCTATTTTCTCTCTCTCTCTCTCTCTCTCTCTCTCTCTCTCTCTCTCTCTCTCTCGTTTTTCATCACACACAGATTATCAGAGCCCCCCTCCTCACGTTTTTGGAGGCTCTTTTCCAGTTTTTCACGTATCTTTTTATGTTGGGAAACGGCTTCTTCAAAAATGATTCATAATGCTTTTTGGCGGGAAAAATAGAAAGCATGAAAACAAAAAAGAGTATCGCTTCTTCTCAGAACATATGGAACACTTTTTCTGTGTTTCTCGACATGTTTTTGATGATGTGGGAATGCGTTTTGGTGGGAAGCAAGTGCCTTATGACTTATTCCAGAAGAAAATCTTGCAAAAAGAAAAAACACTCTAAAAGTTTCGAACCCACGACCCCTCGCACCATGGGCATGTCTGTTACCCACTGCGCTATCGGTCTGCGCGCGTTTCCGCTGCGCCGCGTGCCATTAGCGCGCAAGGAACAGGTGGTCTAGCTGGTAAGAGTTTAGACTATGGTGCGAAAGGTCGCGGGTTCGAATCCTTCAGGCTGTTTTTGTTTTTTGCCAAATTTTTAGACATTGGACATCTCAGTCTCATCATTCAAATTTTGTTTACTGACGCATTTTTTCGATTTTTTGATCCCTATTGTGTCTTTTTAAATTCCAATTCCTATCTCCCAATTTGTCTCCTCTCTCCCCTCGTTTATCTCAAATTTCAATCTTTGTTTTTTCGCAGTTATTTCACCCGAGAATCCGTTCAAAAACATAATCACGTGATGCACCTGTTTTCGCCGATTTTCAGTTGCAGTGTGTCTGCAAAAACTTTCGCGTCTGGTTCATGAATCACAAGATTCAACCCCTCAAACTTTTGCGGAGACGTGATATATTTATTTTTTGGGGAGGCGAAAAAGTACTGGAAGTTTGCCCTTCTATTTTCGTTATTTTCTCCGTCTGCGTCTCTTTTTGGACATCTGGACGCACAGACACATCAGATGGGGTGCTCATTTTTCCAAAATATCAACAATCTTCATTTTGTCTTCTTCTTTCTATTTCTTGCTTTTTTGTGTGTGTTGACTGGCGGGGTCTCCTGGAGAAGGGGGAGTGTAATAATTGGCGTTGAATTCTGAGCAGAAGCCTTCCCCGCTGCCAGCCAGCATTTTTCTCATCTCGAGCTCAATGAGCAAGTTGAGAGAGAGAGAGAGAGAGAGACAACTAGATTAGCGAGACGCAGGTGGTGAGAGAGAGAGTGAAAGAAAAGTTAAGTGAAACATGACATTCATGTTGTGAGTGAGAGTTTGCATGAAAATTGGCACGCTTACTTGATAGTGAAATGTTTTGCATAGGTTCAACCTAGCCCAAGGACTTTACAAGGTCAAAAGAGAAGAAAAAAACCAAACCATCCTTGAGGGTCCGAACTCGCGACCCTTCGCACCATGGGCATCTCTCTTACCCACTGCGCCACCGGTCAGCGCGGGCGTTTCCGCTGCGCCGAGCACCATTTGCGCGTAAGAAACAGGTGGCCTAGTGGCTAAGAGAGTTGTCTCTGGAGAAAATGTTCATGGGTTCGATTCCCTTCAGATTGATTTAGTTTTTTGTTGAGTTCACCTGGCCTAGAAAATTCTAGGTGGCGAAAGTTAGGCCACCGTTTCTCTATTGAAGAACAAACATGTTCATTGTCGCGAAAAATTTTTTCTCCATTATTCCCCAGTTTCATGCTTGTTTGCATTCATTTTCACCATATAATAGTGCAAAATTGAGAAGTTTATAATAACTTTTTTGAAACCGAAATTTTGCCCCCAAATTTTTTTAACTTTTCGGGAAATGCCTAGAGCACTTTTTCTTGGATCTCAACCTTATCATTTATTCGTCTCCATCTCTCTCTCTCTCTCTCTCTCTCTCTCTCTCTCTCTCTCTCTCTCTCTCTCTCTCTCTCTC
>LR543932.1:35090-217206 GCA_900536305.3 Caenorhabditis sp. 40 LS-2015
TCTCTCTCTCTCTCTCTCTCTCTCTCTCTCTCTCTCTCTCTCTCTCTCTCTCTCTCTCTCTCTCTCTCTCTCTCTCTCTCTCTCTCTCTCTCTCTCTCAGGCTCACAGGATTTGAGCCGAGACGAGCTCCTAGAAAACCATAAGAGGCTGGAAGTAGTAACCATGGTGTTAAGAGAGATGAAGAGAGAAAGATTGCACACGACGCCGTTTTTCCGCCCCTCTCCGTTATTATGGATTTGTGCATGTGTTTGGAAGCAATGAGCCAAAGTGAGCCGAGATGTAGCTTCGAAGCCACTGTTTGTATTTTCGCCTAGAAGGAACAAAGGATAATAGGTCGAGCCTCAGGTTTGTTGGGTGTCGTGTACTTGTCCTTGAGGAGTACGAAATCCCAACATCGTAACGAGGTTGGCTAAAGTTGGCTGAGGTGGACTGAAGTTGACTGAGACTGACAGAGGTTGACTGAGGTTAGCTGAGGTTGGCTAAGGTTGGCTAAGGCTGGCTGAGGTTGACTGAGGTTGGTTGGCTGAGGTGAGGTTGGCTAGGGATGGTCGGTGTGTCTGATTGTGTACCCTCTGTGTATCCAGATGTCTTTCTTCTTTCCCATATGATCCCTCACTTTTGGTCTCCTCCTCCCAACGCTCCCTCTATGATAGATAGCAGGCTGATCCCCTTCCAATCCTTGCACTTATTTAAGCCATCTACTCTGACGCACGCACACACTTTTTTTCCGCTGATATGTAAATCTCGAGTCCACATTTTCCAACTTCTATCAATCCCCCTATCTCTCTCTCTCTCTCTATCTCTTCTTTGAGACATTGTGAGCATTGCCCCTGCTCCTCTCATCCTAATCTAATCCCCGCTCCTCCCTTTTCCTATTCCGGGGCTATTCCATTCGCGCCGTGCGTTTTTCCTCCAGAAGGCTCCCTCCTCTTTAGAACTGCTCTTCTACGTCCACATCCGCTGCTATATCAATCTCTCTCTCTCTCTATGTGTGAGGGGATTTGTGCTGCGAGGATTTTTTCATTTCCATGGAAATAATCTCGAGTACATCAGGTGCTCTTTTTGGGAGTTGAGAGAAGAAGCCATTTTTAGGCCAATTTTCGTCACTAGTAGCAGTATATCATGATTTTAGAAACGCAGAATCTATTAGAATCTGAGAATTTCAGAATCTTAGTATCCATCATAATCTCAGAGGCTCAGAATCTATCAAAATCTGTTCCTCAGTTTCTCAAATCTCCGTATCTCAAATTTCAGAATCTCAGAATTACATAAACTCAGACTCTCAAAATCCGATAAAATCTCAGAACCTCATGAAAATCTATCAATAAGAAATAAATCTCCAGAAAAAAATCGCTGAAAGTCAGTAGAAAAAGGTAGAATATGAAGAATTAGACTTTCACTTCCAACATGTTCCTTTGAAGTAGGGTAGCGTCTAGACCTGTTACGTTTTAGGTAAAACACTTTGATGGCCAATCTGTCGGATCCTCGGCCAGCAAATGAACGTTTCTCAAACCGTCACAATAACTTACAGTACCGTCCAATAAGGTATAGAATTTGACCATTTTCAGTGCAAGATGGTCAACTTTGAGAAGTTGAAAAAATATGTTTCAATCACTCGATTACCATAAAACTTAGTAAATGTATCAAGCAACTTTAGATCTTCATTTTTGTAGTTGACAACTTTTTGTGAAAATTGCTGTAAAGTAAGTTATGCTGCGTTTAACATCATTGGTGCGAAGAATCTCGAAATTTTCACTGAACTGTAGCAAGTTTTGATACGCCACGTAACTCACTTCACAGCAATTTTCAGAAAGAGTTGCCAACTACAAAAATGAAGATCTAGAGTTGCTTAATGTATTCACCAAGTTTCAAAAAAAACGGGTAATTGGAACATACTTTTTCAACTGCTCAAAGTTGGCTATTTTGCTCTGAAAATGGTCAACTTGTATACCTTATTGGACGGTACTGGGATTCAACAACTGTTGGATTTAGTAAAATGTTGATGGATTCTGATTCTCAAGAATTTGAATCCATCAGAATATCCTACGTGAGATTCTCCATCTCTCGAAAAAAGTGACCTCCGAGTAGATCAAACGGTGGGTAGTATAACATCATCGGCCTCTCTCATCAATCACTTGTAATTTTTTTTGTTCCAAACATTATCATTCGTCTCTGCGTCTGCGTCTCTCTCTCCTTTAACACTATCTCTCATCTCTCACTTCTCATTCTTCACGTGTTTCATGTCTGGCGAAGTAAAAAGAAGATTGACGGTCTCGGTTGGAGAGGGGGGTCTTCCCCCTTCCCAATAGAGAGACCATATCATCATCTTCGATTCGTCTTCTTCGCCTGAATTCTATCTACCTGTGGCATAGAGAGTGAGAGACGCAGAGAAACACACACACAAACAATTTCCCATTTTTCGAATCGAATTTCTGACCCTTTTTTTGTAGGTGTCTCTGTTTGTGTATGTGTTCTTCCTTGCATGACTTTGTTAATCTTATAAGAGGGTAGAGTGGGACACAAAGATCACTCCCTACCGGATTCCATTTTCAGAAATTTTGTGTACTCCGAGTTGTCCACGAGGAGTACACCAAGTGTTCGAAATTTCCCGCTCTTTTTTTCTCGTCCGGCTGCTCCTCCCCCTACATCACACTTTCCCTTTTTTTGTTTATCAGTTCAGTATCTTTTTTTCCGAAAATTTTCAACACGTTTCGCTGTAATGGTGTATGTGGGGTTCTCTTATCACTTGACCATTGGCAACTAGGTGAAAGTGAGAGAGAAGGAGGAGCAAAAAATGGTAATAGATGCACCATGTGACCGATTTGATTGGGTGCATTTATTTTGAGTTATTTTTTTTTGTGGTGACCTAGGTTTTGAGGATGGAGAAAGTTAGGCCGTCTTGAACTTTCACCTATTATCCATTCGCCAACCATTGACTGATCCTCAACTAACGACACTCCGCTGTTCGGCAGTGCGCTAAATGGGAAAGATTTAAAATTTCGTTCGCGAAAACTTTTTTTTGCACTGCGGTTCTTCAAAATAATAGTCTGAATATCATAATGAAAACGCTCAGAAATTGCTCTAAATGCCCAAAAATACGCGCCAAAAAGGCCATTTTTAAGAAAGTAGCTTCTGGTGGCCTAGTTTATTTTTCAATTCGGCCATCGAGTTTTTGCCCATTTTTATTGGTTTTTTCGGGATTTTTCTCACTTTTGAATTTCTCCACTTTTTTTGAAGAAATTAGAAAAAATCTTTATTGATGTCCTATTTTTTCCTAAGTGGCATTCGAAGCTTTTTTTGTTGATTTTTCGGGTATAAAATTTTCAGATTCAATTATTCGAATCCCCGCTCATTTCAAGGCGTTTTCAGTTCAATTTTCTCCAAAACTTGTTGGTCGCCTAGTTTTATCCAAATCGGCAGCCTAGGCCATTCACAAACTTCTATCGAGAATGAGCTCAAAATGACCGAGTTTCCTTCAAATCGGACGACTAGGCTGTCTAGAGATTTCTCAAGACTCATGTGAGAGATGGAACTTGGAATTTGAATTTCTGATTCCTGGGGTCTCTAAGACACCCCGCTTAACCAATTCTGTTAATTGATACCCTTTCCCCTTCATATTCCGCACCGCTTTTCATGTCTCTCTTTTCTCTCTTTTCCCGTCCGTTTTAGTGGCCTGTGATGGCCTGTGCGCACGTCGCGCATCTCTACTTCTCTCTATGTGTGTGTGCAGGGGGTCAGAGAAAAGCGTCTCTTCACTTGTGACGCTCCCTAAGACTCTCTGGATTAGTCGTACTATTTCTCCCCCTCTCTTCTTCACAAGCCGCCGCGGCTTTCCCCCCGGACACTGCGAAGCCGCCCAAAGTCTCGCGGGTCTTTCGCCGCTCACCATCCCCCAACACACACACGCACACACACACACACACACACACAGACACATAGACATACACATAGTGTTAGGTGTGGAGAAATAGTGCGGAATGGCGAGAGACGCAGAGAGCGAGAGTGAGGGGAAAGGGAGACAACAAAAACGTTGACGTTTTTATACCTCGTGTGTGTATGAGTGAGTGTGTTGGTTGGGGATGGAGAGTAAAAAACGCAAAGTTTTTTTTTCCTCTTGCAACTAACTATTTATTCATTTTTGCTACTTTTGTGGGTGCTTTTTCCCCGATGCTTATCGCCAATTTTCAACGATTTGGTTGGCTAGAAATTTTTACAGAAATTTTTGCGCGAAATTTTTTCGAGGCAAACTTTTTTGGACAATTTTTTTCCATGATAAAAAGGATTTAACTAAAAGCCAATTAATCGATAAATTGTTTATTACCGAGATGTTCTGTCTAAACCTGCAAATATTTGGCAAGTTTTCGATTTTCTGCAGAAATTTTCATTTTGAATGTTTTTGAACGAATTTTTGCTATTTTTTCGGTGTTTTTAGCAAGAAAATGAGCCCTATTTTATTATGGGAGTGACGCTGAAAATTAGAAAATTTTACAAAAAAAAGGAAAAAAATTAGAGATTTAGAGTTTTGCCTTTTTTTCTGGTTTTCTTTAACTAGTATAGATAATTTTCATTTCTATTTTCGGATTTCTCATCAATTTTGACCTTCATTATCTGTAAAAATCCCTGAAATCGCCCCTTTTTTGATGAAATTCGATTTGACCAGAGCTTGAAAATTCCTGAAAATGAAAAAGCTTCCGGAAAACAATGCAATCATGCTCCGTTGATAGGTGATTTTTGCGCGGGAGTTTAAATTTTGGCAAGTTTTATTTGGCGATTTTTGTCGTTAAAAGCTGTGTTTGCGCTGCTTTCTGATAGATTTTCGGTGATTCTATAACGAAAATAAAGTTTTCAGCATCAAAAAATGCTAGAAATGGCGAAAATGACCGAAAACCCCATCAATATTCAGTCAAAACTTGTCCTTGCTGATTTTTCCTAATTTTTGAGAATTTTTTATGCAATTTTGACATAAGCCAAGTCTCCCAGTGTGCTTTCTACCTATAAACTACTTTAAATGATCTAAAAATCAATCCAGAAGCTTAAAAAACTGAAAATTCGCCAAATTCCGCAATCGCGCTCCATCTCACCTTGGCGCGCCGCCTCATTTTTTGAATTTGCAAACTTTGATCAATCGATTTTCAACTCTTTTTCTTCATTTTTTCCCTCAAAAACTTATGAAAAATCTAAAAACGACCCAAACTTTCACTTTTCGCTATAATTTTCCTCGAAATTTGACCCATTTTCGCGGCATCACTCTCTCTTTCTTCTTATCATAATTTTTTCTATTTTTCTCTAATTCTCTTATGTCTAATCTTCCGAATGAATCAATAATATCATTACAGAAGCGCCAGTGTCTCTCTCTCCACCGCCAGCGCGTTCTCTCTCACTTTTCGATCTGTTTTTCTCAGTTTGAGAAAACTAGAAGAACCAAAAACTTCTGGAAGATTCTGAAGACTTGTAGTCGTCGTCGTCGACAGAAGAATTCAGAATGCACGGAGCCGGTCACAGTCTGACTGGCGCGCCGCATCAGATTCCGCCGCCGCGTACGCAGGGCGCCGCGACCGGCGGTCAGCAGCTCTCCGCCACCGCCAATCAGTTCGTCGACAAGATCGATCCGTTCCACAATAAGCGCGGCACCTCGCGGCGACTGTAAGCTTTTGTTCGATGTAAAATTCAGAATTTTTGGGTGATTTTGAACCAAAAAACATGAAAATTGGACCATTTTCAGCCTGAAGTGAAAAACCGATGAAAAAATGGTTTCCGGAGTCAAAAAAGCTGAATTTGACGTCTAAAAACGCAAATTTCAACTCGAAAAACCTTTCCTATCGTTTTCAAGACCAAAAATCGACTATAAAGTCGAGAAATGCTGAAACGCCTAAAAACTAAAAAACTGACGTTTTAGATCAAATTTCGTCACTTCTAACAAATTTTAGATCGCGAAAACGCGATTTTCAGCGATTTTTGACCCCGGAAAACCAGATTTGCTGTGAAAAAAGCCTTGAATTCCATTTGTATGGTCTTGAATCAAGGCAAATGAGTTTTGGTCAATTGTTACCGAAAAATGATGATTTTTAGTCAATTTTGACCTCAAAAAGTCGATTTTCACAGTTTTCGAGTCAAAAAATTGCATTTTCCAGCTGTTTTTAGTCTAGAAACTCAATTTTTAGAGTAAAAATCGAGGTTGAGATTGAAAGTCACAGAAAATTGGCAAGGGTCAATTTTTATCGAAATTGGAGGATTTTCAATGGTTTTTTGACAATTTTCACCGCAGAAAGATGATTTTCGTGGTTGCAAAGCCGGCAATTTGAAAACGTCAGCTCATTTTTGTCCAGAAAACTTTTTTTTTTGGAAAATCCGAGTTTTGTGTCTTGAAATGAAGATCTAGATCTTTTCTAACACGAAAAACCAGATTTCTATGCTCATTTTCAGTGAAAAATTCAAATTTCCCGCTTATTTTTTCATCAAAAATCATAAATTTTTGCAGACGCATCAACAACAGTAGCCGCTACAACGTCGACTCGGCACAGGAGCTCGTTCAGCTTCCATTGATCAAAGGTGCGGTGAAGAGAGAAAAATCGAGAAATCGAAAGAATCGTTGAATTTGAACTGATAATAAGCGGAAAATCGGAATTTTCGAGTCTGGAAACCCTATGAAAGATTGAAAAAAAAATTGAAAAATTGACCAAAAAAAATTTTTTTTCAAAAATTTGAACATTTCTTTTTTTGAAGTTTTATGGTTTCTAGGTCGATTTCAGCTGATTTTTGATGTTTTTGAGTCGAAATTTTGGAATTTTCAGTTATTTTCAACCCATTTTCATCGACTTCAAAAAAAAATTTTTTTGCAGACACAGCAGCCAACGAGCAACCAGCGTTGGTCATCGAAAAACTCGTCCAGTGTCAGCACGTGTTCGACTTCTACGATCCGGTGGCCCAGCTGAAATGCAAGGAGATCAAGCGAGCCGCGCTCAACGAGCTCATCGATCACATCACTTCCACAAAGGGCGCCATAGTCGAGACGATCTATCCGGCGGTGATCAAGATGGTCGCCAAGAACATCTTCCGCGTCTTGCCACCATCCGAAAACTGCGAGTTCGATCCCGAGGAGGACGAGCCGACGTTGGAGGTCTCGTGGCCACATCTGCAGGTTTGTGAATGACCCGAGACTAGGTTTTCGGCGCCGATAGCCTATTAAACCAGATCAGGCAACCAGATTGCTCTCAAAACTATCCAGACATGAATTTAAGGATCTAGTGGCCTAGAAAACCAAAAAATCGCGTTTCTAGGCCACCAAAAACGATCTAAAAATGTTTTTCTGGTCCTGATGGCCTAGAAAACCCACTCCTACAGTGTCTAGGCCATCACATTGCTTAAAACTCGCTTGACGGATTCGGTGGCCTAGAAACCCAATTTTTAGGTTTTCTAGGTCACCAGATTGCTCTCAAAACTATCCAGACACGATTTTGAGGGTCTTGTGGCCTAGAAAACCCTTGGCTGCCGTTAATAGGCCACCAGATTGCTCAGAACTCGCTTGACCTTGCCTAGAAACCCAATCATTGTGTTTTCTAGGCCACCAAATAGGTCGAACTGCTCTTTTGACCTAGAAAATCATTCTTAAGCATTTCTAGACCGCGCCAACTCGCTCAGTATGAGCTGTACAAGCTTGCTGGCCTAGAAACCCGAATCTTGACATTTCTAGGTCACGAAACAACTTCTAGGCCTCCTAACACAAAAATCTCACCGATTTTCCCCCGTTTTGCAGCTTGTCTACGAGCTCTTCCTTCGCTTCCTCGAATCGCCCGACTTCCAAGCGTCGATTGGCAAGAAGTACATTGATCAGCGGTTCGTGCTGAAACTCCTGGACCTGTTCGACTCGGAGGACCCACGCGAGAGGGACTTTTTGAAGACGGTCCTTCATCGCATCTACGGCAAATTCCTCGGGCTCCGGGCGTTCATTCGTAAACATATCAATAATATGTTCTTGAGGTGAGCTAGAGCTAGAGATTGACTATGGCCTAGGATTCCCCCAGGGGGTTTCTAGGCCATCAAAAATCAAAAATGAGCCGCGAAAAAGCGGCTAGATGGCCGAGTTTTGGATTTTCTAGGCCATCGAAAATCTTCCAAAATTTGCAGATTCGTCTACGAGACGGACTCGTTCAACGGCGTCGGCGAGCTGCTCGAGATTCTCGGCTCGATCATCAACGGATTCGCGCTGCCGCTGAAGCAAGAGCACAAGGTGTTCCTGGTCAAAGTGCTCCTTCCGTTGCACAAGCCCAAGTGTCTATCGTTGTATCACGCGCAGGTGAGTCGTTGCAACTCAAAAATCAGAAATTTTGACTCAAAAATCGGCATTTTTGGGGGAAAATGAAGGTGGAAGAGATTCTCCAACTTTCGGGGGGTTTCTAGGCCATCGGAGACCGAAAATAGAGATTTTTGAATTTCCCGCCAATTCGAATTTTTTCAGCTCGCCTACTGCGTCGTGCAGTTCATCGAGAAGGACTCGTCACTGACGCCGCAGGTCTTCGAAGCGTTGCTCAAGTTTTGGCCGCGCACGTGCAGCAGCAAGGTAGCTATATTTTAAGCTGAGCAATCGGAAACTTAAGCTGAGCAATTGGGGAATTTGAGCCGAAAAAAACGCGGAGAAATTTGTTCGATTTTGGTAGATTTTGAGTCATTTTGAGCCAGATGAGCCTCGGGGACTAGTTTTCCACTCGGGGACTAGTTTTCTCAATTCTTCGGTTTTCTAGGCCACCGTAAAGACGACGGACTAGTTTTGGCAGAGTTGGAGGTTTCTGGGCCATCTCCGGAAACCGTGGAGAAAACCGTAAAGTTTTGAGCGAATTGCACGTTTCTAGATCCATTTTGAGGTCCGCGGACTAGTTTTCTCAATTTAGGACCTTCCTAGGCCATTTTTAACCCCGAAAACACAGCCGGGAAAATTAGGCTCCGCCCCCCGAAAAGAAAGGTACCATTATCCTAATCGTGCTCCGTTTTCTGAAGGAGGTGATGTTCCTGGGCGAGGTGGAGGAGATTCTCGACATCATCGAGCCGGAGCAATTCAAGAAGATCATCGATCCGCTGTTCCGTCAGCTGGCCAAGTGCGTCAGCTCGCCGCACTTTCAGGTCGCCGAGCGAGCGCTCTACTTTTGGAACAACGAGTACATTCTGTCGCTGATCGAGGATACGAGCAGTTTGGTGAGTGTTTTTGAGCGTTTTGAGCGGAAAAAATGACCCATGGCCTAACTTTCTCCACGGAGAATCTTCGGCCACGCAGGATCTCAAGACCTCCGCGTTTTCCAGGTGATGCCGATCATGTTCCCGGCGCTGTACCGCATCTCGAAAGAGCACTGGAATCAGACGATCGTCGCGCTTGTGTACAACGTGCTGAAGACGTTCATGGAGATGAACGGGAAGCTGTTCGACGAGCTCACCTCCACCTACAAGGGCGAACGGATTCGGGAAAAGCAGCGCGAGAAGGATCGCGATCTGTTCTGGAAGAAGATGGAGGCGTTGGAGTTGAATCCGCCCGCCGAGGGCAAGGAGGTCACGCCGTCGTTGTTCCCCGAGAAGTTGACGGACTATTTGAAGAAGGTTTGTGGTGGGAAAATGGTTGAAAACGAGTCGAAATTCATTGAAAAATGGCTGAAAATAAGCCGAAACGAAGCGAATTTGTTCGTGATTGACTACTGGAATCCTAGGCCGTCTAGGGTCAATTTTCGCGATTCTAGGCCCTTTTCAAGTGCTAGAATGGCCCCAGGGAGCTCTAGGGCTTCAAATTCGACATTGAAACCAGGAAAAAACGGCTCTGAACCAATTTTTGACTCCATTTTAACCCCGAAAATCCAGTCCAAAACCGCCAAAATCATCGCGTCCATGGCCGAGTTTTGCTCTCCGTTTTGGATTTCTAGGCCGATTTCGGATCTTCTCGGACCTTTTTGAGCACTAGAATGGTTCCAGAGAGCTCTACGGCTTCAAATTTTAGCACTTTTTACGTTGAAATCGTGAAAACGGCTCTGGATTTGGATGTCTAGACCGTCTGGAATCATTTACCGATTTTCAGCTCCATTTTAACACCGAAAACCCCGTCCAAAACCGGTCTCCATGACCGAGTTTTGATCTCCGCTTTGGATTTCTAGGCCACCACCAACCCAAAAATAATTATCAATTTTCTTGCAGGACGGCTCGAATATGGTCCCACAACCGGTCGCAACCGCCGGCGGCGACAAGTCGCCATCGGCGCTGAAGAAGACGTCGACGGGATCCGATACGACGGCGGCGACGCCGAAAAAGTGAGTTTTGTGTTTTTTGGGGACTAGAAATCCGATAGTTGGGGTTTCTAGGCCGTGAAATACTGAAAAAATGGCTGAAATCCGTTGAAAACTTGAAAATGGCCTAGTTTTGGAGATGTTTGGGTTTCTAGGCCATCAAAATTGAGAAATGAAGATTTGGTCGGTTTTAGAGAGTTTTGAGCCAAATTCAGACCTCGAAAAAGGCGCAGACTTTAATGGTGGCCGAGTTTTTGGAGACGATTGGATTTTCTAGGCCATCAATTTCTCAACCAAGATGAGCGAATCTCGGTGGTTTTTGACCGATTTTTGACCGATTTTCGACTCATGGCCGAGTTTTTTCTAGGCCACCAAAGACAACAAGAAAAACTCTTCCATTTTCAGGTGATCTTCTCCGTCACCGTCCTCCGATTCACTCGAACACACACACGCTAATATCGATGATGAAGAATCCTATCCAATACTTGTTTTGTCGTGTTCTTTTCTTTTTTCAAATTTCCCGCCCAAAAATTTATTTTTTTTTGTTTCTCTCGTTTCTCTCTGCACTCTCTTCACTCTCTTTCTCTCTCCCAAAATCTGTCCAGAAATCAAAAAAATCCCATTTTTTCCCCTGATTTGAAAATTGTACATGATATATACGAAAATGATGATGAGCTCTCTCCTTTTTCCCTCAAAAAAAAAAATCATTAATATTATTTTTCGTCTCTTTTTTCTTCCTTCCCTGCGTCTCTTCTCTATTTTTTCATCTCTCTCGATTTTTTCGATTTTTCCCCCAAAATTTTTATATTTCATTTTTTCTTCTGAAAATTCGTGTTTTTGCTCACCATGTCTCTTCGTGTTTCTTCTTCCTTGGATTTTTCGATTTTTCGAAAAATTTTCAACTCTTTTTTTTCTCATCATAATATTTTTCTTCTTCACCCCCACGAATTTTCCCCCAACTCCTTCCTAGAACAGTCGATATATTTGTCCCTTTAAATCTCTATTCTCTCTAGCCCCGCCCACTTCCAAAACAAGCTCCGCCCCCACTTTATTTGTTGTTCCAGAATTTTTGTTTCAATTGCACACCTTCCCCCATCCATCCACAGTCTCTCTTTCTCTTTCTCTCTCTGTGTCTCTCTTCACTGAAAAATCGCTGAAATTCGCAAAAAATATGAATTTATTTATCGATTGATGATAAAAAGAATAATAATGATGATTTTGCAAGTTGCAAACAGAAATCGGTCACAGAAACTGACAGAAATGTATCAGAACTTGGGAAAAAATTGCGCGAAAATTTGAACAGTTTTCAAAAAAAAAATTTTTCAGTCAAAATTTTGAACTAAAACACACGGGTCACGAAATGAATCGAAGTCGATCGAGTTCCAGAGGGCGAGAGAGTAGCAGACGCAGACACAAAAAGGTTTGGCGGGAATTTGAATTTTTGAAAAATGGAAAAAAAAACTGGAAAAAAGTTTCAGCACAAGCACAAACATCGAAGATCCAGATCTAGATCGCGGAGCCGAAGTTTCGAACGAGGAGGGGCGGGAACATCGGGAATACATATCAATCCGGCATTTGGGTACGGTATAGGCTTGGATTTCAAAATTTTGAGGAGGAAAAAAATGTTCGGCGGGAATTTGAAAACACGAGATTTGAGAAGTTTTTAGACCTTTTAAAAAAATGTCAGAAAATATTGCCGAAACCTTGCCAATTGGTGGGCGGAGCTTCAGGCAAAAATAGTTTTTAGGCCACGTAGCTGATCTAAGAGAAACTCTTCCAGCCATCAGCCACCAAACACGGCGGTGCCCTCCCAGATGAACTACGCGTCTCAAGCGTCGCAACTGCTCCAACAGAACAACATGTTGGAGGCGGAGCTGTGTCGTGTGAAGAACGCGCTCTTCTCCGAACAAGGCCACCGTCATATCGAGATTCAGCGGAGCACGATGCTCCAGCAAGAGCTCCGCAACGCTCAACTGCAGAAGGAGCAGGCGGTGAAGCGGAGCAACGAGATGATGAGCGAGCGGCGAATGATGATTGATATGAAGACAGAGATGGCTAATGTTAGTGCTGGAATTGAAATTTTAAAAATTTTGAAAAAAAAATTTCGAAAAAAATGTTTTTTTCAATTTTTTTCCAAACAATTTTTTTCGATTTAGTTTCTCAAAAAGAGCCTTATGACTCTAAAAAAGTTTTTCAAATGTGGAAAAAAAATTTTTTTTTTGAAAATTTTTTTTCTCAAAATTTTCAAATTAGACCAAAAAACGTCTCTATATGTGTTGCTTTTTTTCCAGAGAATCAACCAACTGGAATTGGGACAACGTCATCTTCGAGACGATGTCTTAGCTGCGAGACAGGCGACGGAGGCGAAGAATGAGGTGAACATGATGCTTGACAGTTTTTGATAAATTTTTTTTGGCTTTGACGTCTTCAGAATGCTAATAGACATTGAAAAAGCGGAAAATCTGTTTTTTACCGCCACAATTTCGAGTCGAAAACTGACAGTTTTCGAGGAATTTTCCTTGAGTATTGATTCAGTTTTCATCTTTTCAGCCGTCTCTAGCTTCAAAGATTCAAATAATCAGTCTCCACGTCTTCAGGAAATCCGCGCCATCACCTACCAATCCGAAATCGTCAATCAACAAATGACGGCGCTCAACGAGCGCAACGCGGCGCTCAAACTCAAGTGCGAGACGATGGTCGGCGCGCAGCGGCAGCAATATGAGGAGTAAGTGGGTGGTGGAGGCAGTGATGCACGCGTGGTGTCGGCGGGAAGCGCGCCGACCGGCGATCCGGGCGGCGGCGGGTTCGACTCCCCGCGGCGACCGGCAAGCACCTTCACTCTTCTTTCTCACCTTTCTGTGGAGGGAACAGATTTATTAAGGATGCAAAAGAGAAGTATGGGAAGTTCGAAGACTTGCGGATTGGCTTCTCACGGCTCCGCGAGTTCAAAACTATCACCACATTTTTTGTGTCTTTTTTGGATTCATCGAATTGTTTCGTAGTCCACTGGTTTTGCGGCTCAAAAATGATAGACTTTGCCCCATTTTCGATGCTTGAATTTCAGAATGGAAGCCAAACAGACGCAGCTAGACGCGGCGAATCTGAACGTTCGGAAAATGGAGCAGGATCTGCAGTGTGCCAACATTGAGATACAGTAAGCGGTGTAAAGATTCTAAATATTCTGAAAATCTCGGATTTCAAATTTTTGAGATCCTGACGATTCTGATTTTTAGATTCCCGGCCTATTTTTGATTGACCTTTCTTCCAAATTGTTAATTTTTTTCTTTGAAATTTTTTAAAACTTTTCGACCCGCCAAATTCAAATTTTCAGACGCCTCACCCGCGAACTCGACAGTGTCCAACAAATGGAATCTTCGAACGTTTTCGAAAAACGAAAATTCGACGAGCTCCTGGCAAAAAAAGAGGACGAAATGCGTGTCTCCGCCTACAAATCGTCGGCTCAACTGAAATTGGCGAATGAGAAAATCGATAAATTGGAGAATCGGCTGAAACAGGAGAAGCCGATGATCTATGACGATATGACAGTGGTGGGTGGAAAATTTTGAAAAAAGTTTTTTTTTTTGAAAATTTTTGAAAAAAAAAATTTTTTTTTTGAAATTTTTTTTGAAAATTTTTGAAAAAAAAATTTTCGACCAATTTTCATCTAAAGTCAAAAACACGATTTCTGAGCACTTTTCCAGTCGAAAAGTTGATTTTCTCACCCCAACCCCCATTTTGAGCCCCCGTAAAAGTTCCAGGAATCCATATACGTCGCGATTGAAACCATCAAATCGACCTACGAGCAGCAGTTGAGCCGTCTGGAAGAGGAGATCAGAGAGTTGAAGAATGGCGCCAAGACGGAGGATTCAGATGACGTGACGCGTCTGGAGCATCCGAATTCTCCAGAAGAGGTCATCGAGGAGTTGCCGTCGTGGCTGCAGACCCCCATGAAGCCGGATCCGGCGAAGATGGGCGATTTGAAGGTGAGCAAGTGCGCTCTGTTGAGAAAAATTGAAATTACACAGTGTCTTGTCCACGAGGAGTACACAAAAACATGATTTTTGAATTTCGAAAATTTGCACTTTTCAGAAAACAATCCAATGCAAAATCAACTTGGAACACTCCACATCGCTGGATGATCTCGAGGCTACGCCCACTTCCTCAAGCTCCGCCCCCATGGAGGTTCCGATGTTTGGAACAGCTGGATTAGAGGCAATGGAAGAGCCGGAATCCACGAATTCCGATGTCATGACGACTCCGAAACCTTCTCGAAATCTCGCTTCGATTCTGTCGACGTCTTCAGAGATTCAGAATCCCGGCACGTCATCTGAAGATTGTGAGGAATCCTCTGACTCCGCCCACAACTACACTGAAGAGGATTTGTTGCTCGCCGAGCCGCACGATGAGCAAGAATGTGCGGCGATGCAGGACTTGGACGCTATCGAGAAACAGCTTCTGGACTAGACGGAATAATTTTTTGGATCATTTTTTTTTCACGATTTTTGACCCCAAACCGCTCCCAATTGCATTTTTTATAATAATCTCGGATTCCTATTTTTGTCATTAGAGCGCACTTGTTCCACTAATGGGAAGAGCAAATGTCATTTTTCTGCATTGCTTACTGTGTTTCGTTTTTGTTATTCATTCCACACCGTCCCTGATAGCTTTACACTTCGTTTTATGGCATATTTTTTGAATAATAAACGTTCTGATGATGAAATTCTTACATGAGAGCAAAGGATTTGAGTGCAACAGGCTGAGAGCTACGAAATGAGCCCAAACATGGACTAGATCAGATGAAAAATAAGCCGAAATTGGAAAAGTCTCGAAGTTGGCCATGTTTCGACTCGTTTTGGTGCTCATTTTTTGCTAATACGGAAAATTAAATTTGAGATTTGAAATCAGCAAATTTGGAACTTTAAAATGACCCAAACACGATTTGGTTTCGAGAATTTTGAATTTTCGGAAAATTTGAAAAAAAATTTCCGGAAATTTTTTTTTTCAATTTTAATTTTTGATATGGGTATACTTATTTTGAAGCTCTTTAGTTGCTGATTCTGAAAATCAAAATTTCATCGTAATTGCATTAAAAATGAGTGGATTACGGTACTTTGAAACTTCAGACTGGAATTTTGAAAATTTCGAAACTTGGTCATGTTTATACTCATTTTGAAGCTCTCGGCGAGCTGTGCTCAAATGTAACAATTTCATTGAATTTCCGACAAAAATAAAACAGTAGTAGTCGTTTCAAAATTTCAATTATTAACCAGTCGTCGACTTTCCGCCATTCCTGGCTATCAGTGATAGGGTGGTTGGTTTTCGCTGAAATTTTTGGAAAATTTGAGATTCACTTTTACGAAAACTTTTCTTACCTTCAGTCGACAACAAAACGCGCTTTGCACATCCTTATTAAGCATTAAAAGCATTATGGGATTGATAAATGACAAATTGCCGGATACGGTAGGATAGTAGAGACGGAAGGCGCGGACTCGTGTGACCTGAAGATGGCATCGCAACTAGTTGGGTTTAGCTCCAATATTATCAAATTGTCATTTTTCGAAATCACCAAATCAAGAGCTTCAAAATGAGTATAATCATGACCTAGTTTGGTGAGATTTTAAATTTCGCGCCTAAAATTGAAAAAAAACCGTTTTCGAATATTGGTCATGTTTATACTTATTTTGAAGCTCTCGACTTGCTGATTTTGAATTTCATAATTTCACAGGACTAGCAACAAAAATGACTTATCTACATTGATTGAAAAGACAAGATTTGATGAAACTCACATCTGCATCAAAAGCCAACACGTATTCGCCAATGTAGAAGAAGAAGGCGATGAAGCAGAAGAGGACGAGAATGAAGACGTGAAGAGTCAGACGAGCGTCTTTCAGTTTTTTTGAAGAGTTTTTGCTGAAAGCTTAGGTTTTGAGCTTCAAAATGTGTCTAAACACACACAATTTTGGTGTTGAAAAATTTTTAATTCTGAAGTTTTCTGAAATTTTTTTCCCAAATCTGGTCATGTTTGGGCTCATTTTAAATCGTAAAACTAGCTGATTACTAAAATTGTATTTTCATACGTTTTCCTTTCAATTTTGACGCTGCCCCAGCTGGCTCAAGAACTCACACAGTAATCGACAGGCCATGATCCACCTTCCTCGCCTGAATCATTACCCTCGCAATATGATAATACATTATAAGCACAGCTACACACGCCACCAGGTAAGTGGTCATTACAGTAATCGAGGTGTACTGTAGATGGGTTCGACTGGCGATCGTGAGCAGCGTGATCTCGTTTTCGAATCGGGTGTCTGTGTTGAGAAGAGCCGGTAGGTAGATGAGGAGGGCGAGGAGCCAGTGAGCGAAACCGAGGAGGAGTGGGGGACAGTGATTGAGTCGCTAGAAATGGAAGAGTAGAATTTCTAGAAAGAGCTTCAAAATGAGTCTAAACAAGGTCATGTTTGAAAAAATTTCAATTTTCAATTTTTAGGTTCTGAAACTTAAAACAACCGTAACTCAATTGTTTTTGATGCAAAATCCTCTAAACTATTATTTTCAAATTTAGCCAAGCAACAGCTTCAAAATGAGTATAAACATGACTAGTTTTGAAATTTTTGAAAATTCGAGCCAAAAATCGAAAAAAATCGGTTTTTGAAAATTGGCCATGTTTATACTCATTTTGAAGCTATTGATTTGTTGAATTTCAAAATTAAAATTTCGAGAGTCTTGCAGCGAAAACAACAGAGTTATGTTGAAGTGAAGATTCAGATTTGAATTTGAGCATTTTTCAAACTTAGGCCGTTTATACTAGTTTTGAAGCACTCAACTTTTCAAATCCCGATTCATCAGTTTTGATCTTCCAACTCACATAATTCAAAACTCCATGCGATTTGCACACGGTCAAATATCTCTGTGTGGTTATCAGGAACACTCCGACGCCTCTCAATGTGAACATGAACGGTCCGGAATTTGTGTATGCGTAGGCGGAGTACGGGGATAACGAGTAAATCGTGACGTTGCCGAATGAGAAATAGCGTGCCGCGATGAGAGACGAAAAGATGAGAACGGTGCAGATATCCGCGAGACCCTGGAAAATAGGCGATGATTCAGAATCTTTAATGCATAACGACATCTGGTTCCAGTTTTTGGATCCATTTTTGATAGGGTTTACTTGTCAGTCAGGTGACAAGTAAAATTGTATTTTTCTGACGACACGAGTCTTGGAAAATTTGCATTTTGAGCTCCAGATTTTCGAGACCAGACTAAAGAACAAATTATAAGAATTTGAATTTCACTGGAAAAAAAACGACAACAAGCCTCTGAATAGGCGCAACTTTGTCGATTCTGGAGCAGTTTGCGAAAAGTTGATATTTTCGGAATCCGAAGCTTACACGCTTCAAAATGAGCCCAAACACGTGTTACTTCTGCAAAACTTTTAAGCTTGATTCGAAAAAAAGAAGACGTCGACACTTCGGAAGTGGGATGCCAAAATACATGAAAGCACAATTACTAGATTCACCTCATTTAAAACTTCAAAATGAGACTAAACGCGATTATATTTACTCAACATTGAATTTTTGGTTAGAGACGCAGAGAAACGAGAGGGTGTCGCTGGCATGCGAAATGTACCGTATCTTTGCTCAATGATGACGTCGAAGTATGAAAATTACACCGCTAGAATCAGCAAAGTGAGACGATCATAATGAGCCTAAACACGACTATAATTGGCCAGTTTTGGAATTTGGGGGTTAGATACGCAGAGAAAAGAGATTGTCTGCGTCACTAGCTGAAATCTCAAAGTTAACCGAAACGACTCGTGTTTGGTCTCGTTTTGAAGCTCTAGATGAGTTGGAGCCAAAAATATCGTTTTCATATGTTTTGGTGACTGCCTTCTGAAGTTATGACGTCGTCAAACCGAACTCAAAATGAAGTTTTACCAAAGATTGTCGAGTTTGATCTCATTTTGAAGGTCTTGAGTGCAAAACTGCAAAGTTTCATCTTTCACAAAAATTTTATACCGAACTGAATGCGGAAATAAAAAAATGCCAACCTGTGAAACCATCAAAGTATAAACAGGACTCTGAAAAGTCTTGTGTCGATTTCGGCACACCAGAATGCCCAATAAAATGAACATGTAAAGCGGAATCAGAATAACAGTTTCTATGATGAAAAAGTCCATTTGCCAAGTAGGAGTTAACATTCCCGTTTTGTTCGAGTCCGTTATAGTCGAAAAATTCACTTCAGAACCGTCTGAAAATTCAGAAGAAGACATGTCACATGAGATTCTGAATCAGAATGTGATAAGACTGAAGAAAAGAATAAGAGTGAAAAATTTCATGTGAAAAAGTACATGGTCAGAATCAGAAAAAGTCTACGAGGCACTACAAAAAAGGCAAAATTTTTGGCGAAAAAACATTTTCTGAACTTCGCATAAAGTCAGAATATAGAGTTGGGCTTTACGGTTGGTCGATTTTCTTCATAGTTGACAGAATTTTTTTCGCAATTCCCGAAATCAAATTATCAAAAATTCAGCCTTCTCACGCCTTGTTTTGTGCTCCAAGATCCCGTTCTACTATGCTTCTCGGATTTTCAAATTACTCACTTTTCCCGCGCTGTCTGTGTGATGTAAGGGTTTTGTAGTTCTCGAGGAGGAGCCACTCTGTTTTTGACAACAAAAGTTTTTTTGAAGAAGTGGGACTTAAACAGAAAAAGAAAGTTATAGGATTCCAGTGGTTGATTTTCGTGGCACGATAACGCTGAGACCGGCGGTGACTTTTGGGCGCTGAAAAACTCTCGATTTTAGTTATCATCGAGATTCAGCAAGAAACGGGCTTCAAAATGAGCCCAAAAATGACCTGCGTTTGAGACACATCAATTTTGGGTACGAAAGTTGAAGACGTTCTAAATTTATAAGCCGGTCACCAAATTGTATAATTGTAGTACCATTGGCTCCAGCACATCAAGAGCTCCAAAATGAGCCCAAACACGACATCGTTTGCTCAACTTTGAAATTTCGGTTTGAGACGCAGAGAAGCAGACACTCTCGTTTCTCTGCGCCTCTCGCTTGAAATTTCAAAGAATGACGAAATCGGTCATGTTTAGGGTCATTTCGGAGCTCGTGAGCTCTTGAAGACAACGGGGTATTTTTCGGAAAGTTTTCATGAGAATTGATCGAGTTACGGAGGCTGAAAATCTCAAGTGAGAGAGACGCAGACACTCTCGTTTCTCTGCGTCTCACACCCGAAATTTCACAAAATGACGAAATTGGTCGTGTATGGGCTCATTTTGAAGCACTCATCATAAAATTTTATAATTCACTTACCACGAAACATTTTCGACAGAAAATCTTCCGCAATCTCCTCTGAACATCTCTATTCAAAGTCAGCAACATTATTGGATTGATGAATGAGAAGTTTCCGGATACTGTAGGATAATAGAGACGGAAGGCTTTTAGACGAGTTCTCTGAACACGTTTATGGTCTAATGGCAAGTCTGCATGTCCTTACGTCTTCATCAAACGATAGATAGAACTCTCCGAGGTAGAACACAAAGCATATAATGCAAAAGAGCACAAGAATGAAGACGTGGAAAGTTAGACGAGCTTCTTGACCTCGATACGAGGACTTCAAGCTGAAAATGGAAATTTGGAAATCCAGAAGACGTCAGAATTCGGAATCCACAACCTCACCTTCTTCTCCTCCCCCTCTTTGCCAACTGTCTCGCTTTGATCATCACCACCGCAATTCTGGAGTACATAACAATGATGGCGAATCCAATTGTGAAAAACGACGTGGCTACAGTAACCGAGAAAACTTGAGCATGCATTTTGCTGGTCATTATGAATAGCGATATCTCGTTTTCGAATGTGGCATCTGAGTGTAAAAGCGCTGGGAGGTAGATGATGGTGCCGATGAACCAGTGGAGAAGGATCAGCAGGATTGGAGGGCAGTTGTTGAGGTGCTGAAGGAATTTTGAAGTGAGACATCAATTTTCGAGTTCAGCGGGTTGTGAGCTTCGAAATGAACCTTCACATGACCCAGTTTCACAGAAATTTTTGTAGAGCCGAAATTTTGAAGACGTCATAACTTCAGAAGAGAGAGTCCGGGCTATGAATAAAATAAACTTTTGATCTCAGCTCACCAAGAGCTTCAAAATGAGCCCAAACACGACCATGTTCGCTCAATTTTGAAACTTCGGTTAGAGACGCAGACACTCTCGTTTCTCTGCGTCTCTGAGCGAAATTTCAAAGAATGATGAAATAGGCCGTGTTTAGGCTTATTTTGAAGCTTATGATCTCATGATGACATCTGTAAACTATTTACATGTTTTACTCTTTATTGGACCAAGTTGCGGTGGCTAGAAATCGAAAAAAACACTCACAAAGTTCACTGTCCCATGTGGTCGACATACTGTAAGATATCTCTGTACAGTAATCAAAAACACGCCGACGATTCTCGTAGTGAATAACATTGGGCCAGAGTTGGCATAGAAAATCGGCATAAATGGACGGAGAGAGTATAAAAAGAGATTTCCAAACGAAAAATATCTGGCGAGAACCAGTGAGGAGAAAACGGAAATGGTGGCGATGTCGGCGAGACCCTGAAAGAGTGATTTTTTTGATGGCCGAGAATATTGTCTATTGAGAAAACTAGTCCCTCGTTTGAAAACTGTTGAATCGAACTACATACAAAATTCTGTACGAAAAGTTTTCGAAATTTTTTCGAATCAGTGAATCGGAAAGTCTGTCTTTTGATAGATCTGTCGTTGGAGAATGACTAATGGAAGTCTAGGCAAGGAAAGTATTTCAATCTAGACTAAAATCTTGAAAGTTCAATGGATCGTATTTGCATAGTTGCACGGCATCCTCGATTGGAAATAGTCCAAAGCGAAAAAAGTTTAACGTAAAAATTTTAGCGGACAATATAGGTGCAAAATGTATATCACCAAATAGCCAATGAAATTCTGAACAAAATGTTGGGAGTCGATTTTTGAAATAGGTCATCATAATTTTTTTAGGACAAAAAAACCTTGATTTCAGTTGAATTTTTAGTGCAAACTTTAAATCAAAATAACTCGGTTGGCGGTGAAAGTTAAGATACGTTTTTATATCATCAGGTACCTAACAATATTCTGAAAAAAATGTTGGGATGCGATTATTTTATTAAACTTTTGTAATTTTATTATGACCCGAAAACATGTTTTTTCAGTGCTAATTTTGCTAAAAGTTATTGCCCCAGATACGTAAGCAGCCGTGAAACGTAGTTCCATTCCAGGATGCCGTGAGTTGAAAGAAATCAGAAGAACTCAACGTTTGGGATCCAAAAAGTTAAAGACGTTTTAGTTTTCCGGACGATGTAGTAAAAAACATAACAATGTTACAACTGAACTCAGCTCATTGGGAGCTTCAAAATGAGCCTAAACACGGCTTGTTTCGTCCAACTTTGAAATTCGGGTTAGAGACGCCGACATTCTCGTTTCTCTGCGTCTTCTTCAAAGAATGACGCAATTGGTCGTGGTTAGGCTTATTTTGAAGCCCGCGAGCTCTGGATGATAATAGTGAAAGGTTCGTGAAGTCTGTTCCCGAATTCACAGTGTTATATAAGCTGGAATTCTGATGCGAGAGACGCAGACACTCTCTACTCTTTTCTCTGACCGAAAACTCAAAGTTGGCCGAAATATGTCGCGTTTGGACTCATTTTGAAGCTAGTGAGCTCCTAATAATCAACACAAACATTTCATAGACTTTGCTTCATTACTCACCGAGATACGTTAGAAAATCTCACCTGAGAAATCATAAACGTATAATAAGGATTTCTAAAAACCCTATGTTTCCTTCTGGAAACCACAAAATCCATCAAGATGAACATATAAATAGGAATCAAAATCACAGTCTGGTAAATGAACAAATCCATTTGCCATGTCGTCGTCAGCATTTTTTGCTTAAATTTTCCAAGGATTCTGAAAAAAATGAATTTAAAAGTTCGAGATTCATAGACGAGATTCGAGACGACGAGGTGAAAGGAGAAAAACGAAAAAAATGGAGTTTTATTCAAAAAAAAATTAGAGTTCTATTCAACCAACAAAAAAACGTTGATCATCCCGGAAGTCTGAAATTTCAAGGATCATAAAGTTTGGTGAATTTGGTAGATCAAAAATCCAAAAGTTGACGGCCACGCCCACTTTTGGGGTTCCCATGGTGGGAAAACGACAAATGTAGCATTCTTGTTATTATTAATACGTATGTCAGAGACAGATCCAAAAAAAAAAACAGGTGGCCTAGAAAACGTTTCGAGGGGAATTCTAGGCCATCGAAATAAAATTCTCCGAGTGATCGGAGAACTGAAAATGAGCATGAAGCAAAAAAGAGGAAATTTCATTTTTCAGAGAATTCAATTTTGAGCCAAAATTATTTTTGCTCTGTGAAGAAAAAAGCAAAAACAATTAAGAGCGGAAAAAACAGGATGAAAAACTGGATGAGAAAGAAAAAAACAAAGGGAAGTTTTCGCGACCTTGGCGCATTCTCGGTGATTAGACGAATTTCTAGTGTCTTGACGCGTGTTCAGTGCCTTGGTGCGTTTTCAGTGTCTTGGCGCGTTTTCAGTGCCTTGGCGCGTTTATTGTGCCTTGGCGCGTTTATTGTGCCTTGACGCATTTCCAGTGTGTTGGCGCATTTCTTGTGTCTTGGCGCGTTTATAGTGTCTTGACGCATTTGCGGTGCAACAAAAAAAAACAACAAAGAATTCAGTCCGATAATCTTTAGTTTTGGCGTTTTTTCCAATCGAGTTCTCCGGTTTACTGGTTTTGACGGATTCTCAAAATGGAGCTGATACTATTGTGGTGGAGCTGGAGCACCGTTCGGAGCGATTGGCACAAAATCGGGAGCCCCCGGGAGTGGCGGAGTGTCGGAGCACTTCATGGTGATCATGTAGACGTTGGGCTTGAGTCCGGGACGTTTGAACACCTCGGCAGCGTCGTTGTCGGTGAACTCGCACTGAAAAAAGAATGGTGAGTTGGCGCGTTTTCGGTGCCTTGACGCGTTTTGCGATACCTCAACATAGTTGATGGCCAACTTGTCCTCTTTCATTGGTGCCTTGGCGCGAACGACGACCAAGTTCAGAGTGAATCCCGGATTGACGAAATCGGTGTTCGGAGTGGTCCTGCAACGAATACAGTAAGCTTGAACTGGATTTTTTTCTTACTTGTAGACATCCACATTGGTGGTCTTGATCTTGATTGCGAAGCGGGTCTGGGTGGCATTGCTGATCTTGACGATCGCCTGCCCTTCTGGACACGCCCATTTCAGCGCGGAGGTACTGTAATGAGAACTTGCAGATCTAACTCAGAACTACAGTAACCCAAATGAAAAACTTACTTGAAGGTGAGAGACATTTCCTTGTATATCTGCACACTGAAAAGCGCTCAATTGGTGTACTTTCGAAGGAAGCAAAAACTGAGAACTGATTTTCGGACTTTTTCGATTTGAGGGGAACATTTTTTTTCGTCAGTTTTTTTGGATGACGTGGATCATACGGTGACATTTGGAATGAAAAAACTACGGAAAAAAAATGAAAAAAAAATTTTCTGAAAATTTTTACGTGAACGGAAATTTCAATGTTTTGTTCGGAGAAAATATGTTAGTTGGCGTGTTTTTTGTTCCTTGGCGCACTTTTCGTGACTCGACGCATTTCCGGTGTCTTGACAAATTTCTATCGCACTGACGTAATTTCGGAGACTTGACGCGTCTTTCGGTGCCTTGGCGTGTATTTCGTTCCTTGACGCATTGTCGGTGCTTTGACAAATCCCTGATGCATTGACTCATTTTTTGTGACTAGACGCGTTTTTTTTTTGCATCTACGCATCCAGGTGTCATGTCACATTTCTAGAGCCTTGACGTAATTTTGGAGACTTGGCGCGTTTTTGGTGTCTAGGCGTGTTTTTCGTTTCTTGGCGCATTTTTCGTGACATAGTCCGTTTCTAGTGTCTTGACGTGTTTTTGGTGCTATGGCGCATTCCTGGTGCATTCAGCGGAATATAAAACATAAAAATATTTCTGTTTGCACTTCCTGTTCCACAATGAGCAGTCCTTCTCGGTTCTCTGTCCTTGCTTTGATTTTTCGAACTTTTTATTTCTACATATTTTCAAGAAAGCAAAAATCCTACGATCCACTGGTTTTTGATGCATCCGCCCCAGTCACCCTTATTATCTGTTTACAACATGAGTATATTTTGCTCATTATTTTTTCGATAGACTCAAAAAAGCCAAAAAATCAGCAGGACAGCATTTTGATATGTCGTGGGAAACTGCGCAGAAAACTTTTTGTGTACTTGGATTTTTTTTTCAGAAACATTTTTTTTTTTCAATAGGCGGTTCATTAAGGGTGGGAAAACATCAGGAACATGGGTTTTGTTGCCAAAAAGTTTTCGAAAAAAAAAAAATTTTTTGAAAAATTTTTTGAATCCAAAGTTTTCAGAACTTTTTCCTTCTGACCAGTCTAGATTCATAGACTTCATGCTCTCACATGTGAAAATTGGGAAATGCTTCAGTGACTCTGATTCACTTTTCAGTTTTATAACTTTTCACTTCGAAAAATTTTTTTTTTTTGCTTTTCCGATAACTAGACGCGTTTTTGGCATCTTGACATGTTTCTAGTGACTTGGCTCATTTTTGGTGACTTGGCGCGTTTTCAGTGCTTTTCGGTTTCAAAAATGTTCTGCTTTTTTCAGTGGTAGATCAAAAAATGGTGCTTACAATCTATTGGCAGATGGATGTGGTGTTTTTGGAGGCTCTCACATTGTTTCCAGTTTATATAACGATTTTGGTGGATATTTGGATAAATCGAAAGAAGCAAAAGTTGTTCAAGAGCCCTTATTATACATTGATTTTGAGTCAGGTAGGTCAAAAAATTTGAAGCGAATGTTTTGTAGTCCACGAGGACAAGATGAATTCTCAGACTCCCATAACCTTCAGGGTCTCGCCGACAGTCTCATCATTCTTACCATATTCAACCTTCTTGTCGCCAGATATTTTCATGTCGGAAACGTGCTCCTCTACAGTATCCAAGAGTACGGTGTCGCTTCGTACCACTCGAATACAGGACCTCTGATGTTCATAGTTCGAATGTTCGGCATTTTTCTGATCACGACGCAGAGATACGTGGCAGTGTGTTGGCAGAATAGTCGGCTGAATACTGTAGGTTTTGGGGGGAGGTACTTGGCGCGTTTCTCGTGCCTTGACGTATTTTCGGTGCAGCCACAGTAATCCATTCCAGTTCATCGACAACCTCCATCCTCTGATCCTTGTCTTCATTCACTACACCGTCCCCTGCCTCCTCTATATACCAGCTTTTCTGGTCAGCGATGCCAAATTTCAAGACATTGACAAACTGTTCATCATCAACACACCTACGCATCTTCAGGTTTGTAGTCTTTGTAGTGTGTATAGTCTTACTGTCGAATTCCAGACCTTCTCTCTAATCGTGATCTCTTCCTTCTTGGTCGCCTCTGTTTTGGTGGTTCTTATGTATCTGTCTATCCTGAGAGTCCTCTTCGTTACCCGGAAAAACGGGAAGAATTCGCTGGGACAAACTGTTTTGTGAGTGCATGATCTACAGTAACCCTAGGAGTACTCTATCGGAGGTGTCGTCTTCACACATTGCTCAGCACCTCGATTGCTCATCATTAAATTTTGAAGAAGTTTCAGCCGCCAACGAGCGCTACGAAATCGAGAGATTCGCTTGGCTGCTCATGTGTTTCTACTGTCGGTGATGTCAGCGACGATTTTCACCTATTATTGGATCGAGTTCTCGATGGCCGAGAATCCGGATGTGAGTGGTTGGCGCTTTTTTGGTGTTTTGCCGCGTTTTCGGTTTCTTGACGCATTTCTAGTGCATTGACGTAACTTTGGAGAATTAGCGCTTTTTCAGTGCTGTAACGCGTTTTTAGTGCCTTGACGCGTTTTCGGTTTCTTGCCGTGACTTTAGCGACTTGGCGCACCTCTAGTGTCTTTGCGCGTTTTCGGTGACTTGGCGCTTTTTCAGTGTCGTGACGCGTTTTCGGTGCCCCCACAATGAAATTACGAATTTTGTTTTAGACTAGTCAGAAAGTCAGAAGTCAGAACCCTTCGAAAAGATTGTCATACCGTGGTAAAAATGACACCAATGTCTTGAGACAAAGTGGATGTGAATAAAACTGGTTGAACTTTTGGAACTCCATCAAAACTTTCAAAACTATAGAAAAAATGATTCCAGGACTCTGGCCGAAAAGCTCTCCGTGTGTTCTACCCGATTCTCTCCTCCAACTTTTCCTATATCAATCCATTGACCCTGATGGCGCTGAATAAGGATGTTCAGAAGATGATGAAATCTCAATTGAGTTGTTTCTCTGCGGTGAGTTTGAAAAAAAAAACTTGGCGGGAAATTTGAAATTTGAGAAAAAAAAATTAAAAATTTCAGATGCACACGCCTCAAGTTCAAGTGTCTCATGCAAGGATTCAGGGCAGCAAGAGTGATATGACAATTTGATTTTCTTATTTTGAAAATTGTTGTAAAAAATCAATAAATCTTTCCAGAAAAATCAAAAATCTATCGATTCCTCAAATATTTCTCATCCAAATACTTTGACTTTGCTCCGAATCTCGTCGCGTTGAAAAGTTTGAAAAATTCGGAAGAATTGAAAAGTTTCGAATCATTGTTTTCGATTTCGACGAACTGCTTGCCTTTGATGATGATATTCTGAAAAAAAGGAAAATTTCAGAAAAATTTTGAAAATTTAGTTGGAAAAAAGTGTCACCTCGATTCCTGGTAAAAATGCGTTGCTTAGGTATCGGTTGTTCCGGATTTGAATCGCTGGTTGGGATTCTGGAATTTCGAAATTTTCAAAGAAGGTTCTGGAGAACTCAAAAGGGTTCTAGAGGATTCTGACGGCTTCAGGAAGATTCAGGAAGATTTTGAAGGATTCAAATAGGTTCAAACGTATTTTTCTGAAACTCAGGAGATTCTAGAGAGCTAAAACGATTTTCAGATGACAAGATTCAAAACCTCGAAAAATTAAGAATGACTAGACTTTAATTGTTTGGATCTTGTGAGTCCAAGCCAGATGGATACCTGACGCCTTCGGATGATTCCGAGATTCTGAGATTCTGAGATTCTAAAATCCTCTAACTCACCATCCAAATTTGCAATGTATTTGAGTCCTGCCAGAAAATCCAAATCCACCAAACTCGAGTTTTCGATTCTCAGTCTTCCAAACAAAGCAGTCACATTCTTCAACTTCTTCACATACTTCTCATCACCATCTCCGATGCTCAATGCTCCAAAAATGTGCTCACATCCTTGCTCCAACCCTTTCATGCTCTCAAAAGTGCACATGTTCGAGAATCCAGCGACTCCGAATTTCTCGCAAAACTTTGCATGAAGATGAGTAAAAAACACATTGGACTTCAGAAAAGCCAATATTTCTTGAGCGTTCATACAAAATTCCGGATGCAAATTTTCCAAATTCACAAATCGATTTCCGTGCCAATCATACTGTATTCCCAAGAACCATGGCAAATTGAGACGGGTCATTTTGGTATTATTCTGTATGTTCACAAAAATCTCATCTGTCAGACCAATGTTCTTAATCTGAACCTCCCACAGTATCTCGAAAACCGATAGATCCTTCCAATCAGTATTCTGAATCCAGAAATGTCCTTTGACGAATCGGATTCTGCCCAAATTTCCGATTCCAGAAAGTTCCGAGGTAATTTTTAGGCCACCGAATAAATACTCACATGTGGCGTAGGAACTCGACACGGAATCAGTAAGATCGTCACCTCGGCAACCTGAAAATTTCGAGAAATCGGGTCTTGACGCGTTTTTGGTCCGTTGACGCGTTTTTTGTCCTTTGGCGTGTTTTCGGTGACTTGACATGTTTCTAGTGACCTGAGGCATTGTCGATGTTTTACCGCAGTTTTAGTGTCTTGATGCGTTTCTAGTGCCTACAGTGACTTGGCTCATTTTTGAATCCTTAGCGCATTTTCGGTTACTTTGCGCATTTTTGGAGCTTTGCCAAATTTCTTAGTGTCCTGGGACATTTCTACTGACATGACGCATTTTCCGTGCGTGCTCCAACCTACCACAATCTCTCAAATTCCCGGAAGCCCTCACATCGATATACGTATTCTTGACCGGATTTTTCTTCAAACTGTAGGCATACAATTTTCGATTCCCCTCAATTCGAACTTCACATTCTTTGTAGTCATCATCATTCCACACATAGAACTCGTTCAACACGGAGATATCGGTCAAATTGAAATTGTTGCGGATGAAAAAGCCGTCTGGAAAGAGGAGATTGAGAGAAATCGACTATGGCGCGTTTTCGGTGAGTTGACGCGTTTTCGGTGAGTTGACGCGTTTCCGGTGCTCAAACTCACAAGTATCGCAGAAAAAGTTGAACTCTCCATACTCGTTGTCTGTGTTGAAAAACGATAGACTTCTGACTCCAGAATTCAGAATATTGATCCCTCCGAAAAGTGTATGCATATTTTCGAACACTTTCTTCATTTGAGGCTCCGGCAAGTCCGTGTTCTCATTGATCGTCAGAATTCCACAAACTTCTGCACATTTTGGGAAAAATTTCACTGTTTCCGAAGTGATTTCAGAGTGGTTGAAAGTGCAGGAGGGGTCTGGAAATTGGTTGGCGCGTTTTCGGTGCGTTGGCGCGTTTCTAGTGACTGACTTACCACAAGAATAATAACTCTTAACCTTTTCCAGGTCATCCTGAAATGCCGAGCCACAAAAATAGATGAGAATAGAAAAAAGTAGAGCCGAAAATTTCATTTTGAAGGTCTAAAAAAGAGTGACAAATTTTTCACCTCAAAAAACTAAAATGTCTTGTTTTCCTCCGAAGTTTTTCATAATTATACCTTTCGCGAATCTCGTGATCTTTTTGAAAACTTGTGACTGAAAAATTCTAAAACTTCTCATTTTTGATGCATCAAACTCTACACAAATGAAGATTTTCCTATTTATCTCTGCAATTTTCAACTTAACTTTTGGCTACTTTGTAGCTGATATTAAACGGATAATAAGATACCATAATTGTGGTCAGAATTTGAATTTCGCGCCAAAAAGTTTTTCGAATTATTTTTTCAGACCCCGAATGCATATTCCATTATTATGAGCTGAACTCAAGTACAGTAAACTTTTTTCCAAATTGCGAAAAAGTTTGTGGTTTTTTGAGACTCGACGAGAAAACGGATTTGAGTGAAAATGAGATGAAAGTGGTTTTCGGGGAAATGAAGATTTTGAATGGAGGAATCAGAATCGAGAATTCGAATTTGAGAAATTTGTCGATTTTCGAGGAAAATTTGGAGTTCGGATGTCAAACTCGTAAGTGTCTTGACCCATTCTTGGTGCATTGACTCACTTCTAGTGCCTTGACACACTTCCGGTGTCTTGGCGCCATTCTGGTGCCTTGACGCACTTCTGGTGCCTTGGCACACTTCTGGTGTTTTTGACCCATTTTTTGTGCCTTGGCGCATTCCTGGTGCTCTCGCGCATTCCTGGTGCCTTGAAGCACTTTCGGATGCCTTGACGCTTTTCTCGTGCTTTGGCACCATTCTGGTGCCTTGACTCATTTCCCGTGCCTCGGTGCATTTCTGCGACTTGATCCAACTTTTTCAATTTTTCAGACGGTCTCCTGATCCGAAACAACTCGCAACTCGAAGACGCCTGGATTATTACAAACCTCACGTATATGGATGGGCGGAGTTTCAAGAAATGCGAAATTCAAGTTTTGCAAAATCCAAAATTGAACTCAGCGGAGCTCTGTGAGCATCCAACACTTTCAAGTTTTCTTGACATGAAGACAAGTGGGAATTTGGAAGATTGTGGTAATCAGTGAATCCGCAAAAAGGGGCGGAGCTTATATTTTTTCAGGATGCCAAGGAGGTCAAATATCTGAAAATTCATCGAGCCAGTTTTCAGATTGTACAAATATACTTGGAGGATTGGAGATTTGGAATTTTTCGAATTCTCTGGGAACTTTGCAGTCATTTTCGAATATTGCTCATATCCATGGGAATTTGAAAATTCGGAATTCAAATTTTCAGAATTTATCGTTTTTTGAAAGCTTAGAATCTGTGAAAGTTGAGAATATGGGATTAGAGGAAACGGTGGTTTTTGAACTTCGGGAGAATCCGAAAATGACAAGATTCGGGATTTCGAGTTTAAAGGTACAGTAATCTACAGTAATTAGGGATAAAAAATTGAACTTTTCTTCAGGAATTCTCCAACATCCACGAAGGATATTTGATTGGAAATTTTCAAAATTTACACCCAAATTTTTGTCTGACGATTGATGAAATGCGGTTTTTTCTAGAATCTCGAATGGTTTTTATGAATTTGGAGGCGAAATTTTGCAATTTGGAAGATTCTGGAGCTTCTGTCGACCCAGAAGACGTCAAAATTTGTGAATTCCCGAATATGGCCGATTTGGATTCTGATTGTTCTTATATTTTCGGAAACTTGAAAATCGATTTTGGGGATCAAAAATATGTCGGAAAATTGGGAAAAATTTCTCACATTTTTGGAACTTTGACGGTGGAAAATACGGATTTTGAGGATTTGGGATTTTTGTCGAGTTTGGAGTTTATTGGGTCTTTGGATGGTAAGAAAGTTGACTTTTTGAGACCGGGACGTTTTAGAACCGCAATGGTTTTGAAACGTCCCGGTTGCGAAACGTCTCGGTTCTCAAAAACTAATTTATCAGAATCTTCCCCGGTGATCCAAATCGTATCCAACAAGAAACTGAAAAGTGCATTTTTCCCGAATTTGAAGGTAACTTTTTTTGATATACCCATTTTGTTTGACCTACCAATTTTTTTCAGAGCATCATCACAAGAGGAGAGTTCTACGCCGTGATTCATTATAATCATCCGAAGTTGGGGAACATCAAAAATTTGGGGGATTTCAAAATTTTCGATATCAAATGGATACCGCCGATTAGTTTCTATGGAGGAGATTGGGGTGAGTTTTGAAATGACATTGGTTGCGAAATGGCACGGTTTCGAAAAGCCTCAGTTTGAAAACTTCCCGGTTTTGAAATATCTTTCCTGGTTTCGAATCGTCTCGGTTTGGAAATGTCTCGGTTTCAAAACTTCTTGGTTTCGAAATGTCCCGGTTTCAAAACTTCACAGTCTCAGAATGGGTTTCAGAATGTCTCGGTTTTGAAATGTTCCGGTTTCAAAACTTCTAGGTATGGGAACTTCACGATCTCAGAATGTCTCCGTTTCAAAACGTCCCATAACCCAATTTCACTGAAGAAATCTTTTCAGGCTGCCCCACCTCGAAATCCACCATCCTCGATCCATCATTTTTCGAAACCTGCTCTACCCTGATACATGGCCTAGAAATTTCTAGTCCCTCAATTCCGCAATATATCAATAACTTGAAGAATGTCAAAACTTTGATCGGCGGACTCGAAATTTCAAATACGAATTTGGAAAGCTTATCGTTTTTGGAAAAGTTGGAAACTTTGAAATCTTCGAATGGCTCAATATTGGAAGGGATCAATATCAATATTCATGATAATCGGGAAATGAAACAATTGGGATGGACAAATTTGAAGGTACTGTATGGAAGGGGCGGAGCTTAACTCTTTAACAGTTTTTCGAAAAAATTTTCCAGACAATCAACTTCCCGTATACTAACACTATAAATTTGGAAAATTTGCACCCAGATTTTTGCATTTCTCTTCAAGAAATGACCGTATTCCTGGACGCCAACGCAAACTTTCTGAATCTTCACGCCCGTTTTTGCGACTTTGAATCCGAATTTCAAATTCCCGCCAAAAAAGTTTGCAAATTTTCAACGATGCGCAGTTTGAGCTCAGATTGCGTTCACATTTTCGGAGATTTATCCATTGAAAGCGGCGATGAAGAGCATGTGGAAAAGTTGAGAAGTGTCACACACATTTTCGGCACTCTATCGATTTTTCACACGGATTTGAGAAATTTGGATTTTCTCGGAGCGCTGAGGAGAATGGCAAATTTGAATGGTGAAATTTTTGAACAGAATTTTTTTTTAAATTTGTGAATTTTCCAGAATCCCTTCCATTGATCCGAATCATCAACAATAAGAGTTTGAAGAACGTGGAATTGCCCAAGATGAATGTAAGATTTGTTGTTTGCAAAAACAACGACACTCCGCACATTCCGCCTAGGCTCCGCCCCCTTTTGCGAGCCTGGCACGCTGTTGCCGCACGCGGTTTGAAATCACCAGAAAAGTGGTTTTTTGAGCGAAAAACAGTCAAACAATGCAGCTCGAACAGTGTGTGTTTTTCGAAAATATTTCGAACAGAAATTTTTCAAAAAATTTTTCGAGAAAAATTTTCGAACAAAAATTCTCAAAAAAATTTTCGAAGGTCATCGAAAATCACACACTGAGCTCAAAACACTACATATAATCTAATAATATTTCGAAAATTTCAAAAATTTTCCAGGGCTCCATTTCCAAAGACTATCCCGTCTCGATAATCGAGGAAAATGACATTTTTCAATCCTCGAAATATTGCATGAAATTTCAGTATAACACCAGAACCAATGTCTCTTATAATGGAGCCAATTGTCGTGAGTTTTGAGCAAAAAATGATTTTGAAAAAAAAAAGAAAAAACTACTTTTTTTTTCAGGAGGCTACACGATGACTTCGAATGGTCGCAAAAACTCATTTGTTCTCATATTTTTCTCCATTCTTCATTATGCATCAAATTAACATGGGCAATAAAATCATCGTAAAGAATTCAAATTTCGCGCCATTTTGTCCGTAATTTCCATACACTTCGATAACTGGATTTGGGTAGGGTGGATTCTGAAAGTTTCGAGAAGTTATGACCTGAGCAATTTTAAGTTGAGCAATAGATACCTGCATGACGGGAAACGTGACATTTTTCAGTTTCCGGTTATGTTTGATCCGAATTATTGGGGACTTGTCGAAACCAGAATCGTTGGATAATATGGTGTCTGAAAAGTTTGAGAGTTGCAAAACTTCATAGTTGCGAAATGGCATCATGGTTTCAAAACAGGACGGTTTCAAATTGAAGTGGTTTTGGAACGTCCTAGTTGCCAAATGGCGTAGTTTCAAAATAGGCCAGTTGGGAAACGTCCACAGTGTTGAAATGCCTTGCGAAATTTCTTGGCTGGCTAGTAATCTAGTTTTTTTAAAAACAAAATGTCATGTTTTACTCAGAGTTTCGGAATGCCCTGGTTGCGAAATGGCATGATTTCGAAATGACATGTTGCGAAAAACCAAAGTTGCGAAGTGTCCCAGTTTTGAAATGCCATTGGTTTCAAGATTCGAAGGTTGCGAATCGCCTTGGTTTCAAAACGTCCTAGTTGCGAAACGTCCCGAAATTAAAACTCACCCATTTTCAAACTGGCAACTTGTCTCAAACTGCCCAAAAAACTCAAATCCTCCAATTTCTCCGTATCCTCAATTTCCAAAGCTCCATGAATATTCGTAACGTTTTTCAACTTTTCCACGAAAGTGTCATCTGCAGAGCCAATTTTCACGTCTCCAATAATATGCTGACATTCTGAATCCAGCGTCTTCAAATTCTCGAAAATGCAAGTTTTCTCTCCATCTCTCCGAGTAAGATTCGAGCAAAATCTTGCTTGAATCTTTTGAAATGTCAGATTGTTTTCAGCGAAAAGTTGAAACTCATTGGTGGTCAGACAGAAATCCGGATGGTTGTTAGCCAGAATTACTGTACCGTTTTTGGGAAGAATTGTCTGAAAATTGATGAAAAATGTACCCGAAAATTTCGAGAAACTCACCTTCAGGGAGTCGAATCCAAGTCGTCGAAGTTTTGGATTGTTGAAAATTTTGAAAGTGAAATTTCTGTGGAAACTGGTCAAATCTATAGTCTCCAAGTTCGCGAGAAACGATAAATCCTCTAAATCGGTTTCAGAGATTTCCAAGTTACCCGCCAATTTTGTCAATTTGGATACAGCGGTCCAGTTTAGACTAGAATTCACTGTTTGGATTTTGAGGCCGCCTGTGATGGTGGAGCAGTTTGAATAATAGGCGAGAGCTTTGGTTCCGATTCTGACGTTCATGCAGTCTGGAAATAGGAGACGTTGGGAAACCGGGACGTTTCGAAACTGGGTCGTTTCGCAACCAAAAAAGTCCGAAAAAAAACAACGTCACTTTACAGCCATGAAGTTTCGCAGCTAGCTCATTTCACAACCGTGCCATTTTGCAACCATGACATTTAGAAATAGGACACTTTGAAACTAGGACACTTCGCAACCATACATTTCTGTATTCAGGCCATTTCGGAACTGGGTCGTTTCGCAACAAAAAAACTGTCCAAAACAATCTCACTTCATAACCATGAATTTGCAAAGTTGTCTCATCTCGCAACCATGCCATTTTGCAACTGGGACATTTCTAAACTGGACACTTTAAAACTAGGGAACTTTGCTACCATAAATTTCTGTATCTATGCCGCTTCGAAACTGTCCCATTTCACAACCATGAACTTTCGAAACCGTCTCATTTCGCCCCGTTTTTTCCCAAGACCTACCACAACTTTTCAAATTTCCATACGCGTTGAAATCCACATTCTCTTCAGAATTCTGTTTCTCACAATACGGGGAAAAGTCCAACTTTGGGTTCAGAGCAACATGCCAAACGAATGGGTTCATCGCTTTCCAGTTTTGCAAAACTGACAAATCCGAAAGTTCCGAGTTTTGCCCCACTACTATTCCATCTGGAAATGGAACATTGTTTTTTTTGAATTCAGAAATACGTAAAATTGAATTTCCATTCGAACGATAGTATTTTCAAGTGATGAAAATCAAAATGAGCCGAGTTATAAGCGATTAAGAGCAAAAATGGGCAAAATTTTTAGGAACAAAATTTTTCGAAAAAATTTTTGACCCACTAGAAGTAAAATTTGATTTCCAATCGAATGGTAGTATTTTCAAACTTCAAAACATAAAATGAGCCAAGTTATAAGCAATTTCTCTACACCCACTTACAGTAAACCTCCCGGAGATCTGGCAAAAACTTGTTAAAATTGGTGAATTTTGTGAATTCGATTTGCAGCCTTCCGTATAGAATTTTCAGATTTTTCACAGCAAACGTCAACTGATTTTCAGTTAGATTAGTTCTCGCCCCATTGATATACAAATTTCCGCATACAGTAGTACAGGAAATCGGCCAGTTACGGTAGTTTTCAGTCGTAATGGAGCTGTCTGTGACAATGCATTTGTCTTCTGAAATTTTCTCATGAAATTTTTATGGAAATTTTGAAAATATTCTTACCGCAAACTGTCTGCGAAAGTACTGTAGGGAGAATCCCAAAAACCAATGAAAAGATGCCGAATGAAATCATCTGAAAATGGTCACAAGATGTTGCTTGAGAAGGAAAGAAAATTGAAGTTTTCAAAATTTCCGAGAAAACTAAAATTTCATAAAGTTTGAAGAATAATAATAGGGTTTATCGGAGATTGAAGTATCTATTGGACATCTGATATTGAGTGAGAGATTTTGAAATTTTGAGATTCTGACATCATGAGATTCTGAATGCTTCTGAATTCTTTAGAGTCTTCCTAAACTTTTCAGAATCCTCTGGAGTCTTCCAGAACCTTTCGGACTAATTAAAACGTTCTAGAAATCTCTATTATCCTTCGAAAACATCATGAAGCCACCAGATTTTTTCAGTGTCCTCCAGAATCCTCCAGAATCTTCCAGTGTCTTCTATGATCGTCCAGAATTGTTCAGAGTTTTCCAGAACCATTCAGAATTCTCTAGAATCTCCCGAAATTCTCCAGAATCATTCAGAATCTACCAGAATCTTCCAATATTAAAATTTGAAAATCTCAGATTCTCAGAATCTCCGATTCCAAGAATCTAATAATTGTTGTGTATAGTTTGATCTGCTTGATAATTCTGTTTTCCATTTTGCATCGAAAATCTGAAAATTTGTCATTTGAAAAACTTCTAAATGCCGATTCTCAACCTATCATTAGTCGGTGGGCTATGAACTCACTTCACTCTTATTTCGAAGTATTTTTTTCCAAAGTTTCAAATTTCGCGCCATAAAAAATCGAAATGTTCAAAATCTCCACTACAACCACTCCTAATCCCATAACCACCCAAAGATGGTACGGTAGAGATCCGCTAGACTACTATTATTATGAAGGTGGCCCTGATCCGGATTGGGAAACTCTCCCCGACACCATTTTCACTCCCAGAATTCAAGCGGAGATTCTGGAGAATTCCGAAGTCGTGGATCACATTTTTTCTTACGTCGGAATCCTCTTGAATCTTCCCCACTTTTTTATTCTTACTCGAAAAGAGCTACGGTCTAATGTGGTCTTCCTTATTATGATTGGAATTTGTCTATGTGATCTGCTGGTTTTCTCATCGAGTATTTCGGAAAAACTGCTCCATTCGGAATATCGGAGATCTGGCCTGTGTAATGATCGACTTCATTGGTGGCTCTTATTAGCTGAAACTTTCTCAAAAGGAGCTCAAAAGTTTGGAAGGTTGAATTCAGCTGGTTTAGCCTTGAGTATGGCATTCATTCGGGCGATTACTGTAATGTTTCCGATGAGTACGGTGGCTTCGAAAGTTATGCAGGCGAAGTTTGGGGTGCTTCTGTTATTGGCGATGTTTGTAGTTTGCTCTCTTTGGTATACGGTATTCTACAGTAATGTTACGATAGAGTTTTTTCCGAATATAGATGACGAGACTAGGTGAGACCTCATTTTCAAATTATAAAGCTCATTTTGGCTATCATTTCAGCGGATGCTACTGGGTCAGAGATTGGAGTCTGGGTCTTTACGAGTATCTGGAAGGATTCATAGTTTGTATTCTAACATGTTTGTATGTCATCGCCACATCTACACTGATCATATCATTGAGGCATGCGCAGAAAAGGCGGAAGAATTTGAGAGGAAATGAGGATAAGTGAGTTTGGTCGGTGTGATTATCTGGGATCCTCGAGTTCTGAAAATGGACTTACAAAAAGTTTCATCCAGAACGGACCATTTTGCGCCGAGTTACAACATTTTGAAGTTGAGGTGCGAGTGAAGAGAGAGGGTGCAGAGAAACGAGATTGTGTCTGCGTCTCCACCAAAAGTTCAAAGGACCGTAACTCGGCTTAAAGTGGTCCATTTGATTTGAAATTTTGTGGAAACCTCTGAAATGAAGTTTGCATCCGATCAAATGCAAAAACTCTTGAATTGAATACTTTTATAAAATTTATAAAATTTCAATTTTCTTAGTTTTTGCTTTAAAGTGTTTACTTTGTTTGACAATCAATTTTACATCATTCTTAAAAAGTTTCACTCAAAACGGACCGTTTTGCGCCGAGTTACAGCCCTTTGAAGTTGAGGCGAGAGGGAGAGAGGGTGCAGAGAAACGAGAGTGTGTCTGCGTCTCCACCTAAACTTCAAAGAACTGTAACTCGGCTTAAAGTGGTCCGTTTGGTCTGAAAATTTGGTAATCCACCAAACTTGTCATACTTAATAGGATGCAGTGAAATTTGCCTGTCCTCTCATTTTTCCGTTCCTTTTCAGAGGCTCCAACACCTCCCTCCTTGTCACCGTAATGGCCATCTCATTTTTCATCGCCGAACTCATTTACAGTCTCATTTTCCTCTTCAGCTCTCAGTCTATTCTCAGATCAAGTCTAGCTGTCGAGTACGCTTTTTTTCTGAATTCTATAAACCAGTATATCACTTTCAGACAACTCACTACCGTATTCAGCTACATCTCCAAAACGATTCTTACTGTGAACTCGATTTTTCATTGCTTATTGAGTTTCTTATTATCTTCTCAGTATCGCGCAGTGGCCAAGAAGCTGTTGAGACTCGATCGGAAATCAAAGGTGAAGTTGAAAATGGATTCATTATAATGAAAGAATTTTCAGGAAGATTTGAAAAGAGCTCCTTCGAGTTCCGGAAGAGTCGCCACTATCCAGACGTTGCCAGATTCGGAGACTTGATTTTTTTTGTGTTAGTCCGACACCACGACTCCTATCTTGTTCCGTTGTACTCCAAAAATTTTCATGAAAAATTTTCGATACGGCCTCTGAAGATACACCATACAACATGTAGCACATGCACCATGTGTGGAGATCACGAAGAATGCCAGATTGTTGATTTCTTGTTGATAAGAATAGTCGGTGAAAAATCGATTCAGAAAAGTGATAAGCTTGGGGATCATCATAAGGAAAAGGGGGATGGTAACCTGGAAAAGTTCGGAATTTTTTGAGGTTTTTGGCACAGTGCCGATAGTTTTGACCTACATACCTGGAGACTGATACTCCGCATCAATTCTTTCTGGATTTTGAGGGTCCCTATAGAGATTCTAGATTGTTCGAACGATTTCTTCATAGTGGTTCTGATCAGAATAACGAATCCAGAAACTTGGAAAATGTAAAACGAAGTCAAAAAGAGTGCTCGTTTTTGGAGTTTTGTGTTGTCCAAGGATGCGACGAAGATTGGGGATTCTGGGAAATCGAATTTCTGGATTTCGGGATGAAGCTGAAAAATTGGAATCTGAGATTTCGAGATTTTGAGATTCTGAAATTCCGAGATTTTGATTTCGTAAGATTCTGAAGGATTCTGGAAAATTCCAGAGGATTCTGGAGAATTTGAGAGGATTCTGGAGAATTCCAGAGGATTCTGGAGAATTCCGAAAGATTCTGGAAGATTCTGAATGATTTCGGAAGATTCTGGAGGATTCTGAGTGATAATTTTGAAAATTTTTATGCGAATTGGAAAACGAAAACTTTGAATTGATTAAACTATAGACCTCGATTTTTGGATTCTCAGAATCTGAGATTCCGAGATTTCGAGAATCGGAATCTTACCTCAAAAATCATCCGTCTCGCTTCATTTTGCTCCGGAAAACTTGCTAATAGTGGAACGACAATTAGAAAAGCTAAAATATAATTGCCAACAAAAAATATATGCCGAAAAAAATTCCAGGCCGATTTTTCGATCAAAAGTTGATGAAATCGATTCTCGAAAATTGATACAGTAGCGATACTGACCACTGAAAATGAGAACTTTGGGTTTTCAAGATTCCCATGAAAAAACTCACAAATCAAAAATCCCACTATCAAAAAGATACAGTACTCAGTTTTCAGTCCCAAATTTCGCTTCAAAACACCCATTGGAAATCCGGCAAAAGCTGGAACACAAGAATAGGGTTGAACCAGAATACTGAATAGCACATCCAGAGAACAGGCGAAACAATGTAAGATGAGCAATGAGCTTTTCGTGGATTTCATAGATTTGGGGGTTTCGAAGAGAATACAGTAGCCACCGAAAGTGTGAATGGGGAGGGAAAAGAATCCGATGAAATAGAGGATAGAGGAATAGTTGGAGGGGCAGGTGAGGAGGGAGAACGTCATAAAAGAATGAGAGAAAGTTGTAAATTTTCGGGTGTTTTGAGAGATGACAAGAAAACATCATTATGTGCGTCGAATAATAGAGAGGCTATTTTTCAAGAAAAGGAAACACGACGTTAATGAGATAGATGATAACTCATAACTAACCTCAAATTCTCGCCCTCTCAATTTTAATCCAATCTTGACGCAGTTTATAATTTAGAATTTATTTTCAACGTGACATTCCATATAATTTTTTTCACAGATTTTTTTTCTGCCACGTTTCACAACACACAATCTCCCCTCTCCGGTTCCCCAGAGTTTCAGTTCTCGATTCTCTAGACACGATGAAAAGTATTCCGCTTCTTATCGTGTTTATTGGGTACATTCTCATTCGCGATTCGTCTGGAGCTTCGTTAGACGCCGCACAAGAGAAATTCATAACTGCTTTGAATCAGGGAAGACGGCTGTTGGCGAAGAATGAGAATATTTCAAATATGCATGAGTTGGTAAGCGAGGTTTGAGGGGAATAGACAAAAGAGAACGCCTGATTTTCAGATCTGGAATAGTAGCCTTCAAGATGCACTATCTTCGAAGACTTCCGATGAGATGAACAATTCTTCAGAGTGGTATCTATGGTGGATTAAAAGAGGAAACCTTTCTTCAAACTTCAAACTCTGCAACGACTGCGTGATTCGAGGACAGAACAGATCAATTTCTAAAAATAGGAAACTTTTCTTCCCTCGTCAGAGGACAATAGCATGTGCTGAGAAAGACGATTTCTTTGTTTGCTTGCTCGGCCCAAGGTTAGTCGAATTTACAGGTCATTCCAAATCGATATTTTTTCAGTCGACTCCCCAAAGATATCGTTGATGGACCGCCAGGAACCAATTGTCGAGATGGCTTCAAGAATAACAATAACGGATTGTGCTCAGCTGAGAAACAGAAAGATCTGAGAGTTTCCATACCTTCATCTAGCAATTCTAACCAACGGGTTTTGCCTGAAGTGAAGCATGATCCAAAAGAAGAAAAGTTAATCGTTGAATTGAATGAAATGAGACGTGCCATTGCCAAGAATATGAGCATACCCAATATGCATGAGTTGGTGAGAAATAGAACACAGAAAAAGTAAGGACCTTCCACGTTTTTTTTTCAGTCGTGGAGTCATAAGCTTCAAGTCGAAGTGAACACACTTTCATTGGAAAACATCGTGGAGACTTGGGACTTCGAATTGTTTAAGAAACCTTCCTTCTCAACTGGCATTGATGGAATCATTTTAGTATGCTTTCATGGAAATATAATCACATGCGGGGCCTTCCATCCTACCAAAACAACGGTTGCTTGTGCGATGAGAAATTTTAAGGCTGGGAAATTCGTCTGCTTGCTTGGACCAGGGCCAAGGTGACGCAAATCCCGACTCTATTTTGAGTACTGTGTTCCATTTCCAGAAAAAAAGAAGAAGCGCTGATTAAAGGACAACCAGGGACCAAATGCCAGGATGGATTCAAAATCAACAGTGATGGATTGTGTTCGGCAAGCGATCCTAAGAATCTGACATTGCCTGAAGTGAAGCTGGATCCAGAACAAGCAAGTTTCATTGTGAACTTGAATGAAATTCGACGAGCAATGGCCAAAAAACAGAGAGCAGCTAATATGCATGAGTTGGTAAGGGAGAGCACCCGAAACTACCTATACAGTTTTTCTGAATTTTTCAGACATGGAGCCGTAAACTTCAAGTTGATGCAAACACATTGCCACTCAATAACATGCCTTGGAAACACAACACGATGGATCAACTTTCTATCGAAGCGAGCATTGGCACAATATTGAAATCGTCGTGCGTATCCAATAACGAAATGAAATGCCCCCTTTTCTACCCCGACGAGACAACAATTGCTTGTGCAAAAAGGAATGACGGAACCCGCGAAAGATTCATATGCTTAGTTGGATCGAGCAAAGAGTAAGCCTAAATTGTGATAGTATTTTCGGCACTAGGGTATTTTAGTGAAACAACCTTTGTGCTGGTCACTGGAACACCAGGAACCCAATGCAAAGATGGATTCAAGAACAATAACGATGGATTGTGTTCGGATAAGCCGATTCCGCTAAGTGCGAAGTGGAAGATGGAACCGAAAAAGTTCATTTCCGATTTGAACGATCTGAGACGAAAACTTGCGATCGAGAAGAAGATTTCCAACATGCATGAATTGGTAACCCCTACAAACATGAAAACTACTGTAGTTTCATTTTCAGACCTGGGATGAGAAAATGCAAGCTAAGCTGGATTCTCTGAAACCTGGGGACTTGGATAAATTCAAGGATTCGAATCAGTACAGAGTAGTTTTTGGGAGCTTCGAAAAAAATCAAACGGAACATTCCAAAGAGTGCATAGCCAAGACGAATTCAGAAGAAAACTGTGCATACATCTACCCCAGACAGAAAACTGTTGCATGTGTTTCTAAACCACCAAACATCATTTGCTACTTTGGTCCAGAGTGAGTGAAAATATTTGAGAACTTCTAAGAAAAAGATCCGATTTTAGAAAATATCAAGTCCGCTTTGAAAAGGGAAATTCTGGAGAAAAGTGCGACCCGGGATTCGAGAATGACCTCAATGGATTATGCACTGTGATGGCGCCGAAACCAACAACGCCTTCTAAAGCACCAGCAACATCCACTTCCCTTCCTCCTGCTCCACAGAGAACAACTGCTGATCCGAAACCAACGAACTCATCTGCGTCTGTAGTCACTTCTCGAGCTCCAGAAGTTCCAATTTCTCGTGCTCCAGAAATCTTGACGTCTTCAAAAGCACCGCCTGCTCCAACACGAAAACCCCCGTCCCTAATCACTCGACCAGTTCCAACTCTACCTGCAGAATTGAGAGACTACGAGGAAATGGATGGAGACGAGTATGATGATGATTTCCCGACGGATGAGCCGATGAAGATCAGTGGGCGCAGTTTTGAACTTTTCTTCTTAGTTTTGATTATGGTTGTTTTGAATGCATAATAAAGATGGCTGATGTTTCTGATTTGAATGTTGACGCATTTGAGATGCGTTGGCGCACATTCGGATGTTGGTGTGAGAAGTTCTGATGTTTGTTGAAGAAGTGCAGAGTTGATTAAGTGGCGTCTAACTGGCGAAAAGTGCCTTATAAATTCCTCGAATTCACTGATGAAGAAATTCTCCTGCGTAAACTTACCCATCTTCTTGGACGAGGTGAGCCGCCTTCATTGATCCAGCTGAATGGACATCTCTATTAACGGCGATTTGACGCACTTGCTCGACTTTGCCAAACCGCTTGACAGATGGAGCAGACCAACGAGAGGTCGGAAATCATCAAAGTTGTCCGGAAGTGATAAGCATTCAGACCCGATTTTAGCATAATAAGCAAAACTCTACTGAAAGTGCTTTTCAAGAAGAATGCACTCAAGCCGGTAGAAAAACTATACAATTCTTTATTACACTTTTAAAACAACCATAATCAAAAGCAAGAAGAAAAATCCAAAACTCCGCCCACTGGTCTTGTTCGGACTGTCCGTCGGAAAATCATCATCATACTCGTCTCCATCCATTTCAACGTAATCCCTCAATTCTGCTGGTAGAGTCGGAACTGGTCGAGTGATCAGAGGCGGGGGTTTTCGTGTTGGAGCAGCCGGTGCTTTTGAAGACGTCAGGACTTCTGGAGCTGGAGCAGCAGGAGAAACCTGAGATTCAGATGGCTTCGTCGGTTTTGGATTCGAAGGGGCTGTGGTTGAAGCTTCATTCAAGGAACACAATCCGTTGTGGTTGATTTTGAATCCTTCGTCGCAATCGGTACCAGGTGTCCCATATGTGAATTCAGTGGACAATTGTCTGGAATTTATATACTTTTATTTTAATCACTCAAGACTCTCCCTCACGCGGGACCAAAGAAACACACAATGTGTGTCGGGTGTCGACCACAACCAATCGTTTTCTGTCTGGGAAAAACGTAAGCACAGTTTATCCCGTTCGGATCGATACACCTTTTGTAATCTTCGGTGAATTTCTCAACAGGTTCATGAAACCATGCTACGAACCACTTTGAAGTCAAATCATCCCATTCATCGGGTTCGAGTGATTTCAGAGTCTCTTGTATTGTTTCTTGTATTTTAATATCCCAAGTCTGCAAAAAGAGGAATCAGAAGTTTCACTTTTTCGGAGGCTCACCAATTCATGCATGTTTGAGTAGTTTTGCTCACGTGCAAACTTTCGTCTCACATCGTTGAAGTGCCGTACAAGATGTTCTGGATCCAATTTGACCACAGGTTCAGAAGACGTCGGTGGTTTCGGATCTGCCGGCTTCGAAGGTTCGGTGACTGTTGAAGGAACTTTAGGCGCTTCTGTGGTGGGCGGAACCTTATCGGAGCACAACCCATCGTTGTTATTTTTGAATCCATCTCGACATTTGGTTCCTGGTTTCCCATTTATCAGAACATCGCCTCCCTTTCTGAAAACAATCAGCAATTCAGAAAATAGTCCAACTATAGACTCACCCTGCTCCTTCTCCAACTAAGCATACGAATTTGAGTTTTTCGTCAAACTTCCTCGATGTACAAGCAATGATAGTCTCGTTTGGATGGTACTCATTACAGGCTACAAGGTTACCGCGGATGCAATCTTTTACCATTTGTTCTAGACTCTTATTGATGCGAAGTGTCTCCATGGGAACAAAGGACCAGTTGTCCCATAATTCTTTGATGGGTAGCTTGTTGACTTTAACTTGAAGACCCTTATTCCATGACTGAAAAAATTATTGTTTTTTATTTCAAGATTGAATGCTCCATCTCTCACCAACTCATGCATATTGGCTATGCTTTGATTCTTGGCAAGGTCACGTCGCTTCATATTCAAATCCACGATGAACTTTTTCAGGGCGGGTTGCAGCGTAGCTTCAGAACCACTCGATGACGGTATATAAACTGTCGGATCTTTCTGTTTCTCAGCTGAGCACAATCCATTGTTGTTATTCTTGAAGCCATCGGAGCAATTGGTTCCTGGTGGTCCATCAATGATATCAAAAGGGTTTTGTCTGAAAATGATTCAAGCTTAGGAAGATCTGTAAACTCAACTAACTTCCGGCCGAACAAGCATACAATACAGGGCTCTGTACATGGTCTCTCAGCACACGTTATTGTCGTATGGAGGGGGTAGAAAAATGGAAACCTTTCTGAAATTGATCTTGGTGGTCCTCGAGTCACGCACTCTCCGGGGAGAAGATTGCATTTGAAAGTGATATCCTTTTTTAGGGAAACCCATAGATACCACTCTGAAGAATTGTTCAGCTCATCGGAAGTCTTCGAAGATACTGCAACTTGAAGGCTACTATTCCAAGTCTGAAAATCAGACGTTCTATTTTGTCTACTCCCCATAAACCTCGCTTACCAACTCATGCATATTCGAAATATTCTCATTCTTCGCCAACTGCCGTCTTCCCTCATTCAAATCCTTCATGAATTTTTTGAATTCTTCTGGCGCGGCGTCCAACGTAACTCCAGACGATTCGCGAATGAGAATGTACCCAATAAACACGATAAGAAGCCGAATACTTTTCATCGTGTCTAGAGAATCGAGAACTGAAATTCTAAGGAACCGGGGAGAGGAGCTTGTGTGGAGAAACGTGGCAGAAAAAAAAAAGCAATGAAAAAAGTTATATGGGAAGTCACGTTGGAAATATGCCAAATTTTCATTGATTTTCAACACGAATTTTGTCGATATGTTTGAACGGGACGTCATCAGGGCCACTCGGCTATGTTGATAAGAAGGCACAGTGGGAAAAAAAAGAAATTTTCAGTTGGACACTTCAGCACTCAACATCAGATGCCACCGGGCAAAAGTTCATAATGCTTACTATCAAAGGGTGCTTCTAATGCATATCATTATCTATTGAGTAACCTGATAAGAATACGTAAACTTCTTTTGAGTCGAAAGCTTTAAGAGTAAACATAGAAAACATTGAAAATGAAGAGATTCTCCTGCGTAAACTTTCCCATCTCTTCTTGGACAATTTGAGCCGCCTTGACCATCGTCTATGAATTTCAGCTATGAGTTTTGAAAATTCTGCTGAATCAAAGAATGCATTCAAGCCGATAGAAAAACTATACAAATCTTTATTACACTTTTAAAACAACAATAAGCAAAACCAAAAAGAAAACTCCAAAACTCCGCCCATTGGTCTTGTTCGGACTGTCCGTCGGAAAATCATCATCATACTCGTCTCCATCCATTTCAACGTAATCCCTCAACTCTGCCGGTAGAGTTGGAACTGGTCGAGTGATCAGGGGCGAAGGTTTTTTTGTTGGAGCAGCCGGTGCTTTTGAAGACGTCAATACTTTTGGAGCACCAGGAGTAAAATGAAATTCAGATGGCTCCGTCGGTTTTGGATTCGAAGAAACTGTCGAATTCACTTCAGAAGGCACCACCACTTCAGCAGCAACGGTGGTGGGATTAGGTGGTGGTAGTGGCGTCGTGGGTTTTGGATCCACCGGTTTAGAAGGTACTGTGACTGTTGAAGGAACCTTAGGCGCTTCAGTAGTGGGCGGAACCTTATCCGAGCACAATCCATCGTTGTCGTTCTTAAATCCATCTCGGCATTGGGTTCCCGGTTGTCCTTTAATCAGCGCTTCGACACCTTCTCTGGAAATGGAACACAGTACTGAGAATGGAGTCGAGACTTGAGTCACCTTGCTCCTGGTCCAACTATACATAAGATTTGAGGAACCTCTCCGTTCACTTCCCATTTTCTCATCGCACAAGCAGCCGTTGTCTGATTTGGATAGAAAACGGCGCATTTGATGTGGGTTTCGTTTACGCATGGCCCAGTTATTTCATCTAAGCTAAATGACATGGGATGTTCCTCAAACCGCGTGTAGTCCCGAGTCTCCTTGATTTTTTCGAAGAACAGTGTATCCACTTCGACTTGAAGCTCGTGGCTCCATGACTGAAAAATAAATGGAAGGTCCCTGGGTAACGTCTGCTCAATGTCCTACCAACTCATGCATATTAGCAATCCTCTGATTCTTGGCAAGGCCACGTCGCTTTTCATTCAAGTTCACGATGATACTTGCTTGTTCTGGATCCGGTTTCACTTCAGGCATCGAAACTGTCGGATCTTTCTGTTTCTCAGCTGAGCACAATCCGCCATTGTTGTTCTTGAATCCATCTCGACAATTGGTTCCTGGTAGTCCATCAACGATATCTTTGGGGAGTTGACTGAAAAAATATCGATTTGGAATGACCTGTAAATTCGACTAACCTTGGGCCGAGCAGGCATATGAAACAGGGCTCTGCTATCCCCGGATCGACTTTACATTGTCTCTCAGCACACGTTATTGTCGTCTGCCAGGGGTAGAAAAATGGAAACTCTCCATTAATTGATTTTGGTGGTCCTTGAGTCACGCACTTTCTCGGAAGATTGCATTTGAAAGTAATATCCTTTTTTAGAGACCACCATAGATACCACTCTGAAGAACTGTTCATTTCATCGTAAGTCTTCGAAATTACTGCAGCTTGAAGGCTACTATTCCAGGTCTGAAAATCAAACGTTCTCTTTTGTCTACTCCCCATAAACCTCGCTTACCAACTCATGCATATTCGAAATTTTCTCATTCTTCGCCAAAATCCGTCTTCCATCATTCAAATCCTTCATGAATTTTTTGAATTCTTCTGGTGTGGCGTCTAACGAAACTCCAGACGAATCGCGAATGAGAATGTACCCAATAAACACGATAAGAAGCCGAATACTTTTCATCGTGTCTAGAGAATCGAGAACTGAAATTCTGAGGAGGGGGAGAAGAGCTTGGGTGTGTAGAAACGTGGCGAGAAAAAACCTGTGAAAAAAAATTATACGGAAAGTCACGGTGAAAATATGCCAAATTTTCATTGATTCTCAACTTGAATTTTGCCGATATGTTTGAACGTGACGTCATCAGGGCCACTCGGCTATGTTAATAAGAAGGCCCAGTGGGAAAAAAAAGATGGTAGTGGGAAAACTTCCGTTCTCAACATCAGCCCTCTTCCAGGGATACTAATCAACAACAGGATGCTCATGATGAAACTACACACTCTTATCATCGTTATCCTCTTGCTCCTTCTATCCATCGCCATGTCTACAGTCACCCCGTCGGATCCCAAGGCTCCTTCCGAAGATTTGAAGAAATTCATCGAGGATCTCAACACGGAGAGACGTCGGGTTGCTGGTCAGTGTCACATCTCGAATATGCATGAGTTGGTGAGTGGGGAATAAAAACGAGCTCCATTGAGATTTCAAGGAGATGATTTCAGGTCTGGGATGAGGATCTTCAAAGGGAAGCGGACAAGTTTGAGGAAAGAATCGTGGAACAGTTGAATGCGTTGGTGGCAAAGCACAGATGCTATTTTGACTTCATCAAGGCATATGATGAGCAAAGTTATATTAATAACGATCGATCAAAATTTCTCATAACGAATAAATGGCAGTCAGAAACGGAGTTCCTCGCCGCTTACAATGTCTCAGTTTTTCTCTACCCAAAGCAAACTACAGTTGCGTGCAGGCAGTTCAAAGAAAAACTGCAGGGAAAAAGTGGAATATGCTTGTATGGAACTCAGTGAGTTTCTGTGCAGTTTCTGTAATCTTTCAGCTTATCAAAATGTTCCAGATTGTTGAATGAGGTCAAACCGATACGAGGTGAGCCAGCTTCAAACTGTTGGCCTTCGCATCAACGCAAGAATGACAAGCTGTGCGCCAAGAATCTGGATGTAGAGGAAAAACCTTCGGGTCCGTCCACCGCTAAGCCAACGTGAGTAGAAAGTGTCAACTAGTGAAAATGATGTGTCTGTTGAAAAACGAGGCTTCTTTTGCTTGACCATTACTGGTTACTTTCGACTTTTGTACGTCAAGGAAGCTTGTTGTTTGTCTTCATTCACTGAATGAAGTCTACCCAAGTCGCCAGACTTTTACAGATCATAAAACTTTTAGTAGATCAAATGTTATGATTACAGTACCACCACACTTCCACCACCACTAACAACTCCAAAAGTCATCACATCCACTGCACCACCGCCACTACCACCACCCAATCTCACCACCACCATCATTGCTGCTGAAGTGATGGTGCCTTCTGAAGTCAATTCTACAGTTTCCTCGAATCCGAAACCGACGGAGCGATCTGAATACCAGGTTACTTCTGGTGCTCCAAAAGTCTTAACGTCTTCAAAAGCACCGGCTGCTCCAACACAAAAACCCCCGCCCCTAATCAGTCGACCAGTTCCAACTCTACCCGCAGAATTGAGGGATTACGTGGAAATGGATGGAGACGAGTACGATTCAGATTTTCCGACGGACAGTCCGATGAAGACCAGTGGGCGGAGCTTTGGACTTTTCTTCTTGTTTTTCATTATGGTTGTTTTGAAGGTGCAATAAACGTTTATGTCTTCTTTTTGTCAATTTTGAAATTATTCGGTGTCGTTGCAACTTCCTTCTGCCTCGCTTTGAATATGATATCACTCTAGACGAATTGTCGCAAAAAATTTGAATTCAAGAAAATTACACCCTTCAGTCAAGTACCCGGTACACACTTCGAACTTGAAATTTTATTTTGAAGATTGGAATCGAAACATAAGTCAGAATTCTATAGAAAATTAGGCTTCTGTTGTGCCTGTAGCCCCAACAGCGACAACTGTTTTGGCCTTCCCACAAATCAGTTTTCTACAGAACTGCTTATAAGGAGAATGAAAATAGAGCATGATGAGAGTTGCAGATGCACCATGAATGGATAGTAAAATGTAGGTCATGTTGTTCAATTCTGGAGTGTTTCTGACTAGTTGAGGAGTAGCCAGGATGAGTTGGGGTACAGCGATCATTAGGGCGGGGATGCTGATCTGAGAAAACGCGTGAAATTTATATCATTCAATAGCAAATTTTGAAGAATATAACCTTATAAATTTTCAGCAAAAACGAACTATTTTGAAGCAATTTATACCTCTTTGAAGATTCTCTGAAGAGACGCAGATTCTCTCGCTTCTCTGCGTCTCCTCCTCCCTCACACTCTCTCGGTGCGGTGGTGAGAGACGCAGAGAAGCGAGAGTGTTTGCGTCTCTTCAGGGAAACTTCAAAAGGACATAACTTGCTTAAAAATGGACCATTTCGGCTGAAAATTTCGGAGGTGACAATAGAGAAGATTTTCTATTGAATGATATTAAACTAACCTGCATATAAACTGCTCTCAAAAACGTTTTCTGCAGTCTCAGCGTGTTTTCAGAAATTGTCATCCTCTTCGTCGACCTCCAAATATTCCAATGTAACAACAACACCAAAGTGATGCCGGTCGGAACAAAAATACAAATGTTCACAATTTGCCGCTGATAAATTCCCTTATGATCCTCCTCATCGTTCACTAGCACATAAATCGGATGCTCCGGAGTATGAAAACGCATGAGGTCTGGGTGAATGTCAAAAACCTCTTTTCTAGCAGAGTCCTGTTCTGGAATTGTCAAGATGGTCGGTATAAAGTAGACCAGGGCGTATGTGATGTTGAAAATGTAGAAAATTTTGCGACCGTGACGCCACCAAGTGTTCTCCGCGAAGAGGATGAAGAAGCGGTTCTCGAAAATGGCGAAGGTGGTCACGGCGCAAACTGAAAAGTGCGTCAAATTTTATATCATTCAATAAAGCAAGCTCCACTTTGTAATCTCCGAAATTTTCAGCGAAAACGACTAATTTTGAAGCAAGTTACACCACTTTGAAGTTTCCCTGGAGAGACGCAGACACCCTCGCTTCTCTGCGTCTCTCACCACCACCGCGAGAAACTGTGTGGAAAGGGGAGACGCGGAGAAGCGAGAGTGGATGAGGAACTTCAACAGGCTGTAACTTGGTTCAAACTGGTTCATTTTGGCTGAAAATTGATAAGGGTGTAGCTTTTGAAATTTGCTATCGAATGATCTAAAATTCAAAAGAAATCGCTTCATTTGTCTCATGAGTCTCTAGAGGGAACCAATAAACCAAACCTTTTCAACACTCACCTGACATCAGTGTAACGACAAGATACGTCTGCAACTTTAAGTCAACTCCAATTCTCACTAGACACCCCAAAATGCATCCTCCGAAAATTGGAGGGATCATAAAAGGTTGACTCAAAACGCTGATCGTCAAATCCAGCCAAGCGTTGAAGAAGTGTAAATTGAACAAGACCCATTTGACATGCTTCATCGTATCGGGGGTCTTGAACAGAATACAGTAGGCGCCGAAAATGTGAATTGGAATCGTGAAAAATCCGATTGTGTAGAGAAATGTAGAATAGGATTCCGGCTCATTGAGGAAAGAGAACATCGAGTTTTCAGGTGGAAATTTCGAAGGAATGACAGAATTAGTTGTGCTGTTGAAAATGCGCGAAATTGACATTCAAAAACTAATAACAAGTAAAGGTGTAATTTTCTTGGTCAGAAACGTTGTTGTTATTTTCGGTTGTCGAATTTCAATCTAGTTTGAGTTATACACAATTTAGACAGAATGAGATTATTGAAACAGATGTTTTATATGAGAAAGATGAAAGATGAATGATTGAGAAAAAAAACCACAGGTGCTTTTTTTCACACTGGGAGAGCAACATTAAGAGTATTTTTAACGGAAAAGGTCCCTTCCGGCGTCCGTTTCAACGTTTGAAACCTCAAAAATCAAAACTCTGAGTAGCAAAAACCTATTCTCAGTTTCAGGAATCGAACTTAGCCCCTTCCGCTCCACAGTCAAGACTCTTCCCTACTGCGCCACGCGGAAGGTGCGCGCCGCCTCGCCTAGTATCACCCGGCGCACCTGCGCGGTATGGCGCAGTTGGTAAGTGGCACGACTGTGGTGTGAAAGGGGCAAGTTCAATTCCTGAAATTGACAATAGGTTTTTGATAGTGAGAAGATCGAATTTTGGAGTCCCAAAGCTTGAAATTGAGGTTTAAAACTGAATTTCCAACACAAAAATTGTAGTTTTTCCATTTTCCAAGCGGATTTCACCTGGGAGAATTTTACGTGGGGTTTTCGAACTTGTGGAACTCATTTTTTCAATCCAAAACCAACTCAAATCATATGAAGTTTTCAGAAAAATCGCTAGAACTCGATCAAACCACAACTGTTTGGTTCCTGGTTCAAAGGGGTCGTATCTCAAAGGACACATCATTTCCCGATTTTCTCATGTTTTTCATGCATTATTTTCTTATTATGTGCTTTCTGTCCATTTCCATGATGATTGTTCCCGGTATCCATGGCTCCTCCGAGTTCGCCCGGGGGACTCGGAGCTTCCTAGACACTTTCAAATTATTCCCCCGAAAAAATCGGAAGATGAAAATCCTCATTATTCTTCTACTCTCTATTATTCATCTCACTGTAGGTTAATCCCTCTGGAAATTTTGAAATTTTCTAGTTTTCCAGATTTCTGACTCCTCAAAAATGATCATCATCTATGGCGAACCTCAGAATTCTCCAACTTTTACGGTTCAAAATATGGACTTTGCGACTTGCGTGGACTACTGTTATGAAACCGAGGAGTGTATGGTGGGTTGTTACAGTAAACCCTGGCAGTTCTAAAAGTTAGATCTGCAGGGTGTCTACAATGAGAATGTGGGTGCTGGAGATTGTCATGTGTTCGATAATGGGAAGTTGCGAGAGGTTCAGGAGTTGGATGGTGGGAGTAAGGTGGCGTTTAAGGTGGGTGTAGGGACATTTGGACATTAAAAACTTCCAAAAATTGTTCCAGATCAACGCCACGGACTCTACATGCCCATTGCCATCAGCTCAAAGTTTTGTGAGTTTCTGTCCATCCTTAGGTTCTATTATTTTTCTATTATCTCGTTTAGTTTGGCGGCCAAGGTCTCAACACTTATCGTGTCACCCTCACCAATGGAGTCTGGCAGTTTGTAGCGTATCCAACTTGTCCAGATAACTTCCAAATGTTCTTGAGGCCCAAGGGCAAGTGGTGTATTGGGGTGAGTTCAAAAGACAAAAAAATTTAAAAAAAAAAATTCAGGTTGTTGTAACCGACGACCTCATCAACCAACCCAATGCAATTGCGGAATGTTCCAGTCGCTTTCAAGGGGTCCTGACGGGATTGGAGAATATGGACGAGTTCAGTTATATTCAAAGTGAGCCATAGTGGACCTACAGACACACTAATAGAGATTTCCAGGTACTGGAGTCCCAATGGTCACTGCGATTATGCCGAGAATCAAAGACTATAATGAGGTTGGTTTTTGGATCAATGGAGCGAGGAAGGGCACTTGTCAAAACACGGTTCTCAAGCCAGAGTGTAACGGGACTAATGTAAGATTTTGAATTTGAATTCCCGCCAAATCTCCTAAAATCCCAGGAGTTCACATTCACCGACCCAACACTATCCGCCGACCCCACCGGATACCTCTGGGGACCCGACCAACCATCTGGTCGCCGAGCCACCGATTCGAATTGCATCCTGTACAGATTCAATATCAAGACGGGTGTTCAGGATTTGGATGATTACAAGTGGGAAATGTTTTTTTGGAGACTTCAAATAATGGAAGATTTAGATGCACTCAAACGGTTTCGGACACTAAGAACGCCAGTTTTGTGGGATACGTGTGTGGAGTTGCTCCATCGTGAAACTCAATGTTGGAAATGTCAATAAGCAATAAATAATCATTCTTGAAGAATTGTTTCGAGAGGAAACAGTCACCTTGTATACAATTGAGTAGTAAATGTTTTGTTTAGTTCCCTCCAAAAATTTCAGTTCAAACGGACCATTTTGAGGCAAGTTACACCCTTTCAAAGTTTCAATGCAGAGACTGTGTCCGCAAAACTTTGAAAGGCTGTAACTTGCTTCAAGATGATCCGTTTCAACTGAAACTTTTTGGAGATCATAGATCATAGAGAGTTGCTATTCGAGACTTTATTGCTTAGACTTCAATTTTCAGACTTTGTTGATGAAAGCTGAGTATTAAAAATGAACAAAAAATTGGACCAACAGTTAATTAAGAAGACACCGACTTTCTCTCAATTCGAATGTACTGTTTTCCCAATTCGACGTCGAAAAAGTCCTCGGAATTCAAAATCGGAAAACGGATAACGGCTGGATCCACTTCAGGAGCAGAAACAATATAAGCAGGTAGTACGCAGAGCAACCGGAAAACAGTGCTCATTTTCGTGGTTTTGTCAATCTTCAGGCGGTAGACTCGAAGATTTTCGGATGTCATGAAGATCTGCAAAACTTTTGAAAAGTCATCAACTACTTTACTGTAGTTTTACCTTAATGATGCGTACTGCTTGAATCGATGACACAATGAACAAGGAGAACTCGAGTGTGAGATTGGAGAAGTTCAAAATCCGCTGAACAGGAAATACGTTTGGCGCCATGTCCACAACGAGAGTGAGCATTTGTGCCCTCCGGTACTGCTCAGAGCCAATGATCCTGTCGAATTCCGGTTTGATACCATCCATCCACTGCCTGACATGTACGGCTTTAGTAATCGAGTGCAAGTTTTTAAGGCTGATTTTAAGATTTTCAAGAGTTCCTGGTTGAAGGAATTGTAGAATCCGGCTTGAGACAAATGAGTTCAAACACTTGAACGTACGGACGCGAAGTCGGTTGTGGAGCTGCTTGGCGGTCAGCAGGGTTACCAGCTTCTCGTTGAACTTGGGTATCTCGTCGGAAAACTCCAACAAGTCCAATTCCAGCCGTGGATGACTCAGAACACTGACGAGATTGTCAACAGCGACATTAGAAAAGTATCGATCTGTTTGCTCCGATGAACGTCCGAAGTTATAGTTGACAACGGTTCGGTTCCTGTGACCTTGTTGTTGCTTGTAAACAACACGTGTTCTGTCGAGTCTCATGCTTATCTCACCGAAAAGAAGTCTAAGCTCGATGTACTTGTAGGTAGGATTTTGAGCGTCGGCTACGGCTCGAAAACGATTGCAAACGTTGCGAACCAGGAATCTGAAATTTGGCATGAGTACCAGAAATTTTGCGTTTTGAATTTTACCTGTCACTTGGATCGTTTTCTAGCATTCTCTGAAGAAGCTCGTTGGGGAAACTGATGATGGAACGTGGCTCGTAACCCTCGCTGAAAATCAAATTTTTTCATCTTCGATAGGATAAAAAAAACGCAGAGTAATCTATTCATGTTATCTTTACTATTAACAAACGCAAAATTCTGTATGTGTGTGTGTCTGTGTGTCTGTCTGTGTCGAGTCTCCCGCCCTAGCGAAGTCCCCACCGAACCAAATTTTCCCATATTTTCACAGGTTATCAGGAATGGAGCCTGAACAATGCCCGTCTTTTTCGATTTTCGATTGGACGAAAAATGAGCTCATGCGGGCTCGAAAACCTAATTGTTTCTCCAGGGAAAGTGTTTCGCGCGATAGTTTTGCACCAGTAGATCAAATATTTTAGGCCTGCCCGAAGGGCCCCAGAGGAGCGCAGCCCTCTGGTCTTATTCATTCATAAACACCAAAACATTACATATCAGAAAGATTCTCATTCCTTACCTGTAGTCATGATCCACGTCGAACTGTCCCGCCGCGAATCTCATGAACCAGAAATCGAACTCCTGATAAGACATGAAATCCACTCCCATCGTCTCTTGTAACTTTTTGTAGCCTTCATAAACCGAGCATCCGGTGTGAAACAGAAAGAGGATGAAGGAGCGTCGCACCTTCGGATCGTAGTCGACTTGTGGAGGCATTTCAGCTGAAAAATCTGAATCGTTTTGGTAACGGGACAACAGTAAAAAGAAAATCGAACAAAGGGGGTGAGAACACAACGACTACTCAAACGAGGATTAGGGGTCCGTAAACACTAGACGAGTGTGGGTACTATGGGTACGGTCGACAGGATGCGCATTATCTCACGTGCAACAGGGCGAGAGAAGAGGAGACGCAGAGATCTCGGTGTTGCTTTGTATTAGTGAGCATCAGTTTTTTTTTGAAACTATAACCAGAATGAAACAACACAAAACAGGTGAGATGTGTGTTTTACTGGTTCCCTCTAATGAAGCCCTCTAAGGAGCAACTTGTTTTGACTTTTAGATTTCTCGATAGCAAATTTCAAAAGCTACACCCACATCAATTTTCAACCAAAACGGACCAGTTTGAACCAAGTTACAGCCTGTTGAAGTGCCGCATCCACTCTCGCTTCTCTGCGTCTCCGCCTCCCCACAGTTTCTCGCGGTGGTGGCGAGAGACGCAGAGAAGCGAGAGTGTCTGCGTCTCTCCAGGGAAACTTCAAAGGGGTGTAACTTGCCTAAAAATGTACCATTTTGGATGAAACTTGGTGAGAATATTAATCGTGAAATTGGCTATCGACTGATGTAAAATGTTTAATTTCTTCTCGAATCATGATGTGTTTCTGGCTCTCGAAAATTTAGTCAGCAAAGTTCTAGAAATTTCAAGAAAAAAACTCGCGTGATCCCCTCTGATTTGCCTACTTTTTCCCGATCGTGAAATCCCCCTTCACTTTTCAAAAATCTTTGATTTGCACTCAGAAGAGATGAACATCTTTATACTCTCAGTTGCATTGCTCACTCTCGGTGCTCACGGAGAAGAGTTAGACTACAGTATCTGCCAGGACTCATTCAACGAGTACCGTCGAAAAGTGGCTCAAAGCGATCAAATCGCCAATATGATCAAGTTGGAATACGTGGCAGACATGGAGTACGAGATTTCGCTAGCTATCGGATATCGAGACTCGCCGAATTGCGGGCAAGCGAAAATGTTTCGGAACGAAGATGTGTTCATTGAGGTGAAACCCAATGACTGGGTGGCGGCGGTGGGATCCTACCCGGGCACCACTCATGCCGCCTGTCTTCAGCAGTACTGTAGAAACCAGAATGCCAACGTCATCGGAGTCGCCTCCACAACATAGTGAGTTTCTATAGATTTCTACAGTAACCCTCCGTCTATTTTCAGCCCACTCCCACCAATCCGCGGACCACCAGGATCCGCGTGTCTCAAGGATTATGTCAACGACAACGGATTGTGCAAGCGAGAGACGAGTTTTTGGGAGCGATTCTATAAAGGATACAGAAAAGCTTGGATAGCTGTGAACTATGATAGAGTAATATCATATTAGTTTTTGGACGAAAAATAAATGTGATGTTTTTTGCTGATAGGTTAATGTGTGTCCTTAAACGACGCCATTCGAAAGTACTTTGTCGAAAAGTTTTTGAAATTTTTTGATGGCAATTCGTTTCGAAAATTCATTTGAAGTTTGTTGCAAAATGGTCAGTTGCGAAACGTCGCGGAGGTACTCTACATTTGAAGACAACAAAATATCGATAAAAATTTTTTCGAACAAGTTTTTCGAACAAATTTTTTCGAAGATCGTCAGAAATCGCACTGCGTTAGATCTTGATTTTTGTTGTTGACAACTTTTTCCAACAATCACAATCAAGACAGTTACGTCGCCGATTTCAAAATCCGGTCAAAGCCGAAAGTTAAATCTTTTTCGAATCCATGATGTTTAACGCTACATAACTGACTCGATTTGTGTTGTAGAGAAAAGTTGTCAACTACGAAACTGAGTAGAATCTGCTTATCGAGTAGATCTGCTTGTTATCTGTTTACTAATTTGCTTATCCAGTAGAGTTGCTTATCGTATCCACCAATTTTCAAAAAATCAATAGACCGAAGCTGACCATTTCGCACTAAAAATCAGCCGGAATGATTACCTCAAAACAACACCCCCGGAAAATCAAAAAAACAAGACAATTCACTCGTTTCATTCATACAGAATCAGTACGCAAACAAATAAAGTTAACCAAACCATTTGTCCCACGTTTCTTCGATTTTGATTGCCGTGCATCCAAGAAGTCCACACCTCTTTCTCTGATACTTGCCGCGACGAGAGCCATCGAGAGCGCACAACTTTTCCCATTTCTCACTGGCCACTCGATCAGCCGGGCATTTGGTTGCTGGGGGACCTCCGTAAAGTGGAGATTGGCTGAAGTTGACGATATTTATTGAGAAACAGAGGAGAACCTTACGATACGTCGATGGCAACATGCATTTGCGAAGTCCCCTGACGCTCTGTCATCGCACAACCCATCTTAGTGCTTCCGGCCTCTGACAAAACTCTCATTTCCAACAGGTGCGTAATTCTTTCGTCTTGGTGTTTTTCATTTATCCAGAAGATGGTAGAATTCTTCGTGTAGATGGATGTTGTAGTTTCTTCATGCTTTTCCACTTCCGCCTCCAGATCTTGCTCCAGGCTCACGTCGTAGACCAGCTGATTCATATTGGCGATTCCATACTCTTCGGCGAAGTCGTAGCGAAGGTTATTCCACTTCAGCATGCATTCGTAGCGGTGGTCATCCATAGGAATACTGTAGATGGATTGAGCCAGGTGGAGAAGGCCAACTAACACGAGGAGATTCATCGTTTGCGGCGTTTCTCGAACTGAGGATATCCTGGCTTTTATAGCGAGGAAATCTTGATAAGAGTTTTTTATCAAGCTTACTTTTTCTAGACATCTTATCAAGATCTTTCCACTATAAAAGCTCGCATCCCTCCCTTCAAATTCTTCAGTTTGAGTTTTCCCGCCAAAACCAAGCGATGAAGATCCTCTACCTTCTATTGCTCATCTCAACCCAGCTCGTTCATGGAGGCCAACTCTTCAAGAAGTCCTGCATCGACTCATTGAACGGGGTCCGTCAACGCGAAGCTGCCAAGAGCCGGATTCCAGTGATGATGAACTATTTGGATTACTCTGACGACATGGAGAAGATGGTTTTGGAGCAGTTGGCGAGTTATGATGGATGCCCACCAAAGGACACTTTGGTCACTAAGGGAGACATATACATCTACTTGAACACGGAGATGAATAGAGACACTGTGGGAACACCGACGAGTACAGAAGGGGCGTGCGCCATGATGCAATGCGAAACTGGGGAGAACTTCTTTGGGTTTGCGGTCAACGTGTAGTGAGTTCTTTATTTTGATCATTCTGAGATATGGTGTCATTTTCAGCGAGTATGCACCAGGGAACACCTGCAGCCGCGACAGATTTGTGAACACTTATGGAATGTGCGAGAGAAAGAAGGAGCCGTCTCGTTCCAAGTACCAGCGAAAAGGACCCCTGTATCAGTTGGCGAACGCACTGGATAATCTGTTCGGTTCCGGATAGAATTCTCGGTTGTGTGATTCATTCGAATAAAATAGTTTGAGACTGTTGAATTTTCTTGTTTCTTGTTTCGGGTACCAAAAAAACGCCTTGAGGAGTACTTGAGAAAAATAACAACCAGCACACAACTTACAACACTGAGTTGAACACTCATCGTTTTCAGCATGTTAGAAAATTACCAGTGAGAAAGTTTCCAGAAAATTCTCAAAGATCATCTAAAAAAACCAGTTCATTTTTAAATTTGTCTAAAAAATTCACAATTTTGAGTCCAAATAGTCTAGACAAATCAAATTTTAATCATGCCATGTTCGCTGTCTAAACAAGATCTCATAATAAAATACTTTACGAGTTTTCTTTTTTTCCAGTATGCAACGAGTTCAATACGTTCATCCCAATGGGAAAAAAATCACGACAGCTGCTTTGAATTGTTCGAAGAACGTGGGTTTTCGGCCACACAGTCCATTGTTCTCGACGTAATTTTCGGGACATACGCTGCCGGGTCTTCCGTGGATCGGCTGGACTTGGCTGGAAAAAATAGGAGGGTTATGGTGCTTCAAATTTATCTCGGTTTTTGTAACAGCTATGAAAAAGTTGTCAACTGACAAAATGTTCCTCTGTTTATTATGAAAATTTTGTTAGTTGATCACTTTTTTTTCTCTCATGTGAATAAATATTATTATTACTTTTAGCTAGCTAATACAGGAACCGATATAAACTTGGTCAAAGTGGCGGGAGAAAAATGAAAAAATCTCAAAAAACCTCACCTTGCTGTATAACCAATGCCAATGACGTCGATGTTTTCCGTCTTGCAGTACATTTTGATGCATGCCGCTTGAGTGGTCCCCGGGTCGCCGCCCACCGTCGTTTCCCAGTTTGTCGGTCTGATCACTACGATCGCATTTGTCGGTCGGTACGTGGTCGTCCTATTCACACATTTGTACATGTGCGCGTAGGTCCTGTCAGGTCCTGCGTTCCAGGCGATGACACGTTCCAGATCCATCTCGTACTCCACCATGATCATGTTCGCGATTTGATCTCGATGCGCGATTTGTCGACGGAGCTGGTTGAATGTGTTGATGCATGTGTCTCGATGCATTGTTGCTCCGTGAGCATGGTGTTGGAGCAAAGTGAGCAGTGCGAAGAAGAACAGTAGGATGTTCATGTCTTGTTTAGAGCGCAAGAGTGAAAGATGTTGGGGAGAATGGGGGATTTTAAAGTGGGGGGAAAAACAGCCACGATGAATAAGGAGAGGGCACGTGAAATGTTTTTTTTTTGAAAATTTGATTGGTTTTCGATTGGGATTTAGGAGGTTCATGGGACCTTTGAAAGAAAACTGCGATTTGATTTTGTTACGATTATCAAAAGTTGCAAGCTTCCAAAATTTCAGCCAAAACAGATAAGTTTGAAGCGAGTTACAGGCGTTCAAAAATGCGCTGGAGAGACGCAGACACTCTCGCTTCTCCCCCTTCCCCACAGTATCTTCTGTGATAGAATTTTAAATCAGTTGATAGCAAATTTCAAAAGCTAGATCTCCATCAATTTTCAGCCGAAAAGAACCAGTTTGAACTAAGTTACAGTCTGTTGAAGTTCCGCATCCACTCTCGTTTCTCTGCGCCTCCCACCTTCCCACAGTATCTCTTTGAGAGACGCAGAGAAGCAAGCGTGTCTGCGTCTCTCTCGAGTGAAACTTTGAAAGGGTGTAACTTGCTTCAAAATATTCAGTTTCGACTGAAAATTGGTAAGAATACAGATGGTGAAATTGGCTATCGACTGTTGTGAAAAGATTGAGGTTTTCTCAAATCTTCATGTGTTTCTGGTTCTTGAAAATTTGATCAGCAAAGTTCAGGAAATTCCAAAAACATCGCGTTTCCTGATTTGCCCATCATTTCTGATCAAACTAGACTGAATCTTCGGTTACATTCAAAACTGATAAGAGTCAGTCTTCATGTACCAAACTAGACACATTTTGAGCCTCTCTATTGTTTGTCTTTTTGATTCTTATCTCTTTCTGTGCCTCCGTCTCTCTGTTTTTCAATGATTCTCGATTTTCAATTTTCTAGTCTCAAAAAGAGAATGAATGTTGTAGCCGAATCCTGGTCAAGGGTGTTGTGTGTGTGTGTGTGTTTTCTTTTTTTTCTTTGCATCTCTATTTCTCTCATCTCTCCTCTTATCAGTGCAATAAATAGCCAACTCGCCAGGTGATAGAGTGGTTGATCTTTTTCAATTTGTTTTATTTTTGAGATTTTCTGATATTTTTTCCTACCAAATCTCGGGAATCTTCGTTGTGGAACCATTGAAACTTAAATTTTCAAAACCAGCAAATGGAAAGCTTCAAAATGACTATAATCATGGCCAACTTTTGAAAAAATTTTCATTTTCCGATTTTGTGCTCCAAATGGCTCAAAATCTGAAATTTTTCAAACACAGTTGAGTTTATGCTCATTTTAAAGCTCATAACTTGCTGATGCCGAAAATTAAATTTTTATGTGTCTTGGTGCGAAAATAGCCGAGTTACGGGGACTTGAAGTTTCATACGCGAAATTATAAATTGCTCCAAACATGGCCTTGTTTATACTCATTTTGAAACTCTTGACCCATTGAATTCATTTTACATTTCTCCAGATTTCCCGCCAACAATGCCTCCTCAATTCGACGTCGTTGTAGTCGGCGCCGGCATTTTCGGCTCTTGTACTGCCTATCACTGTCAAAAGCTAGGCCTCCGAACTTTGCTTCTAGAGCAGGTAAGACTACAAACTACACTATACACTTTAACAATTACAATTTCTGTTCAATTTGGGTCACTCGAACGGGAGCTCTCACGGAAAGAGTCGCATCATTCGATATGCTCACGCTGCTCCAGAATATGTACCACTGGTCGGAGACGCCTATTCTCAAATCGAGGAACTCGAAAAGAAGCGAGGGGAGAAATTGTGGAAGTGAGTCCCTAATCGGAAAAAAATTTCCGATTAGAATTTTTCCAAAATTTTTTTCGGAGAAATTTCCGACGGAGATTTTTTTCGAATTTTTTTCAGAAAATCTTTCGACATAGAATTTAACCGAGAAATGTTCTCGGAAAATTTCAGACCAGAAATTTTTTCCGAAAAAAATTTTTTTCTGGGTGTCTCAAATTTCCATTTCCAGCAAACTCGGTCTCCTTTGGACAGCCACTGGCGACCAAGTGCACACCATCGCAGGTCACTTGAAAAAACATAATATCGAGCATACAGTAATCCCGGGAAATGAGGTTTCGGCGCCAAATTCAAAAAAAAATCATGCAAGTTTGTTTTCAGATTTCCAACCATTACCCTCAACTGAAATTCGATGAAAAATGGACTGGCCTGATTGACCCGATGGGCGGAGTCATCTATGCGGACAAGTGGCTCAAGGCTTTTCAGGTTTGTAGTTTGTGGTTTGTAGTTTTAGTAGTTCGTAGTCTTATCTTCCAGGACGAGTTCCGAACCCTCGGAGGGGTGATCCACGAGAATGAGGAGGTCCAGGGGCACTCTGAAAACTTGTCAGATGGCTCGATTACAGTATCTACAGTAACCCAAACTTACACATCTAAGAAAGTAGTCTATACAGTAGGCTGCTGGATCACCAAGATGTTCCCCAATGTCAATTTTGAGATCAAGGTGAGAAAAAATTTTGACAAAATTTTTTTTCGACTTTCGAAAATTTTGGAAATTGTTTTCGAAAAAAGTTCAAATTTTCAGCCCACCAGTCTTGCAGTCTGCTATTGGAACCCGAAACCTGAGCAACATCATCTGGTCAATGAGAAAAACTTCCCAGTCTTCATCGTCAAGGACACCGAAAACCAAGAGGAATTCCTGGGACTGCCCGATGTGGATTACCCGGGAAAGTTGAAGGTAGATCAAAAGCAGATTCAAAAATTTTTGGTAGATCAAAAAAAAACTTCAGTTTTTGACCGACGACGGAGACGCGTTGACGGCGGAGTTGGGACATCCGGACAAACAGAGTCAGGAGTTGATAGATATGCCCGCGAGATTTATAAAGAAGCATATACCGGTTGTGGATGGAGAGAAGCCGTTTACAGTGGAGAGGTGCAAGTATACGGTGGGTGAAACGAAAGTTTGGGGTTGCAACTGGTCGTCGAGGAGAGTTTGCAAAGCTGAAATTTTGATTCTGGGTATCTCATTGCTCTGTGTACGCCTCGTGGATAAGTCATCTTGAGCTAACGATACTGAATTGCCCACAAAGACCACACGAAATCCTAACAACCTCCAATTTTGTTCCAGAGCTCCCCAGACCATCACTACGTCATTGGACCTATCTCCAAAGAGCACCCCAACATTCTGGTCGGCGGTTGTGGATCGGGCTCCGGATTCAAAGTCGCTCCAGGCATCGGAAGAGCTCTTGCGGAGATGGCCGCTGGACGAGAGAAGACTACGGTGGATGTGACGTTTTTTTCGCCGAGAAGATTTGATTGACTTTTTGTTGTTGGAAAAAAATTGGCAATTAGTATTATGTGAAATACAGGAAAGTCATAAGAATCATTCATTCAAGACGAGTCGAGATCAAGAAAAAAAGAGGATGGACAGTTCTACTTCTTCTTTCCGAAAATATCTCCTAGACTACCCACAATTTTATCTTTGATGTTGTCCACCACTGTGTCCACCACTGTGTCCACCACTTTGTCCACCACAGTCTCCTTGACCGCAACTGCCACGTCCTCGAGTTTACCACCGACAACTTTGCCAATTTCTTCTCCCGATGTTCCCTTACGAGCATACTCTCTGCGAGAGCACAATCCCACAGAGTTGCCCTTTCTGCCAGCGTCGCATTGGGTTCCAGGCTCACCGTTAATGGCGTAGGTGTCCCTGAAAAGATCGAAAGGTTCCATCGATAAGCGTAAAACCCTCTACTCACGAGAAGTCCGTGATGATGCTGATGATTTCCTCGCCAGTCTCCAGGCATCTTGTCTGAGCACACGCCATCATTGAGCTCCCTGCTGCCGACACCAGGCCGCGCACCAATTCCTCATCGCTTGAACGGACATCCAGATGAACATGGAACCCGTCATCGGACACATCAGCCGGATCCGGACATCCGTTGAAGTGAGCCAACTGCCCGTAGATTCTCTTCTCCAGATTCTTGTTGTAAATCAACTCGTTCATGTTGGCGGTTTGAGATTGCTCAGCGTAGGTGGCACGAACATTGTTGAGGACGGTGTAGCAGGACTCACGAGTGAGCGAGTTGTCCGTGTAGGCGGTTTGTACCAAAAGGAGGAAGGCGATTGCGGTCTTCATGGTTTCGAAGATTGATGGAGAATCACTGGAAACTTGCAGGCTTTTATAGCGCCAAAATCAAGATAAAATATCTTAATCGTGCATGCAAAAACGCTCTTTTTCAGTACCGAAAAATCCCTCCGGTCTTATCACATCGATTTTCTCCGACATCAAAACTTTTCTATTCCTCTGTTACAGAAGATATTTTAATGAAGGGCCAAACCGTATCCCCACATCCTGTCAACGGGACCAACGATTACGGGAACGATAGTGGAATAGAAAAGTTTTGATTTCAGAGAAAATCGATGTGATAAGATCGGAAGTTTTTTTTGGTTCTGAAAAAGAGCGTTTTTTCCATGCACGATTAAGATCTTTTATCTTGATTTTGGCGCTATAAAAGCCGGCGAGCTTCCAGTGATTCCCCATCAGTCTTCGAAACCATGAAGATCGCAATCGCCTTCCTCCTTTTGGTACAAACCGCCTACACGGACAACTCGCTCACTCGTGAGTCCTGCTACACCGTCCTCAACAATGTTCGTGCCGCCTACGCTGAGCAATCTCAAACCGCCAACATGAACGAGCTGCTCTACAACAAGAATCTGGAGAAGAGAATCTACGAGCAGTTGGCTCACTCCAACGGATGTCCGGATCCGGCGATGGTCTCAGATGACGGATTCCATGTTCATCTGAATGTCAGAGCAAGCGATGAGGAATTGGCCCATGGCTTGGTGTCGACAGCCGGGAGCTCAATGATGGCGTGTGCTCAGACAAGATGCCTGGAGACTGGCGAGGAAATCATCAGCATCATCACGGACTTCTCGTGAGTAGAGAGGGCTGTGTATTTCTTGAGGAAAACTATTAATTGTTTCAGGGACACCTACCCAATCAACGGAGAGCCTGGAACGCAATGCTCCGCTGGCAGAAAGGTCAACTCGGAGAGATTGTGCTCTCGCAAAGATTACGCTCGTAAGGGATTGGGGAAAGAAGCTGGCACAGAAGCTGGCTCCTTCGCTGAGGATGTATTTGTGGCCACCGCCAAAAAACTGACGAAGATGCTCCCGGATTGGGCTCGTGGATGAATAAATATTTTTTCTTTGTTTCCTAGTCCTAGCGTGAACTGCGAGCAAGTTTCTTATATAATCAAGTCGTTGGTGGCAATAGGAACGGCAGATCCATTCTCTTTCTCCCTCTCTCTCAGTGGCAATCTCTTCGTTAATATATGAAGCCACTTCGAATTGTCAGCTTTTGAGATTGGTCCGATGACGTAGCCATGGCCAGGAAAGCTCTGAAAACATAGTACGCTAATTATCAATCGGAATGAGTTATCTGCGCTCTCTTTTAAAATCTGGTAGTTCCCAGAGTTTCGCGAAACACCCCGTGGCCTCAAGGTCATGCTGAAAAACTGTCCATTTCATTGTTATTAAAATTTTCTGATTGTCAAAATTTCTAATTTTGAAAACTATTTTCAATAAACTTTTGCGAGTGAAGTCGTGTCAGCCACGTAGATTCTTCCTTTGAATTGATCAGAAAACCAATTTTTTCATACAGAAATCTAGACGAAAGACAGTTTTTCAGCATGACCCTGGGGCCACGGGCTGTTTCCTTAAACATTGCAGAGTTTTGCAAAACTTTGCAAAACTTTGCGAGAAATGAAAAAGTGCGAGAAAATGCGAGAACGAAACTTTGCGAAACTCAAGCGAAACGAAACGAGGTTTTTTTGATGCGAAACTTGCGAAACACGTATGCAAGCTTCGCAAAAATGCGAAACGGGAGGTTCGCGAGACGATACTCTAGTCCCAACGGCGGTCAAACGACGGCTGTGGAGGCGTTAGCGGCTCGATGACGGCCGATAGGCGTTGACCTCCGTTCGCCTGCCGTTGGGGCTTTGCGCCTTGCCTGTGGATGGAAACTATAGAAACATTTGAATTTACACTTTTCGGTGAATGAGCATTCACGTGAAATATGCTTCAGCATAGTGAGAACTTTGCAAGGTCAGAAACCGAATCAAGTGAAAATTGTGAAGATTTTTGGGTCGACTCTACCTTGACCCAGACTATGAGAAAAAGTTCAAACTTAAGAACTCGTGTCAACTCCCTGTGAGGACCATGCTTAAAATGTTTTTTCTGGTCCATAATTAGTATGCGAGTACGCTAACTAAAAGGTTTACATATTGAACACAATTTTTATATGAAAAGTTGTAGCTTGAACACATAGGAAGAAAATGTTTCTACACCAGACCTTGAAAATCGCCCCGTCGAAAGAAATAGGTCAAAAACTGCTGGAAAAAAGTGAACGTAGACCTATCAAATTTTCGTTTTTGATCAATATTCTCAAATTTTCTTCATGTTGAGCACTTAAAAAATTTCCAAAAAGTTCTCCCAGCATGATAAAAGCGAAGGAAATTTCGATCAAAAATGAACATTTGATCGGTCTACGTTCACTTTTTTGAGCTGTTTTCGACCTACCGTAAAAACTCTATTGTTCAGAGGTGATCTGGGTGGCAATGTATTGGGGGCTGGCATTCAAATAGAGGCTGGCACTTTATTGTTCGGCGCCAATTTTCCATTTGAACTCATCACAAAAAAAAAGAATCGTTGAAAAAGTTCTTCCTTTCAAGCACTGCTACAGAGTAAAAACCAAGTATTCAAAAAAGCATAAAAACCCGGAAATTCTTTAACTTTGATTACTTCTACCACAGTAACATCAAATCAGCAGTGGCACTATATTAGAGGCTGGCACTCTAAAAAGGGTGTGGCACTCTATTGTTCGGAGGTGATCTAGGGTGGCACTATATTACAGGACGGCGTTCAAATAGGGGTGGCTATCTAATAGAGTTTTTACGGTATATTTGATATGGCATCAGAACATTTTCTTCCTAGGCTTTCGTGCTGCATTTTTTTTCCTTATAGGTTTCCTTATAGGTTACCGGCAAATTAAACTGTTCAAAATACAATTGAATACAACAAAACGCAACTGTAACATGATAAAGCTGTCACAGAATGAAACTGTAGTTTTGATTTATGAAAGAGCAGTTGCATTTAAAAGTTTTAAACTTCGATTGACTTCGACTGGAAAGGTTTTATTTGAGAGATTTTTGAGCTGTGAATCTTCTTCTCTTGGAAGAAGCGTTCGAGTTATCAGCTGTACTCCTCATAGATAACTTGAACGCCTTGTCCGGGAGATGGAGAAAAATTTACAAGTCAACATTTTTGAAGTCTCTGCTTTTAGAGCTCCCATGACCATCAAAACTTCTTGGGACTAATCTCCGAAGTTGAATATTTGAAGTGGCTCATAGCATTGAAAGAACACCTCAAGAAATGGCCGCTATCGTAACAGTGAGGAGAACGAGGGAGGACTAGGGTGAATGTCTTGTTTTTCTCACCTCTAGGATTTGGTCAGATGAAAATTTTGCTCTCGATTCAAGTTCGAACTAGAAAATTCAAAGAAAAAAAACTATTCATTCAAGAGGAGTCGAGTTCAAGATAAACTGGAAACGACGGCACGAATCATTATTTTCCAGCGAGTATGGCTCCCACGATCAGTGGCCCTGCGATTGTCTCGGCAAAATCACCAATAAGTCCGCCAATTATTCCTCCCTGTTTTCCCTTACGAGCATAGTCTTTGCGAGTGCACAATCTCTCCGAGTTGACCTTTCTGCCAGCGGAGCATTGCGTTCCAGGCTCGCCGTTGATTGGGTAGGTGTCCCTGAAACAAGCAATAGTTTTCCTCAAGAAATACACAGCCCTCTCTACTCACGAGAAGTCCGTGATGATGCTGATGATTTCCTCGCCAGTCTCCAGGCATCTTGTCTGAGCACACGCCATCATTGCGCTCCCTGCTGCCGACACCAGGCCCTGCACCATTTCCTGATCACTTGCTCGGACATTCAGATGAACATGGAATCCGTCATCTGAGACCATCGCTGGATCCGGACATCCGTTGGAGTGAGCCAACTGCTCGTAGATTCTCTTCTCCAGATTCTTGTTGTAGAGCAGCTCGTTCATGTTGGCGATTTGAGATTGCTCAGCGTAGACGGCACGAACATTGTTGAGAACGGTGTAGCAGGACTCACGAGTGAGCGAGTTGTCCGTGTAGGCGGTTTGTACCAAAAGGAGGAAGGCGATTGCGATCTTCATGGTTTCGAAGACTGATGGGGAATCACTGGAAGCTCGCCGGCTTTTATAGCGCCAAAATCAAGATAAAAGATCTTAATCGTGCATGGAAAAAACGCTCTTTTTCAGAACCGAAAAAGCCCTCCGATCTTATCACATCGATTTTTTTCAAATCAATCGGTTTCAAGTTTCGTGAGAAAACCAAAATGAGAACGAACGACAAAAACGGGAGAATACTGTAAATAAGACAGGACCGGACGAGAATTATGTCACGGAACACGATTCATTCCCGAAACGATCAAAAAAGGTGTCAACTGTGTAGCACACAATGAAACATCTCACCGCCAGGATTTTTGATTGATTCTTATCACAATCGATATCTCTAGTTGTGAGCTAGATATTTTCCGTTGGCAACATTTTTGTACCGTTCTTCGTCTCGAAGATACACTGTTTTCCGTGCGTTTCCACTTATTTCTTCGGACAGAATCAAGTGAAAAAACAAGTGAAAAATTGCATTTCGAATTTTTTTAAAAGTGATCTGTCGTTTGAGCTTCAGTGATTTTTGGACGTTTGACTGTGAAAGTTCGACTTCTGAAATATGTGTCTTTAAAAAGTCTCAAATGATATGAACTCTTTTAGTATTGCTCCCTCGAATCTGGATCAGCAGAGACCCTTACATAGATGGAAAATTTTCTTGTCCGACTTGACACAAAATGGCAGTATGTTCACCTTAAATGAGTTTTCAGATGCAATCTCTTATTGTCAAGTTTTGCATTCAGATGTTGAAGGAGTTATATGATCAGGTTTCTAGGATTTGTTATTTCTGGCACGCCCGTAATCTTCACTTTAACAAACGCAGAGTTCTCAAACTTCTCGCTTTTCTTTTTGTTTTGGCGCTCTTTTTCGCACCGTTGGAACAGTTTCAAGCAAGGATGAGATACATTCAGCAATTAATAGATACTAAATATATATTTATTTATTCAGTGAAGGGCACAGGGCCACTGACACATAAAACGGAAAGAGAAAAAAAAGGAAAGTTGAAGTCGAAGGCCGCCCAAGAAATTCTGTAACAAATATCAACTGTGAAAATAAAGATTCAAAGCTGTTCGATACGCCGACAGAATTTCAAAAAAATCGGGATAATTGAAGCATACATACTTTGTCAATTTGCTCATTCTGCGACGCCCGCTTTCATGGTCTCACAGCATTATGCAGATTAAAATACTAGTGCGCTAATCGCACCAGCGACGAGAAAAACCTTCTGGGTCCACAAACACCGAAAACCCCTTTCAGACATCCAAACTCTCCACATTCCAGCCAGCAAAGAAATCTTTTTCTAACATTTATTCAAATATTCAAATATTCATGCAAATACCAAATTGCCGGACAGTTCTATTTCCCAAAAAGTATGAGTAATTTATCCACTTCGGAATCCGGCTTTTTCCACCAGTCCTTTTGATCAGTCGGGCGACCCGGGAAGCAGTCTATAGCATCCTTCCATATTTTTCCTTTACGAGCATACTGTCTGCGAGCACACAATCCCTCGGAATTAACGAAACCAGCGGAGCATTGGGTTCCAGGCTTTCCGTTGATTGGGTAGGTGTCCCTGAAAAACAAGACGGTTGTTCAAAAATAGAATAGTTTTCATGAGTTTCATGGACCAATGTGGGTTGTCCACGAGAAGTACACAGCCCCTCAACTCACGAGGAATCAGTGATGACACTGACGACTTCCTCTCCCGTCTCCAAGCATCTCGTCTGCACACAAGCCATCATCGAGCTTTCTGCTCCCGACGACAATCTTAACAGCATGTCTTGATCATCTGCGCGCACATTCAGATGAACATGGAATCCGTCATCGGACACCATCGAAGGATCCGGACATCCGTTGGTGTGAGCCAACTGCTCGTAGATTCTCTTCTCCAGATTCTTGTTGTAGAGCAGCTCGTTCATGTTGGCGACTTGAGATTTGTCGGCGTGGACCGAGCGAACGTAGTTGACTGCGGAGTTGCACAACTGTCGAGTGAGTGGTTTCGCCGTGTAGACGGTGTGCACAAGTAGAAGGAAAGCGATTGCGATCTTCATGGTTTCGAAGACTGATAGGGGAATCTTTTGGAGCCCGTTGTCTTTTATAGCAAGAAAATCAAGATAAAAGATCTTAATCGCGTTGAAAAAAATTAGTTTTTTACGACCTCGCCCTCCTTTTTTGGGCCCCAAAAAAGTCGCCGATATTATCATTCAGAATCAAACAGTTTCGATTTCAAACTTCGCGCTCAAACCAAAATGGGGAAAATGAGAACGCACATTTCCAGCGAGACGGCTGGCGAAGAGCGCATGAACGAATGGAGGAACATGACTGAGCAAGCGATCGAGGAAAAAATCAAGGTGTACCGTGAATCGGGTGGAAAGCAGAGAGAGGACTTGGATTTTCAGTATGAGACCGGTTGTTATCATTGTGAGTGATTTTTTTGTTGTAGTTTGTAGTACAACTGGGTAAAGTCTAGGTGAGGTCTAGGAACTCTCAAAGTTTCTCCGTTCAGAGCCTAAAAAAGCAAAAGTAAACTTGATTGGTAGTTCAGCTGAAAGATCAGTAGGTTCATTTTTGACAAAGCTCGAAAAAATCTGGATATTCGGAAGTTCGTAACTTGAATCTGGTCCAACTTTGGTCGATTTCACCTTTACCCAGATTATAAGAAATCCACTTGCCAACCAATTCTCAATTTCAGATTTCGGAACCCACGACTATGACAATGGCAAGACTGATACGGCTGGATACAAGTTCTGCTGTGAGATGTTGAACTATTGCAAGTGGTATAATCAGGTTTGTAGTTTGTAGTCTTTCCCCTCGAAAACCGAAAGATTCCAGGCATGGTTCCATTGGGTTTGTGGAGCTGTCGGATTCCTGATTCTGGTCTGTCTCGTCGTCATCTGCATTTGTTGCTGTTGCTGTGGTGGTGGAAGAGGTCAAGGTGGAAAGGATAGTGATCATTGTGAAGAAGATGGCTCGCAGAGCATTGATGTGATGGAGGAGGAGAAGGAAGATTGAAGCGGATCAAATTTGAGAACTTTTATTTAGTATGGATTGAATGAAGTATTTTGGAATTCTCAAGGATCCTCTAGAATCCTTACCAAGCCATTGGAATCTTTTATAAACGGAGGGATCTTGAAATTCAAAAAGTCACACTTCAATATCAACTAATAACACATTTTCTTTCTATCAATTCCAGTCGAATCAGGATATAGTAGAACTTGCAAAGTGGAGCCTGTTGAATGTTGTGCCATACTTCAAGATCGTTGATGAGCTCGGATGGAGTCTCTTGATCGGAAATTTCTGAAAATTTCAGGTTTTTGAATCCAGAATCCAAGAATCCATGAATCCCAATACTCACCTGCCCATAATCTCCAACTTTTCGCTTTCGGGTACAAAATTTTCACTTGTTCCAAAATTCGATCATAGCAATCATACGGAGTCAAACGCAATTCCACAATATTTTTCCCAGATGACGTCAAAAATGTAACATTCACCAATCGTGTTTCTTGGTGCACCAAGCTTTCCATTTTCTGAAAAAGATAACATTGAAAAAAACCTTGCGAAGTGACTTACCGGCAATCTGGAGCACTGCAAATCGTCTCCGATTCTGTTCATGAAATGTGTTTTGATTCTTTCTCTATTTTGTGGTGGTACTAGCTCAAGTTCTCTGGAGATGCCCATCCTGGGAAAAATAGTTAAAAAGTAACACGAAATGGGGGAAAAGTTGAGAAAAAGGAAGCAATATGGGAGGACGAGAAATGTAGTGAGGAAATTTTCTTATCAGTTTTTCTCCATTTTTTCGCCATTTTATTGATGGAAATGAACATAGAATAGATAATAATGAGTCATGTGAATTTTCAGGGAAACTTTGGAGTGCAAAAAGTTAGATTCTCAGGTTGTAGAGGACTCAAAAAGATTCAGGAATATTCAGAAACCTTCTGAAGGAATTCATGTGTTTTTTTGGGTTATGAGATTTTTGGATTCTTGGATTCTCGAATACGGAAAACATTTCCAGTTCCCTCTCATTGCTCACTGTGAAAAATTGTGATTTTGAGCCAATTTTGAGCATAGTTTACTGCAAACTACAAGCTTTATTATAGAACTTGCGATTGTTCAAGATCTCACAACTAAACTTTTCAGAATTCTTCAGGAGATTTCAAAATTCTTGACACTCTCCGAGAAAATCTGACGATTTCGAAAACCCCCGATTTTTCTATGACAATTTTTTGTTTACAAGTTTCTGAGGAAGAATTGTGTGTTTGGTTTGACTTTCGCTCTCCCGTTCTTATCAATTTCGGAGCGGAACTTTTCATGTAACAAAATTCCGCTATAAAACCGAACGTGGTGTGTGATTAGAGCCGCATTCTCCGTTTTTCTTAACTTCCTTCATGTCTCACATATTTTGAAGAGTCATTGTTTTTACTGTAGTTTTCAGACATGGCTCAAAACGGAGCAGAACCAACAGAGTTATCCGATGAGCTGGAGCTGGTCCCAGAGGAATTCCGTCATGAGTTTCAAAATCAAAATCAAGAGGACGAGATTACTCAACGATTTCTTCTCGATTTTCAGAGATTGGAACGAGAGGCGGTACGTGGAGGTATGCATGTAACAAACTGTGTAAGTTTCTCAAACATTTTCAAGCAAAAAGTTTGAGATTAAGGAACCGCCCGTCGATAAGCGTTTTGTCTTTGTCACTTTCTACACCTACGCGGACAAGAAAGTCGTGAAAATGTACTTGGATCAGAGATACGCCAAGGATCAGGTGGCTCAGAAGGCAGCCGAGCTGTTGCCTACTATCCAGTGGAAGATTTATTCGGGTGAGTGTCCATTACGAGTCATTGGTTACTGTAGCTGGTTTTGAAGTGTGTTGTTGACCTAGCTTACTGTAGTTTGACCTTCTACTTCTTAAAAACGGGACAAGTGCGCTGACAAAACTGATGCAGAAAAACAATGAACCTCTCCTTGGCTCAAGTTTTAGTCAGACTCGTTGTTTCATCTTAACACTTCAAAAACGCTCTATGTCAAGTTAAAAAAAAAACATTGCAAAACTGTTCCAGGAAACCAACACCGTGCCGATTTTGAGTTCCTCACCTCTAGTCATGTGTGGGACTCGATCAAAATCTCTCCCATTTGTCGATTCAACTATCTGCTCGTTCGTCTCGAACGTCTTCATCCCATTCGCGCAGACTACCACGACGCCAGGTGTGATGAGTGTCGTCAGGACATCATCGGACACCGCTACAAGTGTACAGAGTGTGCCGATTTTGACATTTGTCAAAAGTGCGAGGCCCGCTCGGTGCATCCGGAGCACGCGATGCTGAGAATTGTGAACAAAGGGATCACCCGTATTCCGAATTATATCACTGTCAATGCACCGAGATTTGTGTTCCGCGGTTATTAATGGTTCTGTGAAATAAGAAGTTATAAAGCATCATGTTCAATTCTCATTGGACACTTTGAAACCTTAGAAGCACGACTATTGTTTCTTAACGTCGAAGTTCGGGGTTAGAGACGCAGAGAAACGAGAGAGTCTGCGTCTCTTTCTGTGTACTCCTCGTGGACAATTCTGACGATCACTTTTTGTTTTTTTTCAGCTTATTTAGTTGACTTTCATTTGAATGAAATTTGAATATGCTAATATCTAAAACTGTTATAAATGCATACATACACCCCCAACAACCACCGAAAATTAATGATTTTTCGTTTCCTATTCGTTCTACCCCTTTTCAAAGCTGACCAAATCGAAGAGGGCACCGAATGGAATCTTGACAAAAATGCGGGCCTTTATCAAGGCGATATCTTACTGTCGGAGTGAGTCTCCAAGTTTGGGAACCTCCTTGAAATATACTTTCTCAGAAAACAACACTCTGAACTTTACGGAGACTCCGCCCCCAATCGCAACCTCCGCCCACGCCGACAGATCATGAAGGATAGCGCGTGGCCAGACGCCCTCGTTCCGTTTGAATATGATGATAGTACACTGACCCCAACGGCTAGATATCAATTCAAGCAATCCATGAAGTATATCTCAGAGAGAACTTGTGTGAAGTTTGAGGAAGATAATAGAGCCGCGGATCGCGTTCTTTTTGTACTGTGAGTTTATTGTAGTTTGACCTACTTTTTGACCTACTTTCTGACCTCAGTTTGGCTTACATTTAAGCTTGTTTTGTTGAAATTTGACCTGCTTTTTTGACCTACTTTTCTGTTAAACAGTAGACTCTAGGGTTACTTTCTCATGAAATTTTGACTTACTCTAGCAAAAAGTTTGACCTACTTTTTGGCCTACGTCCCTATCAAAATTTTACCTACTTTTTGACCTACTTTTCGATGTATATTTGATCTACTTTTTTGTCAAAGTTTGACCGACTTTTTAGTCTACTCTCTCAGAAAGCTTGATCTACTTTCTCTCAGGGTTTGACCTATTTTCTCTCAGAATTTGACCTACTTCATTTTCCAGAGACTCCTTCTGCGCCTCGTTCATCGGAAAACATGGAGGAGTGCAGGAAGTGATCATGGGTACAAATTGTGATTTGGTGAGAGGGTTTAAACTTCAGTTTCAATTTTTAACTTTTCTCAAAGATGGGAAATGCTCTGCATGAGCTGCTCCATGCTCTCGGAATTACCCATTCGATGAGTCGATACGATCGGGATGACTATTTGAATGTGAACACCGACTTGATGGGGGTTGGTCAAAATTTTAGCAACTCTGAGATTAACGAGGGGTTTAGGGCAGTGACTGGGTCAACTTCAAACTATACACCTCTGAAGAAACCTACAATGCGGTACCCTTCGAGTACGGTAGTGTAATGACCTACTCGGCGCGCGAAATCAGCGAGCCCAAGGACAAAACCTACCGAGAGACCATGGGAAATCGTCTCATCACTTTCTACGATATGATTGCTCTTCACTCAAACTACAAATGCTCCTGTCCTCAGACTGCAAATTTGGACTGCAAAAACGGAGGGGTCCCGAATCCGGCGACATGCTCCGAGTGCTTTTGCCCCGATGGTTACGGTGGAAAATTGTGTGACGATGCTCCGAAAATGTTCTCAAAGAAGTTGATGGCCGAGGAGACCTGGAAGAACTTCACGATCAGTTTTGGATTTTACGGACTAGTGGAGAAGGAGTTGAAAAGGGCCACGTTGTTCATAGAGGTATCTTATAGTTTGTAGTCTTTGTAGTCCACCCTTTTCAGGCCCCCAAAAACAAAACCATCCAAGTGCAGGTCACCGAAATCGAGGGATTCACATGTTATCCGGGTCGATGCGTTTTCAATGGCTACGAGGTCAAGCATATGGGAGACCCACGCATTATGAATCCATTGTAAGCTGCTTATAGTTTGTAGTTTGTAGTTTGTAGTCTTCAGATTTTGCTGCAAGGATCAACCACTCTGGAACAATACGTACACCTCGAAGTTGAACCCGACCCCAGTGATTTTGTACACTCGATATGATCGTCAGACGTTTACAATGAGGTATCGATTTGTGGATGAGGATTTGGCGAAGTTGCCAAGAAGGAATAATACCTATGATTCGTTTGAGTATCCAGTTTGAATGATGGATCAATGAAGTGATGTAGAATTTCTTTTTTGACCTATTATTCTCAAGATTGACCTACTTTTTGACCTACTTTCTAACATACTTTTCTATAGGTTTGACTTTTATTTGACCTACTTTTAAATAAAAATTTGACCTATTTTCGGCTCAATGTTACTTTAAGATTTGACCCAATCCTTGACTCACTCTCTGACCTATGTTTGACCTACATTTAGACTTTATTTCTAACCTCAGATTGACCTACTTTTTTACTTTATTTCTAACCTCAGTTTGACCTACTTTTTGACTTTATTTCTAACTTCAGCGTAACCCACTTTTGGTCTCCTCACTTATGAAAGTTTGACCTACATTTTGACCTAATCTCCAATGAAAGTTTGACCTACTTTTTACATTCAGTTCTCTATTTTGACTTATATACGTTTTTCTGTCTACTCGAGAGGTCACCCTGTCAACAAAATCCAACAAAACTGAAATTTATTCGAGACATCACACTTTACGATATAGGAAACAGTTTCCCCGAACGCAAAAGTATCCGTCCTCACAGTCGCTGCTTCGTTCACACTGGATGGGCGCCCCGGATTCGTGACGGCCCATGGCCAGAAGTTTCGGTCGGCACACTCCGTCCTCACAGCTGTGATCGCTCAGGCAGTCATAGAATGCCTCACACTTCGTTGGCTTCGATTGAACCATGATGGAGGTCATCGCGAGAAGTAGGAGGAAGGCGGAAGTCTGCTAGAAATAGAAGTTGCTAGAAATTCCTAGCCACTCACCAATACCGACTTCATCTTGTTCGATCAACGAGAAGAAGAATAGAATACTTGCCGGATGAGACTTTCTCGGAAACACTTCTTTTATGGCCAAACTGATAATCGAATCATGGACAAAACCAAATTTCTCATCAAAATTTTTTGATTTCTCACTTGTGGGAAAATGGTCGGTGAACAATTTGTTCAGTTGTTTTTCATTCGGTGACTCAACTTCAGAATTTCAAGAATTGCAATGTTCCCAATAACTGGTCGGTCACATTGTTGAGGAGAGATCAGGCTGTGTATTCCGCTATTCGCAATTCCGCAACCTGAAATTCCGTCTTCTGAATCTTCGCCTTCAGAATTTCTGCCTCCCGCCTCTCCAACTACAAACCCCATAGACATCAATGACAGAAAAATCAGATGAACCGAAAACTGAAATCTAGTTCAAAACTTTTCAAGCAAAACTAATGAAGTCTCTTGATAAGGAAGCAGAAGAACAGATGAGAGTACATTTTTTCACCTTTTTTTTGGTTTCGTCACCACTAATTTTTTTACTATTTTTTACTATGGACACACCTCCTGACTCTTATTATAAAACCAGACAAATTTTTAATTAAAACATTTTCTCCGGAAAACACAGATTTTCTGAATCCCGGAAATTGGGGGAAAAAGAAATCGTTTCTAAATATTTTTCCCGGAACTCAAAATGCCTATCATTGTGAATACTACAGTATCCATAACGTTTCTGTTTGGCCAGTTCAATTGTTGGATCAATTTTTATCTGCTTTTTTCGATTTTTTTGAGGAAAAAGGTTCCAGTGAAACCGGATTTGTCATTGATCTATTGCCGATTTGCGACAGATATGATTTATACGTTTTTTGGTGAGTTTTTAGGGGAGAAAACTGCTATTTTGGAGCTTCAATATTGAAAAATCCAGATTCAGAAAAATTATTTTTCGATGAAAACTTTTCAGTATTTTTTGAATCTGGTTTTCTCCCGTGGCTGAACTTTGACAATTCTGAACTTTTCTTGAATTTCTGAATGAACCTCTTGGATTTTGAACTTGAAGGACTATGCCTAAAATCCTCTTTTCAGTCTCCCTGAGCATGCTATATTACCTACTCCATCAAATTTTCCCGAATTTCCCGATCAAAAATCTCATTTTCTTCATTATCTGGCCAGCACTCATCATGGGCACTATCCGAGCTAACTTGGTGCTTCTGATCACTTTCGATCGATTTCTGGCAGCCTACATTCCAGTTTTCCATCACAACTATCGATCGAGAGTTTCTATCTTTTTGATTTTCGCGCTTCTTTTGATCTACGCGATTTTCGAGCATTTTGTGCTCTTTGAGTTCTGTAATTTTACACTTGATGTTCCGATAACCTGTGATACCTTGATTTGTGCTATCAATAATTGCTACTACTCCTACTGGTTATGGTATGAACAACTTATGTATATTCTCATTGGTGTTTGCACTATTTCTTTGTGTTTTCGGTTGTTTATTTGGAATCATTATATGGACGCGACAAGTAGTCATACCGTAACGAGGGTGAGTGTCAATTTGAAATTTTCGACAAAAATATTAGAAGAAAAATCTCAAAATGTCAAAAATCTTGAATCCCAGGATTTTAGAGGCCTTGCATTCATTGGAAATTTGGCTAAGAAGTTTTCTGAACTCTTCATGGATCCTGAATCTTTAGTTCTCTGAATTTTGAAAATTTTGTATTTCCAAGATTGTGAATCTTGAAGAATCTGAATCTTGAAGATTTCGAATCTTGAAGATTCTCAGGAATCTCAGAGCCCTTCAGAATCCCACAATCTCCTGGAATCCAAATCAAAACTTCCAGGCCACCCGAATCGCCCTCCTCGACTCCATCATCATCTGCACATTCGACGTCATCCCATCTTTGCTCTTGGCTCATTTCCCAGCTCTCAGTTTTCCAAACGTCGGTCCATTGAGTGCCTTCTCAAAAAACACCGGGTTTCTGATCGAGGGCATTATCATTTGTATAGTTTTACTCGGGAAAAAGAAGACTGGCATGGTTCAAGCATGGTCGACAAGTCGCCTATCGAGAAGTAACTGATTTTTGGTCTTGGCGGGAAATTTGAATTTTTCGAATGAAGATTTGATGGTTTTTCAATTTTCAGGGCATACTGTACCAAACTTGCACCTGAAACTTGAAAATTTGGAACAACAAAAATTTCCTTATGACTCATGTTTTTTGAGCTCATTAGACCGTATACAACTTGAGATCTGTCAGCGCAAAATGTGACAAATAATGAGTCGGAAATTTTGAACTCATTATAAACTCAAAAATTTTGCAGGTCAAAGAAATATGAGAAACAGCAAAGAATGCTTCGAAACCTACAGTAATCTTAACAAACTCCGATTCATGTTTAGTGAAGATCAAAACTCAAATTTCTGTTTTTCCATGTCACGAATTTCGAATTTCGAGAATTTCATGGTTACGTGATTTTCATTCGTAGCCATTCAAACATCAACAATCTAATTTCACTTTTTCGGAAATTTCTCGAGGCTTTTTTTCTAAAAGATGTGCTCTCAAAACTGGCTCCGAATCAATGAAATCGCAGAGACTATCGGATTCTCATTGTCACTGATTTTCCAGTCAACCCTATTACTTTTGATTTCGAAGTCTGCGAGTTCGAAATTCGGAAGCTATAAATATTTGATGATCTGTTTCTCGTTGATGGGAATTTTTTATTCAAGCTGCAATTTTTGGTGCAAACCGGTGAGTTTTGGATTTAAAATTCTCTAGGTTTAGAATCCTCAAAGATCAGATTCCTCGAAAATCCGAATCCTCCAGATTCAGAATCCCTAAGACTCAGAATCCTCAAGATTCAGAATCCGCTAGAATCCGCATCCTCAAGATTCAGAATCCATAATCACTTTAGAATTCTCTGCATTCAAAATACTCAATTTTCCGAATCCTGAAGATTCGGAATCCTCGAGATTCAGAAAAGTTGACGTTTCCGTCTCTATGGGAGAAATTTATGGGGCGTGGGTAGGAAACAATGACGGGCGGATTGGTGCTATAAATCGAGACGGGGAGAAAAATAGAGACTGAAAGACGGAGACGGTTGAGGTACCGAGGGATGTATTTGGGAAACATTGTATTGGATAGAACAAAAAATTTTGTTCGAGAAGATATTCATACTTGAACAAAAACAAATAATACAAAATATGTATCTAGAAGAGAAACCAGCAAAAATGGACGAACCGAGGTAGAATGTGCTACAAATGTTACTGCTAACAACTAAAATGAGAAATTGATTAATTTATACTTCCGCTTTGACGAACTCTTCTTGCTTCAGCTTTTTCCCTGTGGGCACGTACAGCCGATACTTTCCCTTGTAGAAGTCCTTGACCAACTCTTGGTGATGATTTTGGAAGTGTTTTCTCAACGATGAAGGGTCCGTGTAGCTCTTCTTACAATTTGGAGCCAAACAGAAGTAGTGCTTCTGAAAGAATTTCATGTGAATACTAATCGCATTATAATTCGACTCACTTTATCCGAGTGCACTCTTTTCAAATGGCACGCTGTGTCCGAGCCATTGGTGAATCTTTTTCCACAAACTTTACAGAAGAATGGTTTTTCTCCGGTATGAAGTCTTTTATGGGTTTTGAGATTTTCCATCCGCGAGTAAGAGCTCTTGCATCCAAGAACCTAAAATTAGAAAGTTGAGTTTTGAACTCGAAATCGAAATCGTTCAACTCACATTGCACCGGAATGGCTTTTCCTTTGTATGATGTCGAACATGTGCTTGAATCTTGTAGTAAGCATCAAACGGTGCCGAATGGGTGCATGCCTCCCAGTAACACGTATGGAGCGCTTCATTGCACTCCAATAGATGTTGTCGGACGTGTTCGAAGAAATCCTGAAAATGTATTTTGTTGTTAAAAGGGATGATACGTTAGCTACGGGGAGACAGTTCAATATGTGATACGTACTATTAGAAAAGGGTGGTTTCGAAACGTATAAAAAATCCTACACTATTGTCGATGATCAGAAATCGGGTTACGAACTCCCTAAGTCAGTTTGTAGATGCGTCTTACTATATAACTTGCATTCGAGGTTCTGAAACGTACTCCCTCGTTTTCAAAATGTGTGGTCGATCTTCAGAAGTCGAACAAGCTACAGGAGTCTACAAGTTAATAGAAACCTCAGAAGCTCACAACTATAGTTCTAGAAGCCGTCCGCAAACATATGGAAAACGTGGGAGTCTCTCATAATCTCTTAATTTCAAGATCGCTACTGTCTAATGGTATTCACAAACTACGGACTAGCGACGCTACGCGTCGCTGGACACGGCTGCGCCGTGTTACTGCTTGTATTTTCTGACCTTAAGTTTGGATAGAATCAATCAGAACCAACTGAGATCTCACAAAAATCTGTCATTATGATCTCAACGTTAAAGAAAGTTTCGAAATGAAACAATGTTACGCTAAAAACCTTCAACATTAACAACATTTGGGCTTGTTTGAGATAAAAATGGTCATAAGTAGGTTGAATCTAAAGCAAAACTCACAAAACTTGGTGTGCCATCAAAAGGCATGATGAGCAATAACATATCCAAAATTCAACCCTCCCCATCGAAAAACTTTTCAATACTGGGCGTTAGAAAACCAAAAATATCTTATATCGCTCATCTTGAAAAATTTTCCAACTAAATGTTGTACAATTTTTATATAGATCGACGCAAATTTTTATGCTACGTCCATTTTTGGCAGAATATCTGCATAATTCGCAAAACGAAGCAAGTTATGAACGAAAAACCAAAGTGGGCGGAGCCTAAAATTTTTTCCGAAACGTGTAATGCAAATGACATAAATCGATAGCGCATAAAAAGTTGTTAGGGAATTTCAAATTTCAAGTCGATTGACCTACTGGTTCTCTCGAACGAATAGAAAAAAGGAATTTTTTGAGTTTTTGGTGGCTCGTGCTTTCCGGCTCCCCCCGGATCCCAAAATGCTCCAAATAACGTGGATTTTTGTAGTCACAGATGCCCCACATGTCTGAAGAGGAAGAAAAAAAAAGTTTTCCAAGAGCTCAACTTTGAGCCGAGTTATTAATGCGAAAAGAGTGTGACAGGTTTTTTCCACAAATATTTCGACATTTGCTTTTTTGGCAATTTGAAAAAGTGGGGACTACCGGATTTAATAAGAGAGCGCAGAAGTGTCATTGCCACGTTTACAAAGTTTCATAGTAATTGATTCTCAGAATTCCAATCTCTCGAAAATTCAGAACTCACTTTTTGTTTTTCAAATTTCTCTCTGCATGACTTCCATCCGCACTGCAGCACCATCTCGCCATCTTCTACCTCCTGCCCCTCTTCCGAAAGTTCGAGATTGTATTTTTTGACGGATCCCACAGGGCGTCCAACTTTGCGTCCCTGAAAACAGAACTTTGTGATATTATACTGAAAAGGAGACTAGTGAGCTACTCACCTTCACAGTTAGACGTGGTGGTTGTAAATAGTCTTTGGCGGTGATATTATTTTCAGTGTCCTTGTCCGAGCTCACTTCAGTACTTGAGGAACTGATATTGCTATCATCGGAAAAGTCTTCTGGTTCTGCTGGCTCCTGGATTGTTTGCTCATTCCGAACCGGCGAGTTCGCATTTGAAGGAGGTGGTGTGTCCGGGAGGTTCTCCTTTTGGCACTGCTTCTCTTCCATTAGCACAGTTTTAGCGGGAATTATCTCTGCGGGAAACGACTCCACGGGATTCACCACCGCGGGATTCACCACGGCGATAATCAGCTCTGCGGGAGCCACCTCGACGGGAATCATGCTAGCGGGAAGCAGCTCCGCGGGGGTCACCTCCGCGTGAATCTGCTCCTCAGCGGGTGGCTCTTTTGATGGTGTTAGAAATGGATGAAGAGCCACATTATTTGGAGGTGATGTAGGCGTTGGAGATGGACATGACATTGGACGGGCAGATGGCGTGGGAGGTAGAGATGGCGTTGTAGGTTCAGATGGCATTGGAAGTGGAGGTGGGATGGTTTTCTTGGCCACCGAGCGCATGTCCTCGAGGAAGAATAACTGCTGCTGAAGAGTTGTCAAAGCTTCACAAATCTTGGGATCCTTGGGTGCAGTTTGGTATCCATGAAGGAGGGTTGACACAGTGGTCTTACTCATTTTAACTTCTGTTCTCCCCGGAATCATCATTTTCCGCTTCATCGGCACATTCTTCTCTACGTGAGGTACTTTGAATTGTGGTACTTCACCTGGAAAAAATCAGTTATATTCTAGTTGTTGCAAACAATTGTCCAACTTACCAATTGGCGATGTTTGTTGAATTTCGGGATTGACATGATTCTGTGATGTTGTTGGTTTCGAGTACAAATTTGAAACCATCAATGACAAGGAAGCCAACGAGGAACCACTTGCATTGTTAACGCTCATGATTTGATGCTCTGAAAGTAAGGGAAGTTAGATAGAGGAGTGTGGGTGGCAAGAAGAAAGAAATAAGATGCAACAATGAAGAGGGTCTAAAGTTGTGTGTGTGGCCTCACACGAAACGGCAAAGCGAAATGTATCTGATGGGTGGGGGAGTGGGTGGTCGGAGAAGGTAATGAATCACTAGACGCACAGCTATCTGCAACTTCAATTTCCATTTCGAAATGAGCAAGGTCAACGAAATCAAGTCGAGCGGATCGGAGGATCAATCAGTAAGTGTTTCTTTTGAAAATTATATGGAGAAATCCAAAAAAAAAAACAAAAATAGAGCTTGGAGTGTGTGTGTGTGTGTGAAGCATGTTTTTATATTGCAGGTCCAAGTGGGCGGAGCTTCCCTCCAAGTCCTTCGGTCCCGGGAAACGAAGGCGAAAGGAAACTTCCGGAACGCGGTCACGGTCACCACTCTGGATATGGAGATCCCCAGATCGATGATGGCGGATCCGAATGGAGAGGAGCTCTTCGCGGATTCGGTTATCGAGCTGATCCATCGGAATGCTCCAGCCGCCGGATCCCAGACTCGGATGAAGGTGGGAGTCATCTTCGAGTCGCCTGAGATGACGACAAGTGTCGAGATCGCCTTCAAGTACATGGACAAGATCGACCAGAGGGACGTGGTTCAAAATCTGTAGGACATGTCCCAGTCCAACAAATCCCCACTGGAACTCGATGTTCCAAGGATGACGATGCAGATCACATATCTGCACCCACCGAGTGGCTCCGGACAGAAGAGAATGGAGAAGATGATGGAGGCGATCATCTCTGAGAAGAGAAGAAGAGGACTCCTGCCAGAGGAGGAGGATTTCGAGGCCCTCCACAACAACGCGGAAAGTATGGATGGACCAGCTGGAGACGACTTCTTCGATGGAGAAGTTCGGGAAGTGGATGAAGAAGAAGAAGAGGTGGAAGAAGAGCAAAAGTCTGGAGTCGTCATGAGGAACGCCGGTAAGATTTCAAGTTTTCAATCTCGAAAAAAGTTAGATTTTTCCAGTGTCCAAGGATTGTCTCCCCCACGCCGTGTACCAGTCGCTGATGTACCGTCTCTACCGAAATGATAAGACATGGAAGACCAAGGAGGCGTATTTGGGTAGTCTGAGGAAAACAGACAACGAGAGGCGGTACACCAAGGTGCACGAAGCTGTGAGAGCAATGAAGAAGGTAAACTTAGTACTGTGAGTTTTTTCAAAATTTTCAAATCTCCAGAGTGCTGGGTTGGAGGACATGTTTGAAAACTTCACCGACGAACACATCGAACAGATTCAGCAAAGATGTTTCCCAGGACTCTACCAGATCATCGTCTTTATGGACACCTCCACCGTCCCCTTCTATAAGGGTCCAGAAGACCTCGGAGAGGACAAGAAGCTCTATCTCCTTCTCCAGGATGGACATTATTGTGGACTGAAGGCTGTCCCGCCTCTCTTCAACATGAAGTACTACTGCGACATGTGTGAGACAGGCTATCGGGATTCAGCTGCCCATTACAACTGTCCGAAACGTCACCGTCTCTGTGGAGTCGAAGGATGCAATCCCAAGAAGACCGACCTCGCCATCACTTGCCTCGCCTGCCGCATCACCTTCCCGTCAAAAGAATGCTTCGACAACCACAAGAGGAAGGGTGAGTTGATTTTGAAAAGTTCAAAATTTCAAGAAATTTTCCAGGAGTCCAAAACGGGAAGAGTCGGTGTGATCACACAAGGTTTTGCTCACAAAGTGGGACGGGAAGGTGATGCGGCAGGCCAGGCAAGTGATGGCGAGGTCGGTCTTCTTGGGATTGCATCCTTTGACTCCACAGAGACGGTGACGTTTCGGGCAGTTGTAATGAGCTTCCCAATTGCGATATCCCGTCTCGCACAGATCACAATAGTACTTCATGTTGAAGAGAGGCGGGACAGCCTTCAGTCCACAATAATGTCCATCCTGAAGAAGGAGATAGAGCTTCTTGTCCTCTCCGAGGTCTACTGGACCCTTATAGAAGGGGATGGTGGAGGTGTCCATAAAGACGATGATCTGGTAGAGTCCTGGGAAACATCTTTGCTGAATCTGTTCGATGTGTTCGTCGGTGAAGTTCTCAAACATGTCCTCCAACCCAGCTCTCTGGAGATTTGAAAATTTTGAAAAAACTCACAGTACTAAGTTTACCTTCTTCATTGCTCTCACAGCCTCGTGAACTTTGCTGTGCCTCTTCTCGCTGTCCGTTTCGGCCAAACTGACCAAGTACGCCTTTCTGTTCTTCCCTGACTTGTCGTTCTGGTAGATTCGCCATCTCAACGACTGGTAGACGGCGTGGGGGAGACAGTCTTTGGACACTGGAAAAATCTAACTTTTTTCGAGATTGAAAACTTGAAATCTTACCGGCGTTCCTCATGACGACTCCAGACTTTTGCTCCTCTTCCACCTCTTCTTCTTCTTCATCCACTTCCCGAGCTTCTCCATCGAAGAAGTCGTCTCCAGCTGGTCCATCCATACATTCCTCGTTGTTGTGGAGGGCCTCGAAATGCTCCTCCTCTGGCAGGAGTCCTCTTCTTCTCTTCTCAGAGATGATCGCCTCCATCATCTTCTCCAGCCTCATTCTCTTCTGTCCGGAGCCACTCGGTGGGTGCAGATATGTGATCTGCATCGTCATCCTCGGAACATCGAGTTCCAGTGGGGATTTGTTGGACTGGGACATGCCCTCCAGATTTTGAACCACGTCCCTCTGGTCGATCTTGTCCATGTACTTGAAGGCGATCCCGACACTTGTCGTCATCTCAGGCGACTCGAAGATGACTCCCACCTTCATCCGAGTCTGGGATCCGGCGGCTGAAGCATTCCGATGGATCAGCTCGATAACCGAATCCGCGAAGAGCTCCTCTCCATTCGGATCCGCCATCATCGATCTGGGGATCTCCATATCCAGAGTGGTGACCGTGACCGCGTTCCGGAAGTTTCCTTTCGCCTTCGTTTCCCGGGACCGAAGGACTTGGAGGGAAGCTCCGCCCACTTGGACCTGTAATATAAAACCATGCTTCACACACACTCCAAGCTCTATTTTTGCTGTTTTTTTTCTTTTTTTTTTGTATTTTTTCATATAATTTTCAAAAGAAATACTTACTGCTTGCTCCTCCGATCCGCTCGACTCGACTTGATTGGCTTTGCTCATCTTGAAATTGCAGATAGCTGAAAATGAACAATAAGATGGCACCACAGAAAACGATCAACAACAGTGGAACGGATTACGTCATGCAACCACAGGAACAGTACCCCACCGAAATTGTAAGTTTCGAAAATAAAAACTCGAAAGAATGATCAAAATTTCAGGGTCTACCGGTCTACCATGATCAAATGATGTATCCTACTCAAAACACTCAAAAAGCCGAAAAAAAGCCGGAAACGTTCATTTTTAACTTTGCGAAAGGCTCTTCACCCACAATCACAATCTACAAAAAAGAGTGAAAAGCATGCATTTCGGCAAAAAACGGGTCATTTTGTGTAATGTTTTGTTTTATGAATAAATCATTCATAGAAATGGCTAGAGAAGATACCAAGGCTACCGAAAAGAAATCTAATGACTCTACATATGAGTCTTGCTGAAATTGTTGCGGATATAAACAAGAAAAATCCATTCCTGAAGACTCCAATCAAACGGCGTCGTGAAGAGAAAAAAGATGTGGAGGAAGCTGCTTCAAAACGATTTGTGAGTTTCCAACTACTTAGTTTACTAACTAAAACTTTTTAATTTCAGGAGAATCTTTCGGAAAAGGCCAAGACAGCCATCATTCCATCCGAAGCCAGCGCCATACTGAAGCCGGAGCACTTCTTCAAGGACAATGGACCCCTCATAATCCACCTTTGCTTGAATTGCCGCAAATACAATTCCACCAGACCAACTACCAATCTCGGAGATGGAAAAGTCGAGATGCCCATGGCAATGTCCACCATCTGCAGCTCAAACTTCAATCGTCAAAGAATTGTCAAGTTTTATGACCATGAAGTTCCAGTTTTCAAGAAACAACATGGTCTCTAATCGCTTCTGATTGTATCTTTGTCGTTTTTTCTATGAATAAATCTTTCAAAATATATACTTTTTTCTCAATATACAAGTCTGGGAGAGATGTCTTTCGAAATTTGAAAGAGAAACAACTTACTTTTCACCGAAATCATTATCGAAATCGGTCTTTTTCTGCATTCAACGAATGTAGAGAGTAGCGAAAAGAGGAGCAGCATGAAGGCACGACAGTGAGTGCAACTGTTATTAGTTTGGAGACGTTCTTCTTCACTCAGCGGGATATGACTGACCTCTCCACATTTGACCCCTGTTTTCCTCGCGTCTCTTCAGGTGCACTCACTATTTCCTACCACTGAGGAACAGATGGTTGAAAGAATAAACGAAGAAGTATATCAATGAGTGCAGTTTTTTCCTACCAAGAAACATTCTTCTACACTAACAAGAAGACTGCTAGGTATGCAGGCCCGCAACAGAAGATGGAAAATCACGTAATCTGTACAAAAACGATACAACCCGAAAAATGAAAGGAATAATTTCCATGTATGCAACACACACCCTTACCCATTGGATCCTTTATATACACCACCAAAAAAGTGGAGTCAGAGATCTTCCTAGAGGGAAAATAGGGACGGGGACTTGGTAAGATGCGGGAGTGTTGTTTATGGGGGTACAGTTGTAAAAGCTGTGACCGCAGAGAATAGTAGGTGGGTGAGAACGGAAGACGTCGTAAAATGGAGCTGTGAATCTGATAGGGAATAACAGACATGTGATGATGGCTGAGTAATAGTGAGAACGATTGTGGGATTTGGGGAAGGGACCGGCTGAAGGCGTAGGAGCACTGAAAACCAACTTCTGGTTTCCAGAGTCTCATGAAATATAGACGTCAATTCTCATATAAAGGTGAACAATACATCTGAAAAGGCTCGGTGCATTTTTATCAGCTTCGGGTTTATAGCTCTCGGAGCACAAGATTGGCTCTATTTGGGTCGTTGGCTAAATCTTCAAGAAAATACGCATTCATCTTTATTAGTCAATTTCTGAACACCGAGACTTCCAGTCAGAAAAATCTTCATTCATTCTCAAACAAGTAGATGAGTTCAAAACGCATTATACAACAACTTGGCGATCATCCTCTTGATAGATCCGCCCGGAATCTTCTCGATGTCCACAGTCAGAATGAACAAAGCCTTCACACGAATCCACCAACTCGGATGTTTCATCAAGTATGCGGCATAACGATTGCATTCGTTATCGAAAATCAAATCGATATGTCTCAAGTCGCCAGTCTCAATCAGTTGCCTCTCACAGTAGCGAATCACATTGATCAATCGGAAATGTTGGGCGACGTACACAAGAAAGTCGATATCGGAATCTGAAAACAGTTATATGGGGTACATCTCGGGTATACAGACTCATAGGGTACATAGTTTTCCCGAGAATTTATCTCGACTTCCAAAAGTTTGCCTGGGTAGCCAAATAGCTCATTCAAATGCCCAGATTTTGTGCCAGTTTCGAGTCAAAAATGAGCTGAAACCGATGAGTGAGCCCATTCTAATGCCTCGCCGGAAGTTAGCTTGTTACATACATAATAGCGATGGTCGAACACCATGAGCAATTTGATAACACTGGTTCAACTCCGCTGAGAAATTCGTTGGAAGGTAGACCGATTGATTTTTATGCGTTTCGACGGTGAAGAAGGGAGAGTGGAATTGCAGAAGCTGGAAGTTTTAGAACTCAGATTCGCCTACAATCCTTTAAAAAAACTTCTACCAGATTATGGCAATAAAACTTTTTTTCAGTGTTAAAGGGATCGAAGCGTGTGACGATCATCTGCTTCTTCTCCAAATTCTGATCATGAAAGTTGAAGTTCCAGATACCATCGGGAAACTTTGTTGCCTCAATGTACACTCCATACTCGACAACTAGAGCTCCGTCGTCCAACCATCCATTTTCGGGATCCAACAACTCCAATCGATTCAAACCATTACCATCCGCCATGTCTTGCCATGAAACCGTACGCTGATAGAATGATCTGATCGATTTCTTTTCCTTCTTGTGATTCACAACATTGAAAAACACGTGAAGCCTGATTTCATCAGGGTGCGGTTGAGCGGAGAAGTTGATGTGAGGATAGAAATAGACGTTCCCGTGAATGTCTTCCTTCTCTTGAATCGACAGATACCTAAAAAAAAAGCGAGACCATCTCCAGTGATTCCCAACGTTACTCATCAGTTATCAATGCCTGCCAACTGGCCGATCTGATGACGTGGCAATGTGCGAGCTTCCATGTTCTCCAAGAAATTCTCAAATCGGTGCACTCCGTTTTTCGGATCTGCACTCGAGAAACATAAAGGAGAGAGAGAGAGAGAGAGAGAGAGAGAGAGAGAGAGAGAGAGAGAGAGAGAGAGAGAGAGAGAGAGAGAGAGAGAGAAGAGAGACACTCACATTTGAATCGCTCGCTCATTTTGTCACTGCTCTCTGGAAAATCTGGAAAATCAAAACTGGCTATCTCCACGTTGTTTTGGATTCTATTCATTGAAAAGTCGAACAAAAAGTGTCACGTGAGTGTTTTATGGAATGAGCGAAACATTCAAAGGTGAGTTCAAATTCAAATCTCGAGCCAAACTTTTCATCGTGCCTTTTAGTGGACACTTTGCAACAATTTACAACTCAGAATGTTCTAGAAGACTCGAAAGATCTGGAAGTTTTTCTTGTCGAAATCATTCATTGTGAAAAAAGAAAATAACCATGATAAAAAATAGTGTCGATTCAAAATAAGTTATCGATCCAGTTCAAATAAAGTCCTTCGGGTTCTCCACTCGTCCGATGACCGTCGGATGCTCATGCTCCCTGAAAAATTGATTTTTCCAAATTTTCGCCCAAAACACTCACATCATTCTGTCATCTAAAGCCCATCTCATCTTGTTGAATTCCTTATTGTAGAGTAGTTTAATCTCGTTTTCGTATTCTCCATGATCATTCGATTCCGATTCCAAAGTTCCCCATCGAATCTTATCCGCATTCTCCACCTCATTGTCGGCGATCACTTTGACGTACAGATGTCGGGATTCCGGATCCAGGAGCACTTTGGCCACTCGACCTTTTCCACAAACAAAGTCCATAACTTCAGTTTCCTCTTTAGCTGGATCGTCATCTAATTCAAACGGAGCGAACGTTTTGTTGCAGTTTTTAACGACAGAAATGAACAGTTCCTCCTTGAAAGTGGCAAACGAGACTCCCATATAGGATGGGCTGATTCGAAGAATCAGATTCGGAAACTCCCTCAATTCCTCATATTTCTCGTTGAGAAGACGTCCGTATTCCTGACATGGATTACGGTACTTGTAGTTGGAGATCACCGCAGCGGTCAGCATCGTTCGATCCATCATCGAAAGTCGGCCAAACGAGTATTGAAGTTTTCCACTCTTCACGGCATTCAGAATCCTCCGAATCACTAGACTCCGATAGAACACCTTCACCCGTCGATCGATTCTTTTCCCGTTCAAAAGTTGCTCGCAAAAGTTGTCAAATTTTTTCAAAATTCCCGCCAAAAGTGTTGCCGTCGGAGACGTGTGCAAAAAGCTCAAGCATTGTGCTCTAACGTCTTCTGCCGAGTATCCGTGTTCTTCAAAATCTTCCAGGAAGCGTTCGAATTGTGGTCCAGGATCATCCATCGAATAGAATCTGAGTAGATCAAACGTTTCATTGAATGCTCCACGATTCATCCAGTCATATTCGTTGAAAAGCTTGTCAGCTGATTGAGGAACACGGATCTGAAAGAAAGAGATTGGTTGAAGTTTCAAAAGTTGGTCAAAAGGCGCAAAAGTAGGTCAAAAGGCGCAAAAGTAGGTCAAAAGGCTCAAAACTAGGTCAAAAGGCTAAAAAGTAGGTCAAAAAGCTAAAAAGTGGGTCAAACACAAAGAGTCTCACATTTTGCATGGCAAGCAGTCCTAATAGGTACACTTGACACTTGAATTCCTCAGCCGACACTGCCAGTCTGAAAAATGCAACTTTTCGATCTCACATTTTCATCTCAAAAACAAACCGCAACTCCTTCATCTCCTCCAACATCCGCTTCAAAGGTTCCACATTGAAATACGCATCAATGATCGTCGGAATGGCCAGCAACAATTGTTCGAGTTGCTTCTGAAAGACCGTTCTGTCGTCGTTGGATTGTTCGAACAACGTGATGTGAAATGGGGTGAATCCGTGGCGAGCGATGAGATGGAGCAGGTGTTCGATGAGGTAGATGTTGAAGTTGAAGATTGTTCGGTAGACGTCGAGAAGGGTTTGCGTTGGGTGGTCCATGTCGGGAATGGATTCGCTGATCGCAGTCTGGAATCGGATTGCTCAGGTTAAAAATCGTAATCTCTCACCAGTCTCTGACTGCTCTCCCTTTTCGCATCTGCCAACAACTTTTCCACCGTTTTCAAGTACTTCTGATAGTCTCTCAATGCTCGAAATTCGCCGCTATCCCTTGGCGAAACAAATAATAGACCGAATCTGTTCATCAGTCTTTCAAATGTGTCATCGTCTACAGTAGACTCTTCTTGCTGCTGCTCTCCATCGGCAAGCATCATGCTCCAATGACCGAGATCTTCCGAATTCAGAAGACGTGTAGAAAATGTCGAGGGATTCAATATTTCAGATGGTTCCAGAATATTGGGTTTCTGGAAATGGAGAGTTCACCTTTTCAAGTTTCCCATTTTCCTCACCTTATTCTTCTTAAATGTCAGTCTCTCGTATTTTCCAATCGCATAATTTTCAATTTCAGTAAGATCCAGTACAGAGAATGAGGGATCGAATTTCGGTCGTTCAACTTTTCTCGGATAGTCCGCACTTTTCGAACGGGGTTTTCTCATATTCAGTGTTCTCGTCAGAAGCTCTTTCGAATCACAGTATTCATCCATTCCAAACTTCAGACACTTGTCATATAGGCAACTGGCGCAGTCCTTTCTGCTTCTGATCAAACATCGTCCGAAGAGGGGACAACGGACAACAGTCTTTCTCAAATCTCGGAAAACGGTCTGAAAAAAACATAGTCCGTTATTATTCCACAGATGGTTCACTCACATCACATTGACCGCAGGACACTTGATTCACGAGGTGAATGGTTTGGGTGCCGCAAATTTTGCACTGATCCATACGTTGGCCGGCTTGAGCTAGGAGAACTGCAAAAAAAGGTCCACAGATACAAAACAAAACGACCCTCACCATCTTTCACAGTCTTGACACCCTTGGCTTTGATCGTCAACCCAACATCTCTGCACTTTTGCAACCAACAGCGGACACATTTGATGGGTGCTTCCTCGGAGATCACACAATTGCCATCGTTTTGAAGACAGCTGATGACCGGTTTTTCGGAATACCGATGGAAGAAATTCTGAAAATTGATCTCTTTTGGTGAATTTGTCAGTTTCACCGCCGACTCACCCAACACGTCGTACATGCTCGATCGCCAAAGTGCAATACGAGAACTTGATCGTCACAAACTTTGCACGTCTTTGGCGTCAAAGTGGACGGCAGAGTTGGGGCACCGACAGCTGAAATGAAGTTTTGGAAGACATGAATAATAAGGGTTCTAAATTATGATTTTCAGAGAATGTATCCAGAAACTTAAGATCTACATTTTTGCAGTTGACAACTTTTCTTGAAAACCAAAATTCAGACAGTTATGCCGCGTTAAATATAATGAGTTTAAAAAGTTCGAAATGTCTTGTGGGCCGAGTTTTGAAATTGACGTCATAACTGACTCAATTTTGGTGTTAGGAAAAAGTGGTGAACTATAAAAATGCTGCAGGATGCATCCAAAAAATTTCAGAGAAATTGATTGACTTGAATATGCAGTACTGGCCATTATTTTACTATCACTTTTGGTGATTATCAGTGCAAAATAGCCAACTTTAAGCAGTTGAAAAAATAAGTTCCAATCACTCGATTCCTTTGAAACTTGGTGAATGCATCAAACAATTTTAGATCTACATTTTTGTAGTTGACAACTTTTTCTGAAAACTGCTGCTAAATAAGTTACGTCGTGTATAGTCACACGACGTCAAAACAGGGTGGCAACTTTTAACTTTTTGGATCAACGATCTTCAACGCGACATAACTGTATTGATTGTGAATTTTGTGAAAAGTTGTCAACTACAAAAATGAAGATCTAGAATTGTTTGATACACTCACCAAGTTTCATAGAAATCGATTGATTGGAACATATTTTTTTGACTGCTCAAAACGGGTGATTTTCAGTGAGCAGTACTGCACTCACCTGAACTCTCCGACAACATGACCGCCGCGCATTTTTCGATTCTGCAAGATGGACAATGGGTGATTTCGAAGCGTGTCCTACATGTCCTTCCTCTGTCACACCTGAATTCTTCTCTTCTGTGAATGTTGTTCGCGAGGAGTTTCTGAAAATGAATGCTTTTTGATTCAGGTCCGGATAAATTTGGTCAGAATTTGTACCTCACAGTCTGTACATGTCCTGTATGTCTCAATGATATCGCGGCTTATATTTTGGCAAACTTTGCAGACTTGGACTCTTGCCGCTTTTTTGGGGTCTGAAAATAAGATCTTGATTCAGTAGTTCTAACAGATCTCACCAATCCTCATTCCCAAGTTTTTACACTTCTTGATTGTACAGTGTCTGCACGGTTTGATGGTCCCGTTGAAATCGCATAGCCCATCTTCCCGAATACATGTCCTCTGATCGTAATCCTCTTCGTGAGCGCCATGATAGAGTCTCTGAGAAAAAAAATCAGTTGGAAAAAGATTTCGAAAGAGAGGAGTCGCTCACATCACACCAACCGCACGCCTTCTGTTGGTAAAGCAAATCGGTTTCGTCTCCACAAACTAGACACTTTTCGTAGATGATGACGGGCTCTGGAAATTCTCACTCTCGACTCGTCTCAAAGACCTCCACTCTCTCACCCAAAACCATTCTGAGCTGTTTGCACTTTTGTAACCAACAGCGGGCACATTTGTTGCGTGTTTTCCAGTTGATCACACAATTGTCATCGCCTTGAACACACCTGCTGACCAGTTTTTCGGAGTTTCGTTCGAAGAAGTCCTGAAAATTGATCTCTTTGTGTGAATTTGTCAGTTAAAAAATTTCGAAAGATAGGAGCTGCTCACATTACAGAAACCGCACGCCTTCCGCTGGTTGAGCCGATAGGTATCCTCTCCACAAACTAGACACTTTTCGAGGGGGAGTGTCTCTGGAAATTCTTGCTCTAGACTCGTCTCAACAACCTCCACTCTCTCTCACCTGAACCCATTCCAACCTGTTTGCACTTTTCCAATCGACAATGTGCACATTTGTCGCGTGTTTCCTTGTTGATCACACAATTGCCAGTTACACACGTGTGATTCCGTGAAGCTTCCGAGCTGAAGAAGTTCTGAAAATATCGACAGCTCTTCCGTGGAAATCTCAATGCTCACTCACTCGACACGCCGAGCATGCCCGATTATCGTAGAATAAGAAGGGAACTCGAGCTCCACAAACTCTGCACGTCTTCAAAGAAGCGTCGTCTATTGGTTTGTGTTTATCCTGACTATCTGGAGGCTTCTGAGAATGCATCGGAGCTTCTGAAAAGGAAGTGTTGAAAACAAAAAAAAAAAATTGCAGAAAGTGAAAGGAAAGAAAAGAAAAACAATCAACTGGAGAATGGAAAAAAGAGGACAACACTTTTCGCGGTGATTTTTTGCGTTGGTAGATCAAATCCATTCCAAAATTCAAATGGTCGAATTTTGATCTACCATAGAAAAACAATGCGTAGATAAGTTGAGGGAGGTTTTGGAACCATGAACGGGGTGAGTTTATGGTCACACTTTTCTGAAAAACCTTCTCCACCATTCCGCGCCCTTTTTAGAACTGGTAGATCAAACCCAACACAATAGAGAGAAGACCGATTTTTGATCTATTCGCACGGAACACTTTTGAGTTTTCTTTTTGGCGCAAAACTATCGAGCCACGTCCACCAAAACCAGTCAGCGATTTTTGCTCGATTATGGGTTTTAAGGGTTCATAGGTTTTTCTTGAAAAACTGAAGGAAGTTTGATCTACTACCCCAGAGAAACACAGAATTCATGAATCTACAAACCCATGAAACCACATAATCGGACGAAAATCGCCGACTGTTTTTAGTGGGCGTGGCCTAATAATTTGGCGCCAAAAAGTAAAATCAAATGTGTTTCGTTATTTATATCAAGATGATCGTCGTCCAGTACTTGGAAGTCACAATAATCTCCATAACTGACTTGATAGCGATTTCCAGGAAAAGTTGTCAACTACAGAACATATTCTTAGCGAAAGCTGGTAGTTGGAAGTGATCTCTTCAAGTCTACACGAGTGTGACTATTTTGACTATTTTCAACATGAAGTGAATTCAATTTCGAATTCCCGCGTGGCAGTTTGTATATGTTTTTTGTCCAAAAAACAAGCTGCGCCAACTTCGTTTTTCCCAATATTCATTTCTTCACCGCTCAAGCATGAGCAATCGGCGTCCTTGTAAGTGGTATTTGAGGCTTCAAATTCAGAGATCTCGCAGGTTTGAGTAAGGGAGTTCACAAATTTGACTATCGACACGAAGGCATCAATGCCCCGCCTCTGTTACTTGCCCTAGGAGGACATCAATGGTATGTTTCACCAAAATTGTGTTTGATTCCCTACTTGCAATTTTTCAGGTCTCTTAAACTCAACAATGATCATGAAGAGATTCGAGTGTTTCCAGTCATCCAATGCGAAAATGATAAGCCGAATATGAAGCATAGAGTTCGTGGATATTTCATCGCGCTCACTCGAGATCACGTAATGGAAACGTTTAGCTGGGGAGACTTGCGTTGGGAAGTGGTGCATGGTGGAAATGTGAGCAGCTTTCGCATACTGCTCACGGACCTTTGGCCGCATGGATATTTGGATGAAAACGGAGCGATTACTGTAGAGTATAGGCTCACAGTGGATGCGATTTTCAAGGACGGAATTTGGAACTTTAACATTTATGACGAATCTTTTGAGAACACACGACACGAGTTCAGATGTCGCGATGAGGATACGGTGACAGTTTTGTATTTCCACAACCAGGTATCAGCGAAAAGTTTCATGAATAGCTATTCATTCTAGAAGTTTCAGCTCCTCAACTTCCACTCCACCGCCAGAGAAAGCACGCAGTCGTTGGCCTTCGATAATGTCGACCTTGAGCACTTTCTTCAAATTGCTCACGGAGTCCGACTAGATCCTGACAGTCTTTCAGACTACGATCTAGTTATCGTCATCCAATTAGCCTATCATTTCAAAATGCGGCGCTTAGTTGGTTGGGGGGGGGCCACTATTTTTTGGGCAAATTTTGTCCCCGGTTTTATTTTTCACGTGACATTTCTTCAAAAAAGGCTTAGAAAAAAACCTTAAAAGTCTAATGATCCTCTGTTCAAGGTGTCACGTGAAAAATAAAACCGGGGACAAAATTTGCCCAAAAAATAGTGGCCCCCCCCCAACCAACTAAGCACCCAAAATGCACAATGTGGTCCGTTTGTGTGAGCAGCAACTAATCATGATAGCGAGTTTTCGGGATGAGGAACTATTAACTTGGCATTTAGTCAATATTTCTATCAAACACAGTCTCGTACACTGTTTGGCGTTCTTGCTCAGCGCTGAAAGTAACTCGATGCCATTCGAGTTGTGTAGATACTTTTTGAAGAGCCTGGATCTGGAGTCTTTGTCATCTGAAGTTATGAAGCTGATGGTCATGAAGATTTTCGAGAACTATGAACTATGAATAAAGCCTTCTTTAACGACTTGAAAAACTGACTTTTCAGTATTCCAATGTTTCTAAAAATTGGTAATTGTATTAAACAACTCTAGATCTTCATTTTTGTAGTTGACAATTTTTTCTGAAAATCACTTTCAAGTCTGGTAAATGACTTAGAGGTCCTCAGAGTTGACCATTCTGGAATTTGAATCGGCGAGTTCTATATAATTTTGAGTGGTACTGAACCTCGTAGATGATTAAAATTAAGAAATCATTCAATAGTCTTTATTAACTCGTTCACGAGTAAAAGTTCCATTCGATTCAGAACTTCCCATAGAGCACTTTTGCCACCATCATCTTCATCGACTCGCCTGCCATTTTCTCGGGCTCCAAACTCTTCAAAAACGTCTTGAGCTCTTCTTCCGATTCGAAACGTCTCAACACTTGACTCAAAAGGTTTCTCAAACCCATCTCACATGCTAGTTGGACATCGGCATCTTTCCAGTCTCTTTCCTTTCCAACCTTCTGCTGCATCAACAGTATCAAACTGTCCATTCCCGATTCTCGAGCCGCTTGGAACTCGTCACTTGAAAAGTACCCATAGACTGAAATGTCCTATTATCTGTTTGTTTGATTCCAAAGTTAGCTCACAATCCTGATAGACACCGTGGAGGACGTGAAGGAGCATGCAGCCAGATTCTTGAACTATGAAATCCTGTCCCTTTCGGAATTTCGTGGAATGGAAGGCCAACATCTGCAAACAATTTACATGTCCCTTCTGAAGCCACGTCCAAAAAGGCAAGTATAAGCACACACCTGCGCATGAGCATAACGAATAGTGTCCGGTTCGGGAGCCCAATTTCCACGAGCCCGATATCGAGTTCTAACAACTGCGGTATGGTCTCCGAACACTGGATAGTCGAGATTGAACTCCCAAGGACAGCCGGGACGTTGAATGCCCTCCACGCGTGCTCCATACTGCACAACCAACGCCCCGTTTTTGTCGAGCCACCCTTTTTCCGGATCCAACAACTCGTGAAGATCCATGGGCTCTCCAACAGCGCCGACACTCATATCCACAATCTGGTTTTGTCTGGTCTTGTATTTATCCTTGAGTTCCCGGTTTCTAGTAATGATATTGAAAAAGAAGCTGATTTTGACGTTTATGCAATCAAACTCCACATGGGGAACCCCGATCACTGGATAGTAGCAATTCCCGATGCGTTTCAGATACAGTTGCCAGCTGAAAAGTGCAAATTTTTACGAAAATTTGAATCCATTCAACCTATGTGAAAAAAAACTTGAATCCATATAACCTATGTGATACTGATGAGAGAATTCTTCGCCATTTTCAACGGTTCGCGCGAAATTTCTAGATTTGCGGATTCCGTGTAATGTGTCTGAAAAGTTTGAGAATGGCTTGGCTGAATTAGGCCGGTTGAGAACTTACATGAACTTTTTATGGTGTTCATCTTTTTGAGGGCATGGAAAGAGAGAAAAGACGACAATGGTTTCTATCCACGTGTGGTCGGGAACGTCTGGAAAGATTTGAAGTGCTTGTTCCCAAAATCCAAAAACTACAGAAATCCACGTATGAGTGTCACGCTTTATTTGTTTTTATGTTTATGAAACTAAACTATCTGGAAAAGAAGGCGTGTCGTTTTGCAAACTGCGGCACGCCGACGTTTTATTGTGCAGACACTTTTTGAATTATAGAGACATCGAAGCAACGGAGACCATATTTTCAAGTCCTCGAAGTTGACCATTCTGGAATTTGTATCGCCGAGTTCTATAACATTTTGAGTAGTTCTGTAACTCGTAGATGATTGAAATCAAGAACAAAAAAGTTTCTGATAAAAATATGCCATCCAATATTCTTTATTAACTCATTAACAAGTAAAGGTTCCTTTTAGAACTTCCCATAGAGCACTTTTGCCACCATCATCTTCATCGACTCGCCTGCCATTCTCTCGGGCTCCAAACCTATCAAGAACGTCTTCAGCTCTTCTTCCGATTTGACCCGTTTCAACACTTGACTCAAAAGACTTCTCAACCCCATCTCACACGCTAGTTGGACATGAGGGCCATTCCAGCCATAGCCTCTTTTCTGTTCAAACTTCTGCTGCATCGACAGTACCAAATTATCCATTCCCAATTCTCGAGCCGCTTGGAACACGCCACTTGAAAACTGCCAAAACCCTGAAATTTCCTATTATCTGTTTGTTAGATTTCAAAGTTTGCTCACAGTATTCATAGACTCCGTGGAGGACTTGAAGAGGCATGCTGTCAGATTTCTCCAGCTGAACTATGAACTCTTGTCCCTTTTGGAACTTAGTGGAATGGAAGGCCAACATCTGCAAACAATTTATGTGTCACTTCTAGAGCCACGCCCACAATTGCCAGTATGAACAAACCTGCGCATGAGCATAACAAACAGTTTTCTGTTCGGGAGCCCAATACTTTCCATGAGTCCGATATCGAGTTCTAACAACTGCGGTATGCTCTCCAAACACTGGATATTCGAGGTTGAATTGCCAAGGATCACCGGGACGTTGAATGCCCTCCACACGTACTCCATACTGCACAACCAGCGCCCCGTTTTTGTCCAGCCATCCGCTTTCCGGATCCAACAACTCGTGAAAATCCATTGGCTCTCCAACAACCCCGTCCTTGATATCCACAATTGCCACGTTTCTGATCTTGTATTGATCTTTGAGCTCCCGGTTTCTAGTGATGATATTGAAGAAGAAGCTGATTCTGACTTTCATAACATTGAACGGCGCATTGGGAACCCCGACGACTGGATAGTAGCAATTGCCGACGCGTTTCAGATACAGTTTCCAGCTGAAAAATGCAGGATTTTCCAGTGAATCCAAAAATCAGACCAACTGCAAATAATACGGTGCTATATGGCCGATATAAAACTCTTGAAAGAAGTTGTATCGGACATTTTCCACGGTTTGCGCGAAATTCCCAAATTTGTGGATTCCGTGTGATGTGTCTGCAAAGTTGAGGATGACTTGACTGAATTTGGGCGGTGAGAACTTACATGAACTTTTTATGGTGTTCATCTTTCTGAGGGCATGGAAAGAGAGAAAAGACGATAATGGTTTCTATCCACGTGTGGTTGGAAACGTCTGGAAAATTCCGGAGCCCTTGTTCCCGAAATCCACAAACTACAGTAATCCACGTACGAATGTCCCGTTTCTTTTTGTGTTTGTATTTATGAAACTAAACGATTTTTGGGAAGAGTTGAAGGTTGTATTGGACCAGTCGGTTTACGCCCCGCTGACGCGGGGCTCCACCTCCTGGCCTTCGCTTGAGTCCCCGTTCTGGAGCCTGCGGCTCCTTTATCAGGGCCTCCGGCCCTTCCAACTAAGATCTGGAGCCTTCGGATTCTCTGTCAGGGCCTCCGGCCCTGACAGATAAGATTTGGAGCCTGTGGCTCCTTTCTCAGGGGCTCCGGCCCTGACAGATAAGATCTGGAGCCTGTGGCTCCTTTCTCAGGGGCTCCGGCCCTGACAGATAAGATCTGGAGCCTGCGGCTCCTCTGTCAGGGCCTCCGGCCCTTCCAACGGAGATCCGGAGCCTGTGGCTCCTTTCTCAGGGGCTCCGGCCCTGACAGATAAGATCTGGAGCCTGTGGCTCCTTTCTCAGGGGCTCCGGCCCTGACAGATAAGATCTGGAGCCTGCGGCTCCTCTGTCAGGGCCTCCGGCCCTTCCAACGGAGATCCGGAGCCTGTGGCTCCTTTCTCAGGGGCTCCGGCCCTGACAGGTAAGATCTGGAGCCTGTGGCTCCTTTCTCAGGGGCTCCGGCCCTGACAGATAAGATCTGGAGCCTGCGGCTCCCTTGTCAGGGCCTCCGGCCCTTCCAACTGAAGTCTAAAGCCTGCGGCTCTTTTGTCAGGGCCTCCGGCCCTTCCAACTAAGATCTGAACCAACCCTGAGGCTCCTTTCTCAGGGCCTTCGGCCCTTTCTCTTGAGTCCGAAAGAATGACTCCTTTCTTACTGTTAGTAACTCGTTTTTGTAATTCCAAAATTCCGCTGTGAAACGTTTCTGAATGAGAAACTTCAAAAATTTCGAAAACGTGAAAAAATATTTCCGTGAACCTGTCACTCTCTCTTCTCAAAACTGAATCTACTGATCGAGCCTAAAAATGAGAGTTTTTACGTCCTCGTGACCTCATTTTTTGACGAATCGAAAATCGAAATAGAAGGGCATCATCCCCAGATATTCAGGAACAAACTGTGTAAATTTCAAAAAAATCGGTCAACTTTGAGTATGAGAAAAGGTGCGCTACACATTTGCCGTTCCAAAATTTTCCAAAATTAGTACTGAAAAAGTGGGAGATCAGCTGTAACTTGGTCCATTTTTGAGATATCAAAAATCTAAACACACGGGCATCGAGTTAGCCCCAGTTCCAGTCTTCTGGTCCAAGATTCATGAAAATCGGTTCAGTAGGGGCTGAGTTACAGAGTGGCACACACGGACAAACATACGGAAGTTTTCAAATGTTATTAGTAAAGATGAGGGGAATATGAGAAGAATTTCCAGGACACATATGGGCTAAGAAGAATCCAAAAAGTTTCAGATTGAAAAAAACTGTTTGCATCGAACACTCTGAACTCGCCTACTCCTCGTGAGCAATTCTGGGGACTATTTGGAAAACAATGAAACGAGCTTTCGTTTCGAAAGTGAAAACTCTGAAAATTGTTTGGTTTTACCGTAACCTTGGTCTTCGAGTTTTTCCTCGAACAATTCTTGTCTTACAACTACATTCCCCTTACTTTCCCTTACTGGTTTGTATATACGTGGCCCCCTCTGGATTCCAATTTTCACTTTGCAAGTATCGATCTTCCCCAAATATCAGTTCCAAATCAATCGATAATTCCACCAATATGAGCGATCGTTATAAATGTGAGCTTCTAAAAACCAGCAGCAACCACCTCTCTAACCTATACAGATCCCATAAACGGTGTCTGCAGATTTGAGAATTTTGTGGATCATGCAGCCAACAATACTCATCCACATATACCAATTGGTTCCTTGGCTGGTGTCGATGATTGGTAGACTACTGGAGCTTTCCAAAAACAGTAGATTTCCACGTTTTCAGGTTCATGTGTTGGGGAATGGATGGTGCAATGGTTTATCCATACATTAATTCCTACCATCAAAACAAAGCTAACCGCTATGGCGTGAAATATTACATTAGCGTGATCAACAAAGAATCGGACGGGTCCCCAACGATACACGAGAGCATTATGAAACCGGGGTACGTGCCCGGAGGTGGTCGTATGAAGCTGTCGGATATTCTGAATCTGAAAGAAGGATGGATGGATGAACACGGAACTGTGATCGTGGAATATGGAGTTTTTTTCAAATCGATTCAAGAAAAAGACTCGATTTGAAGATTCAACTTTTTCGATCGCGACGTTGAAAAGGAAGAGAGAAATGAGTTGGTCACATTTGTCAACGAAGACTTATATGTGGAGGATCCGTCCATGCTGCACTGTTCTAAACAGGTAGGAGTCATATTGGTACTCAAAACTTCCATAATTTTCTTCCAGATTCTCAAACTTCACCTGCCACAGTTTCAACTCAAGTCTACCGGAAACCAATTCATCTTCACATCAAATCTATATCCAAAAGACTTGAATGATTGCCTTCAAATCGCTCATGGTGTTCGGCTGCTACTTGATGATTGTGCATATTCTGATTCTGAATACTTGGAAATTCAGTTTTTTTTCAGCTGACGATTTGAAAGATATCCTGGTTCTGGCCTACAAACTACAGCTGACAAATGTTGTGCGTTATTGTGAGCGAAAACTGATCGAGAATAGGAGCGATTTGTTTGCCCGTATGATTTTTCACATTGGCACCTGTAATCATTATTTTGCCTTCTTAATGAAACGACGGTTCTTTTGGAAAAACCTGAAACATTCCTTGAAGGGAAGCGACGAAAAAATGAAGAGACTTCCAGGGATATATATCAAGATGATCATTGCCAAATTTTTGTATGGAAATTTTTGTATGGTCTATCCATGCTGCACTGTTTTAAACAGGTATGAGTCACATTGGTACTCAAAATTCCATAACATTCCTCAAGCTTCTCAAACTTCACCTGCCACAGTTTGAAATCGAGTCTACCGGAAACCAATTCATCTTCACATCAGCTCCATATCTTTATCGTTTGAATACTTGGCTGAAACTTGATCGACGTACATGTTCTAATTGAAAACATTTGCAATCTCACGTCCTTTTCAGTTTACGATTATGTCGATATCCTGTTTCTGACCGACAAACTCCAGCTGACAAATGTGGTGAGGTGTTGTGAGCGACAACTGATCGAGAACAAGAGCCATTCTCGGTATAATTCGTTTTTCGGCATGATTTTTCACATTGGCACCTGTAATCATTGGTTTGCCTTTTTGATGAAACAACGGTTCTTCTGGAGAAAGCTGAAATATTCCTTGAAAAACAATGACGAAGGAATGAGGAGACTTCCAGGGACATATATCAAGATGATCATCGCCAAGTTTTTGTATGGAACTCTTTGAACTTGTGTACTCTTTGTAAACAGTTCGACTTTTTGAGATTCGATAAAATAGTTTTTGATATTTCTGTGTACAGCGTGGTCGTTGATGGTAACCAATTTTTCAAGTGCTCATTGTTGAGGGAAAACAGAAGAAAACATGGGAAAACACGAATTTTGGTGGCTTTCAACGGCCGCGGGCACAGCCTAAAAACTGTTTTGTAATACACGTGACCCTTTCAATTCCAGTTTCCCCTTTTTAATTATCGATCTTTCCCGAAAACAGTTCCAAATCGATCGATAACTCCACCAATATGAGTGATCGTTTTAAATGTAAGCTCCTGAAAACCCATCAGCAACCATCTCTTTAACCTATTCAGATCCTATAAACGGTGTCTGTAGATTCGAAAACTTTGCAGTGCATGCAGCCAACAACACTTATCCCCAGATATCGATCGGTTTCATGGCTGGTGTCGATGATTGGTAGACTACAGGAGGTTCACAAAACTCTGTTGGCTTCTACGTTTTCAGGTTCATGAGTTGGACCATGAATGGTGCAATGGTGTATCCATATATTGATTCTCATTATCGGAATGATGTCGATTGTTATGGGCTGAATCGTTTATTCCGATTGTTGAACAAAGACTCAAAGAAGTCCTTGAAAGCTTCATCCTCCGCCATGAGAGTTTTGTATCCGTGGCAGGTGCCCACTGGTTATCGTATGAAGTTGTCGGATATTCTGAATCTGAAAAAAGGATGGATGGATGAACATGGAACTGTGACCGTGGAATACGGATTTCTTTGCGAGTCGATTCAAGGAAAAGACTCGATTTGGAATTTCAACTTTTTCGATCGCAACGTTGAGAAGGAAGAGAGAAACGAGATGGTTACATTTGTCAACGAATCCTCACTTTCGAAACGTCTATCCATGCTACACTGTTCTAAACAGGTAGGAGTCATATTGGTACTCAAAACTCCATCTACGTTTTCTTCCAGGTTCTCAAACTCCACCTGCCACAGTGTCAAATCGAGTCTACCGGAAACCAATTCATCTTCACATCAGATTTATATCTTTATCGCTTGAGTGATTGCCTTCAAATTGCTCACGGTGTTCGGCTGCCACTTGATGTTTGTACGTATTCTAATTGTACACATTGTACACTTGAAAATCCATGTCTTTTTTTTAGCTCAGGATTTCTTCTATATCCTGTTTTTGGCCGACAAACTCCAACTGACAAATGTGGTGCGTTATTGTGAGCGACAACTGATCGAGAACAATAGCGATTTTTTTTTCGGCCTAATTTTTCACATTGGCACCTGTAATCATTATTTTGGCTTCTTGATGAGACAACGGCTCTTTCGGAGAAAGCTGAAATATCTCTTGGAGAACAACGACGAAAAAATGGGGAGACTTCCAGGGACATATATCAAGATGATCATCGCCAAGTTTTTGTATGGAACTCTCTGAATTTGTGTATTCCTCGTGAACAATTCTAGTGACTTTTTGAGTTTCGATAAAATAGTTATTGATATTTCTACAGTGCTGGCCATTATTCTGTCATTTTTGGTAATTTTCAGTGCAAAGATGCCGCGTTTAAGATCATTGGTCCGAAAAAGTTCGAAGTTTGCCCTCAGTATTGATGTCGCGGGACTATACGAGACGTAACTCACTTCAGAGCAATCTTCAGAAAAAGTTATCAACTACAAAACTGTAGATAAAGTTGCTTGATACATTCGCCAAGTTTTATAGAAATCGAGTAATTGGAACATACTTATTCAACTGCTCAAAGTTGGTCATTTAAAAATCACCAAAAGTGATAGAATTATGGCCGGCACTGTAGCAATATCACAAAGCGATTTATCGAATCTCAAATAGTCACTAGAATCGTTCACGAGAAGTACACAAGTTCAAAGAGTTCCATACAAAAACTTGGCGATGATCATCTTAATAGATGTCCCTGCAAGTCTCCTCATTCCTTTGTCATTGTTTTTCAAGGAATATTTTAGGTTTCTCCAAAAGGACCGTTGTCTCATCAAGAAGGCAAAATAATGATTACAGGTGCCCATGTGAAACATTAGGCGGAGAAACGAATCGCACTCGTCCTGGATCAGTTTTCGCTCACAATAACGCACAACATTTGTCAGATGGAGTTTGTCGGCCAGATCCAGGATATGGATATAATCGTAAACTGAAAAAGGAGCTGGATTTCCAAGTTCTAACAATTAGAATATGAACCGTCATCAAGTTTCAGCCGAACACCATGAGCGATTTGAAGGCAATCATCCAAGTGATGAGGATGTGGAGCTGATGTGAAAATGAACTGGTTTCCGGTAGACTCGAATTGACACGGTGGCAGGTGAAGTTTGAGAAGCTTGAGGAATGTTATGGAATTTTGAGTACCAATGTGACTCATACCTGTTTAGAACAGTGTAGCATGGATGGATCCTCCAAACCGCCTTCGTTGACAAATGTGACCATTTCATTTTTCTCTTCCTTCTCAACGTTGCGATCGAAAAAGTTGAACCTCCAAATCGAGTTTTTTCCTTGAATCGACTCGCAAAGAAATCCGTATTCCACAGTCACAGTTCCATGTTCATCCATCCATCCTTCTTTCAGATTCAGAATATCCGACAACTTCATACGATAACCAGTGGGCACGTGCCCTGGATTCAAAATTATCTTCCGTTTCGTTTCCGCGGACCTCGCCGATTTCTTATTGACCACTTAAAAGTAATATTTCACGGCATAGCGCTCAATATTGTCTCGGCGGTAGGAGTGAATGTATGGATAAGCCATTGCACCATCCACAACATACCAACGCATGAACCTGAAAACGTGGAAACCAACAGAGTTTTGTGAAGGGCCCAGTAGTCTACCAATCATCGACACCAGCCAAGGAACCGATTGGTATCTGGGGACAAGTGTTGTTGGCTGTATGATCCACAAAATTCTCAAATATACAGACACCATTTATAGGATCTGAATAGGTTATAGAGACAGTTGCTGGTGGTTTTTAGGAGCTTACATTTAGAGCGATCGTTCATAATGGAGAAGATATCGATTGATTAGGAACTGATTTTGGGAAAGATAGACACTTGCAAAGTGGAAACTGGAATTGGAAAGGACACGTCAATACAAAACAGTGTCAGGGGAATTCTCCTGTTTCTTCAGGAAAATTTTTAAACTGCAATGAATAGTTTCGTTGTTGTCTCTACGTTTGGATGGCTCCGCGACGTTTGGCAACTGACTATTTCGCAACTGGACAGTTCGCAACACGATTATTCGAATTTTTAAACTGTGAAAAATTCACGTAGTTGCGAAACGTCACAGTTGCGAAATGGTCATTTGCCAAACGTCGCGGAGCCGTTTGGATTACCGGTGGAAATCAGAGTTTCCGCAATTATAACAAGTTGAAAGCATAACAAGTTTTATTGCTAGTCATTGGAGTCAAAAAAATTCTTAAAGAAAGCAAAGTCGAGTTCAAGCATTCAAGTAGTTCTTGGATTCAGACCTATTTCTGCACGTTATACACCTTGTTTCAGCGAGTTCAAGTTGAGTGCAAAACAAGGCGAGATTTCTTTTCTTATATGATATCATTCGAGTTTTCGAAAAAGAACTTGACACACTTCTTCATCGTTTCCGACGTCAGTGAATCTACTTCAACCTTTTTCAAAAAATCCGCCAATTTCCTCGACGAGTTCAGACTTTCGATCAGTTTAGTGACGTATTGTCTCATTCGAAATTCATCCGCGTCACGGAAAATACGCAATTCATCTTCTTCATCGTTGTATTCATCTTCTTCCTCGAAGTCTCCCATCACACATTGCCTATCGCAATACGTCATCACATTCGTGAACTTCCAGAACCAAGCAGTTTCCATGGTGTGAAACCAAACTGTTCCTGAAACGGTTCATGGAGATTAATGCTTCATTACTGAAAATCTGAACTTCACATGGACAAGTTGGATCCCACTTGAGTTGTCCACGAGAAGTACACAAGTGCTCACGAAACTTGGATTACAAATTTTAAGAAAAACCCAAGTACTCACTAAACACGAACTTCAATTGAACTCCGTGAACAAGTTGAAGACACTCTTCTTCCATGAGTCTTTCTCCCGTCGCCATGAACTCCAAACTTTCCGAGTGACGAGAGTGAAACTCTAGAAGCTGAAAACAAAGACCTTGAGAATAGAAGTTTTCCGAATGTCTTACTTGCTTATGAGCCTTCAGACTAAAATCACGTGGTAGAGTAATCATGTTCTGTTTCTCGAGCAGATCATCGAAAATGTTGAATGTCCAAATGGAATCATCTAGAACCGCATCACATATGAATTTATACTCGACTGTCACTGATCCATCCCCACTCAACCACCCGTTTCGCGGGTCCAAGACTTCCAGAAGATCCATACGAGGACCGGACAGCATCATTCCCGATTTCAAAATGATGCGCGTATAATATGTTCGCGAGGACTTGTCCGAGTTGGTGTTGTTCACTTGTACGAAGCCGCTCAGACGCAAACTGATCCGGTGGTGACGTTCGGAGGCGATGTACGTTAGAATTGTGGCACCGTCATCTTCGCTTCGCCAAGTTATGTGCCTAAACATCCGAAAAGTTAACGCTAACTACAGTAACCCACCTATATCCAATGCCAGCCAAGGAACCGATTGGTATTTCGGGATAAGTATTGTTGGCTGTATGATCCGCAAAATTTTCGAATCTGTAGACACCGTTTAGGGGATCTGAATAGATTATAGAAATGGTTGCTGATGGTTTCTCGGAGTTTACATTTAGAGCGGTCGTTCATATTGGAGAAGATATCGATTGATTAGGAACTGATTTTGGGAAAGATATATACTTGGAAAGTTGAAGTTAGAAGTGTGAGAGTCACGTGGAACATCACAAAACTTATAAAAAATTCCGAGTCGACGAAGAAATTTGTGGAGGTTTGGAAAAAATCCGATATCACGTATTTGAATGGGGAAACGATGAAGGAGTGTGTCAAGTTTTTTCTTGATGATGCGACTAATTTCTCAATGTTTTTTCCTTTCCCGATGGACATTTATTGATTTCAGTTTCCTATGTTTGATTTCGGTGCAAGGATCCTGTAGAATGACCGCATTACCGCATATGCCGCATTTTCCTTTTATACCCACTCCCTATCACTTTGACCAAACTTATCTCGGTTCCTATGACAGATATCAAAAAACGGTCAACTGTCAAAGTGCTTATGATAAACAGAGGAACATTTTGTTAGTTGACGACTTTTCCATAACTTTTACAGGAACCGAGATAAATTTGCTCAAAGTGATAATAAACAACTTCATGGAGAAGCAAGAGAATTCCCCTGACTGTTTTGTATATTCGTGACCCTTCCACTTCTAATTTCTACTTTCCAAGTATCTATCTTTCCCGATATCAGTTTCAAATCAATAGATAACTCCACAAATATGAACGATCGCTCTAAATGTAAGCTCCTAAAAACCACCAGAAACCATCTCTATAACCTATTCAGATCCCATAAACGGTGTCTGCAGATTTGAAAATTTTGCGGATCATACAGCCAACGGTATTTATCCACATATACCAATCGGTTCCTTGGCTGGTGTCGATGAGTGGTAGACTACTAGAGCTATACAAAAATCAGTAGATTTCCACTTTTTCAGGTTCATGAGTTGGACCATGGATGGTGCAATGGTTTATCCATACATTCATTCCTACCGTCGAGACAAAACTGAGCGCTGTGCACTGACATATTGCTTTCAAGTGATCAATAAAGACTCGGAGAGGTCCTCGGAAACGATATCCAACTTCAAGATCAAGTTGAATCCGGGGCACGTTGCCGCAGGTTATCGTATGAGGTTGTTGGACATTCTGAATCTGAAAGAAGGATGGATCGATGAACATGGAACTGTGACCGTGGAATATGGGTTCCTGTGTGAATCGATTGAAAGAAAAGACTCGATTTGGAATTTCAACTTTCACGATGGAATGTGTGAAAAGAAATCAATGATCCCTCGTTTGCGCGCTTCTCGTAGAAGTCTGGGTGCTCATCGACAGGTGGGAGAGGTTTAGAAAAAACCTTGGATGTATCTATTGGATTTTCAGATTCTCAAATTCCACCGTCCAGATTTGAACAGTGAGAAAACCATCGTGGTCTGGCAAGCAGATTATAAAACAGAGGAGCAGTGTCTTCAAGTCGCTCATGGAGTACAGCTAAGATTCCATGGTTCGTGGTTTTCCTCCTCATCCTTCACCTCTGCGTTTCAGAGCACGAAATTTTGAGTATAATGCATATAGCTTTGAAATCGAGAAATTCGAATGTGCTGAAGTACTGTGAGAAGCAGTTGTTGGTGGAGAATTGGATGTTGTCTAGAGACAAGTACGAGAACTTCCGTTTCGCCACCTATTGGGAGCTGAGACGTTACACGGCGAGACTGATTGCGAGTTTGACGTCGACGAAGGAGTTGGTGCAAATCATTGAGCGTTTCGGATGGGGCGTATTTCTGAATGGGGAAGCGATGAAGAAGTGCGTCAAGTTCTTCATGGAGGACCAGAGTCTCGCTTGATTTTGAACTCCCGTTCGCTCTCTCAATGAAAATTTTTTGTGGTTTTAAAGTTTGAGATTAGATATGGCTTCGCGACGTTTCGAAACTGAATATTTAACCACTGGAAGTTTCGCAACTACTTTTCCCAACTCAGAACATCAATTCGGAGTTTTTTAACTCAAAACTCAGAACAGACTCGGAACAGAAAATCGGTTGCGAAATGACTGGTTGCGAAACGTCGCGAGCCATTTTTCAACTGTGAGAAATTCACGTAGTTGTGAAATGGCCAGTTGCCAAACGTCGCGGAGTCTTTGACTTGCCCCGAAGTTACCAAAAACCAAACGAGGAGCCTTAAAAACGAGGAGCCTTAAAAAAAGGAGCCTTTGACCGGACTGTTTCATTTTTACGTGACCTTCCTCCCAATTCCATTTTCCCCTTTACAAGTATCTATCTTTCCCGAGTTCAGTTTCAAATCAATCGATAACTCTTCCAATATGAACGATCGCTCTAAATGTAAGCTCCTAAAAACCAGCAGCAACCATCTCTATAACCTATTCAGATCCCATTAACGGTGTCTGCAGATTTGAAAATTTTGCGGAACATGCAGCCAACAATACATGTCCTCGGATACCAATCGGTTCCTTGGCTGGTGTCGATGAATGGTAGACTACTGGAGCTTCACATAAACTCTGTTGGTTCCCACGTTTTCAGGTTCATGCGCTGGGATGTGGACGGTGCAATGGTGTATCCATACATTCAGTCCCACCGCCGAGGCAATACTAAGTGCTATGGACTAACATGTTACTTTCGATTGGTCAATAAAGATTCGGAGAGGTCCTCGGAAACGATGAAAAGCTTCAAGGTCATTTTGAAACCGGAGTTCGTGCCCGTAGGTTATCGTATGCAGTTGTTGGATATTCTGAATCTGGAAGAAGGATGGATGGATGAACATGGAACTGTGACCGTGGAATATGGATTTCTTTGCGAATGGATTCAAGGAAAAGACTTGATTTGGAGATTCAACTTTTTTGATAGATTGTTCGATTGTGAAGAGCAGAAGAATATGATCACATTTTCGGATCGTTCTGGAAGAAGTTTGAAGGCTCATAAAAAAGTGAGCTTTCTCTTTGAAATCGGATCTCACTGCCTAGATTTCCAGCTTTTGAATATTCAACCTCCTAGTGAAAGTTCGAAAACTGATAATTACAATTTGTTGATGACGAGAAGAATGAGCATACAAGCGGAAGAGATGTGTCTTCAAATTGCTCACGGAGTTCAGTTGAAAGAAGACGGTCAGTATTCTGGACCACTCAACTTGTCCACGAGGAGTACAGTGAAAAATATGCTCGTTCTTTTTAGAAGTCATGCTGTTTGTCATTATGGACTCAGCTTGGTCGTTGAATCAGACAAATGTCATGAAGTATTGCGAGAAGCAACTTTTGATGGAAAATCTCAAACTGTATGCTGGTCGCGTGGTCGATTTTTGTATGGCGGATAGATTCGGATTGAGAAGTTACATGACGAAACTGATTGGCTCTTTCGAGTCGACGGAAAAATTGGTGGAGATTTTGCAGCAGATCAATATCGATTCCCTGCAGTCGGAAACGATGAAAAAGTGTGTCAGGTTCTTTTTCGAAAACTCGAATGTTGTTTACTTTAATGAATTGTGAATAAAAGTTTCAAATTCTGCAAAAATGCCCTGAAAATTGGGAATTTTTCGGAGAAATTTCTGAAAAATTCATGCAATATACATTTTACGAGTGATATTCATCAGTTTTTCTTTGATTTGTCCTGCATTTTCAGCTCGAAACAACGCATTTTTCATCGAAAATTTCACTTTGAAGCCACGAAGCTTTTTCTATACTTTTGACCGGTATTTATCGATGAATTATTATATTTTTTGATAAAATTTTTTGCTCCAATTGTATTTTTCACATTTTTCGACATGAAAACTATTGGAATTCGCTGAAAATCACCTGAAAATTGTCAAAAATTGAGTCGAAAAATTCAAATTTTTTTGAAAACCGCTCGAATATTTTTTTCGCCGACTACGGTACGCAGCGGTGTTCACAGAATTCTGCACTCCGAGACGCGGCGCGAAACTTTGATTTTCAAATTTCGGCGCGAATTTTTTCGATTTTTTGATTTTTCGAGCATTGAAACAGACAAAACAACATTTCTTCATCATTTTTTTGCGGTTATTTCGTTCGCTTGTTGATTTTCGATGATTTTATTGATTTTTGTCCTGATTTCGGGCTATTTTCCGTCGCTTTTAGTCGCTCTTTCTCTCTCCTCGATTTTCTCACTTCAAATTCGCCATTTTTCGCCCTCGATTTCAAGTGTTCTTTTTTCAGTGGTAAACACCGTGTGCAACAACAATGTCTGGATTCGGATTCTTCAGCTGGGGAAGCAACCCGCCACCGGTAAGCTTTCCAAGTCCGTCACTGCGAATCTAGATGCTTTTTGGCGGATTTCAAAGCTCCAGACCGTTCGAAATCCACCAGAATCGATAAGCATACGTTGGAATTTATAAGAAGCCCTGAAAATTCCGGGAAAATCGCTGAAAATCGATCTGAAAGTTTTCCGCCTTTTGAAAATTTCCATTTTCGTCCATAACTTCTTTCATAGTGGTCCGATTCCGATGAATGATGGCTAGATCGATAGGAAATTCAATGACGATTTATCTAGCACTTTGATTTGCTTCGAAATTCCAATTTTGACGTCATCAGATCTCCAGAAACGCGCCAAATCAACCGCCGCAAAAATATGCCATTCTTTCAGCAATCCCTCGCCAACGCCGCCGACACATCGTTGAACGCTCCACCACCGAAGACGCCGAAAACGCCGAGCATGATCAGCAGCGACCACGACCGCCGTAAGCAGATCTCGGTGCGCGGCATCGCTCAAGTCGAGAACGTGTCGAACATCAAGAAGGCGTTCAACCGTCACCTGCACTTCTCCGTCATCAAGGATCGCAACGCGGCCACCGACCGCGACTACTACTTCGCGCTCGCCAACACCGTACGCGATCATCTCGTGTCGCGCTGGATCCGCACCCAACAGCACTACTACGAGAAGGATCCGAAGCGCGTGTACTACCTATCGCTGGAGTTCTACATGGGCCGCACGCTCTCCAACACCATGATGAATCTCGGCATTCAGGCGACCGTCGACGAGGCGCTCTACCAACTCGGTCTCGACATCGAGGAGTTGCAGGAGATCGAGGAAGACGCGGGCCTCGGCAACGGCGGTCTTGGCCGCCTCGCCGCGTGCTTCTTGGACTCAATGGCCACGCTGGGCATCCCGGCGGCCGGATACGGCCTTCGCTACGAGTACGGCATCTTCAAGCAGGTGATCCGCGACGGATGGCAGGTCGAGGAGCCCGACGATTGGCTGCGATTCGGGAATCCGTGGGAGAAGGCGCGGCCCGAGTACATGTTGCCGGTGAACTTCTACGGACGAGTGGTCAAGGAGGAGGGCAAGTCGAGATGGGTGGACACGAAGGTGGTGTTCGCCATGCCGTACGACACCCCCGTGCCGGGCTATAAGAACAATATCGTGAATACGCTGCGTCTGTGGTCCGCCAAAGCTGAGAATCACTTCCATTTGAAGTTCTTCAACGATGGTGACTACGTGCAAGCCGTGATGGATCGCAACTTGTCGGAGAACATCACACGTGTCCTCTACCCCAATGACAATGTAAGTTAGCCTAGGCGAATCTTTGCTAATTTTCCTTCTTCCAGATGTTCGTCGGGAAGGAGCTGCGTCTCAAGCAGCAATACTTCCTGGTCGCCGCCACCCTCCAGGACATCATCCGCCGATTCAAGTCGTCCGTCTACGGGAATCGCGAGACCGTTCGCAACCGCTTCGACACGTTCCCGGACAAGGTGGCCATTCAGCTCAACGACACGCATCCATCGATCGGCATTCCGGAGCTCATTCGGCTTCTGGTCGACGTCGAGGGTCTCGCGTGGGACGACGCGTGGAACATCTGCGTCAAGACGTACGCCTACACAAACCACACACTGCTGCCCGAAGCGCTCGAGCGTTGGCCAGTGTCGCTGATGCAGAATCTTCTGCCACGTCATCTCGAGATCATCTACGAGATTAATCAGAAGTTCATGAACACCATCTCGCAACGGTTCCCCGGCGACTTTGATCGCATGCGTCGCATGTCGATTGTGGAGGAGGCCGATCAGTTTGGCGAGAAGCGCATCAACATGGCGCATCTGTGCATTGTCGCGTCGCACGCCATCAACGGAGTCGCCGCGTTGCACTCGGATCTTCTCAAGAGCTCGACGTAAGGGTTTCGGCTGATTTCGTCCGGTGGGCGTGGCCTATTTCGACGAGATCCATGAACAATTCCGATTCTTCATTATGACCCCTAACCCTTCTCATTTCCAGCTTCCGCGACTTCTACGAGTTCTACCCGGATCGCTTCCAGAACAAGACGAACGGAATCACGCCACGCCGTTGGCTCCTTCTCTCCAACCCGTCGCTCGCCGACCTGATCGCCGAGAAGATCGGCGAGTCCTGGATCACCGACCTCGACGAACTGCAGAAGCTGAAGGCGTTCGCCAACGACGCCGGTTTCCTGGACTCGCTGCGACGTGTGAAGCTCCACAACAAGCAGCACGTGGCGCAGTGGCTCAGCGACGAGTACGGCGTCGCCGTCAACGCCGCCTCGCTGTACGACGTGCACGTGAAGCGCATTCACGAGTACAAGCGACAGCTGCTCAACATTCTGCACGTCATCGCGCTCTACAATCGCATCAAGGAGGACCCGAACGTCGATATGGTGAAGCGGACGGTGTTGTACGGAGGCAAAGCGGCGCCGGGGTACCACATGGCCAAACAGATCATTCGTCTGATCACCGCCGTCGCCGCGCAAGTCAACAACGACGCGATCGTTGGCGACCGGCTCAAGGTGATCTACCTGGAGAACTATCGCGTGTCGATGGCCGAGAAGATCATCCCGGCCGCGGATCTCTCCGAGCAAATCTCGACCGCCGGCACCGAGGCATCGGGCACCGGCAACATGAAGTTCATGCTCAACGGAGCGCTGACGATTGGCACGCTCGACGGAGCGAATGTGGAGATGGCGGAGGAGATGGGCGACGACAACATCTTCATCTTCGGCATGAGTGTGGACGAGGTGGAGGCGTTGCAGAAGCGCGGCTACTCGTCGCAAGAGTTCATCGCCAAGAGCGCGACGCTTCAGCGCATCGTCGATCAGATCGAGGAGGGCGTGTTCACTCCGGAAGACCCCACGCAGCTTCGCGACCTCTCCAACATGCTCCGCCACCACGATCGCTTCATGGTGTGCGCCGACTTCGACGCCTACATTGCGGCGCAGGATAAGGTAGGCTGGAGATTCGCCCCCACCCAAAAATTTCCTCTTCCAGGTCGCCGAAGCGTTCCGCGATCAGGAGAAGTGGTCGCGCATGGCTCTCAACAACATCGCGTCCACCGGAAAGTTCTCGACGGATCGCACGATCGCCGAATACGCCCGGGAGATTTGGGGAATCAAGGAGTTCGAGAGCTCGCTGCCGGCGCCGTACGAGAAGGCGGACGAATAATTTTTTGTATACTCTTTTTCTTCTTCTTCATCGTCCCGAAAAATGTAACCTTTTCTCACCACCTCCCCCCTAAACTCTTGTGAATTTGTATTTCCCCCCACTGAAACACGTTGCCATATTTTTCACCCACACACATAGAGATATATTGTCTGATTGCATGCCCCGCCCACCGTTCATCATATTCATATGAAATGAACCGATTTGAAAATTCTACAGTCTGTTTGAGAGATTTTCAAAATTTTTTGGTTCCTTCAAACGAGTGCAACTTTTGAATCTCAAGACCGCATCATAGACATCGAAAAACGGAAATTCCACACATTTCCTAATACAAAATATTTTTTTTTTCAAAACCTAGTCATAAAGAAAGTTCCGAATCAAAATCTTCATCATCTCTCCGGACATCTTATGAATCTCGACACCTTCTAGAACCTCCTTGGTTTCCCACTCTTTTTCCCGCCACAAATGTCTCAAATACTTCCTGAATCCATACTCGATTGCAAATTGAATTTCCTCCTTGATATTCAATCTTTGAATTTGGTTTTCAAGGTTTTCAATGCACTGAGTCTCACAATAATGGAGCAGCGTTTGAGACTGTAAATATTGACCGACGGCGCAGACTTCGACGAGTTCAAATCCTGAAAATATAAATTTCTCAGAGCGTACTGGATTTTGAGGAATGTAATCGCGCTCCAACGAGCCGCCCCTTCCGCCTTCAAATTTTCAAATTTTTTCTCGCCCTGGACGAAGTTTTTTCCGGTTTTTTCGACACCAAAAGACAGTGAAACCTTCTATTATCCTCACAGAATGTAGAAAAAACCGGAAAAAAAGTTCAAAAGCTACGAAAAAAATTCGTTTTGTTCCACAGCCTAAAAATCGTCTCAATGGAGCGCGCTTGCATTCCTCTAAATCCAGCACACTGTGATTTCTAATTCTTCGATTTTTCTCGCAAAATCTTAATCTCACCCCGAAGTTTCAAGTGAACACCGTGGATAATTTGAAGTCCTTTTGTCATGAACATGGCTTTTATTGGCTTTCGGCTTATTTTCCGGCCAAGACCATCCCAGAGAATCGGGACGTGTAGTCTCATATGCTGAACATTGGAGAGTTCGCCAGAATTTTGAAAAAAAAAAACTGCATACCCACAGTGTACTGGATTTAGAGGAATGCAAGCGGCTGGGGAACAAAACGATTTTGTTCCTAGCTTTTGAACTTTTTTCCGGGTTTTTCAACATTCTGTGAGGAAAGTAGAAGGGTTCACCGTCTTTTGGTGTCGAAAAAACCGAAAAAAATTTCGTCCAGGGCGAGAAAAAATTTGAAAATTTGAAGGCGGAAGGGGCGGTTCGTTGGAGCTCTATTGCATTCCTCTAAATCCAGTACACTGTACCTGCATGTAGCATGCAAAGTGCATGTTTCTCTCCTTTGTAAGTAGCTTTATCTCTCGATTCTTATCCTGGTCAAAAACCGCATCATCGAAATTGAATCGCCACACATTGTCCACACGAACGGAGTCCACGTGTAGTCCGTATTCAACTGAAAGGGTTCCACCTTCCAAAAGCGCAATTTCGGGATTCGTCAGATCAAGTAGATCAATCTCAACGTCAGTCGATAGCTCGTAGTAATCCATCAGATAGAGCTTCTCACTTCTGAAGGCGTTCTTCAACTTTTCATTCGTTGTGTAGACGTTGAAGAAGACACGAATTCCGAATGCATCGTTGGATTCCAGAAGTGTCTGATTTATGATGAAGAGTCGAATGCGGGTACCGTTATCTGTCTGTTCGGCTCGGAGTGATAGATGCCTGAATTTTTTTTTTTTGACATTGTTGGAATCCATGAGAATCTCACCATTCGTGTCTAGCCAGTCTGCCGTCTATGTGCTCCATGATCGAATCTTCCCCACCGATTTGCTCCGAAAAATTTGGCACTTTCCAAAGTCCATTTTTCGCATCTGAATTTGAATTCAGAAGTCTAGATTCTCAGGATTCTGCATTCTCAGAACTCTGGAAAACGAAACTCACACTTGAGACGATCACTCATTCTGTTGAGAAAAATTGAGAAAATGATAGCAAAATGCGAGATTTAAAAAGCGATTTCGATGTGTTGGAATACTCATTGGGCAAAAAAAAATAGTTTTAATCAAGATTTATAGTCAGTTACGAGTTTTTTTAAAAGATAACTATTTAAAGACTATTTTCATTTTCTCAAAATTTTTCCCTCCAGAATGAGTGATCGTTTCAAGTGTGAGTTTTGCATTTATGTAGAATTCTGAAAATCTAGAATTCTGAATATACAGATGCGAAAAATGAACTCTGGAAAGTGCCGCATTTTTTGGAGCGAATCGGTCTGTACGGTTCGATCATGAAGCACGTAGACGGCCGACTCGCTAGAGACAACTGGTGAGATTCTCATGGATTCGGACAACTTTGAAAAATGTGTTCAGGCGTCTATCACTCCGAGCCGAACAGACAGAAAACGGTACCCGCATTCGACTCTTCATCATAAATCAGACACTTCTGGAATCCAACGATGCATTCGGAATTCGTGTCTTCTTCAACGTCTACACAACGGATGAAAAGTTGAAGAACGCCTTCAGAAGTGAGAAGCAGTATGTGATGGATTACCACGAGCTATTGACTGACGTGGAGATTGATCTACAAGATCTGACGAGTCCCGAAAATGCGCTTTTGGAAGGTGGAACCCTTTCAGTTGAATACGGACTACATGTGGACTCCATTCGTGTGGACAATGTGTGGCAATTTAATTTCGAAGATGCGGTTTTTGACAAAAGTAAGAATCAAGAGATCCATCTACGCAGGGTGGAAAGTAATATGCGCTTTGCTACATGCTACATGCAGGTATGTACTTTTTTATAAATGTAAGGAAGTTTCGATGAACTCTTCGATGTTCAGCATATGAGACTACATGTCCCGATTCTCAGGGATGGTCTTGTAAGCCCAAAGCCAATAGAACCCACATTCATGACACTTGGTCTTCAAATCATTCACGGTGTTCACTTGAAACTTTCCAGTAAGATTTTGCTAGCAAAATCGAAGGGTCTAATAATTTATACTTTCAGGATTTGAACTCGTCGAAATCTGCGCATTCGGCATGTTTTTTTTTAAGTGTCAAAGCCTGCTTCATTATTGCGAGACTCAGTGCATTGAAAACCTTGAAAACCAAATTCAAGGTTTAAATATCAAGGAGGAAATTCGATTTGCAATCGAGTATGGATTCAGAAAGTATTTGAGACATTTGTGGCGGGAAAAAGAGTTGAATTTGAAAACCAAGGAGGTTCTAGAAGGTGTCGAGATTCAGAAGATGTCCGGAGAGATGATGAAGTTTTTGATTCGGAACTTTTTTCATGGCCAGGACTAGGTTTTGAATAAAAAGTCTTTCGTATAATGGAATGTGTTGAGATCCTTCAGGTTCACGGAGCCCAGAAACTCTCAAATATCTTTCAGGATGTTTGAAAATCTTAGAATCCATCAGAATCATCTAGAATATTGAAATCTGAGCGTCTTAAAGTCTCCAAATCTTCAAGAAGCCTAATTACAGAACCGTACAATATGATATACATTTTGACCATTTTCAGTGCAAGACGATCAACTTTGAGCAGTCGAAAAAGTATGTTCCAATCAATCGATTTCTATAAAACTTGATGAATGTATCAAGCAACTCTAGATCTTCATTTTTCTAGTTGACCACTTTTCACGAAAATCAGAAACAAGTCAGTTATGTCGGGTTTAAGATCATTGGTCCAAAAAAGCTCAAAAATTTCACTGAGATGTACCAAGTTTAGATGTCGCGTGACTATTCGCGACGCAACTTGCTTCACAGCAATCTTGAATCTCAAATTTCTCGAAAATTCCGCCCGCGAGACAATCTTTTCCAGTCACGAAAGAGTCATTCGATGAAGAGCAGAAGTATTTTTACAGACGAAAAATTTCACAATTTCCGATCAAAAACTGGAAAAAAGGAAGAGCGGGCACGGAAATGATACATGAGCCATCATACTCATTGAGAAAAATATTTTCAGAAACCATAATCATTTTTTGGAAAAAAACTCCAAAGTCAGAATAGGGCGTTGTCACTGATAAAGAAAAAGAAGAATTTAGGATCTGGCGCTTTTTCCGTGTATTCAAACCAATGTTTCTAATTCTTATCAGCACTTGGAAGGAGTTCGCATCATTTTTTTTCTCTTCTGTGATGAGTAAAACTTCTTGACTCTGATTTTTTGAATCCAGTTATTTCGACACTTTTCTAATACTCCAAATCCTCTCTTCTCATATCGAAATTTTCTTCGTTTTTAGCGTTTTTTTGTCGGCTGAAAATGGAGGCTACATTTTACGCGCCAAAGAAACGCCAGACTCAAAATTTCAAATGTTTTTCTTATCAGTAGGAGGAACGGTTTCATGCATTTTTTTTCTTTCCAATGCGAACATTCAAATGAGAATTTTCGGATGATGATTCATGTACCAGTCGTACGCCTTCTTCCTTCCTTCCTTTTTTGGGTTTGCTCAAAAATTTTGAAATTTTAAAATTTTCCTGCGGAAATGACTCAAATCTTCCTCTTCCGTGCCTGGAACCAGTTTCGAGTAAACTAATAACAAAAATGTTGTGAATTCTTCGTTGCCTCCCTCTGCGTTGAGCAACTGGGTGGTGAAATCTGAAAATGGACATTTTTCGAAAAGTTTATGATGGGTATAAAAGTGAGGGTGGTCTATGAGGTGAATAGGGTTGAAAAGTCTTATTTTGCTTGAGATTTTCCAAAAAAAAAAAACTGTTTTCTGGAATAACATTTGCTAGTATTCTCTTAATGATTCCATCGGAGATCAAAATGATGCGGGTTTTTATGGTGAGCTTGGTTTTATGTTTGCTTTGAGGGATTCGGATTTCCAAATTCCTGCTGTTGGGTTTCAGATTCCGGTTTCTAGTGTTCCGGGTTCCGAAATTCGAATACGAATTCCGGATTCTGAATAAAGTATTTCGTATTCCGGACCACTAGTTCCGACTTCTTTTTCCCGGATTCCAATATTCAATTCCGGATTCTAGACCTCAGTTTCCAATTCTCAAATTTTGGATTCCGACTTCCTGATTCCAAGTTGATGGTTCCAAACACCTTCGGTCTCTGGTTTTTGACTTCAGAGATACGTTCTCAGAATTCGGAATTTCGAGAAACCCTCTCCGACATCCAAATTCCGGATTCCGATTTCCGGGTTTCGGATTCTAATTCCGGGATTCCGAACTTTGAGTTCCCTTTTCCAATAGTTCCGTCTCCATCATCAAATCCTCAATTTTTCCAGACTCTCCTCTCCCTCTTGTGTCTGAAATCCAATGCGCAAACTCTCGGCCCCCATCTAACCGGTCAAGCTCTGGTAGATCACGTGAATGATGCCAAAACTTCATGGGCCGCAAAATACATTCCAATTTCTGACGAAGAGATGAAATTCAAAGTGATGGATGCTAGATTCGGGAATCAAGAAGTGGAGGAATCGAAATTTTCGAAACTTTTCAAAGTTCAAGATTTCATTGCTCCCGAGTCTCTCTCATCCCTTCCATCCACCTTCGACGCTCGTCAACACTGGGATTACTGTAGATCCATCAAACTCATACGAGATCAAGCCTACTGTGGCTCTTGCTGGGCATTCGGAGCCGCCGAGGTCATCTCTGACCGCATCTGCATTCAGTCCAATGGCACCCAACAACCCATCATCTCACCGGAAGACATTCTCTCCTGTTGCGGATCATCTTGCGGTTACGGTTGCCAGGGAGGTTTCACTCTGTCAGCCATGAAGTTCTGGAGGGATTCTGGAGTGGTGACTGGTGGAGACTTCCAGGGAGAGGGGTGCAGTCCGTACAGTTTTGGAGCTTGTCGGGATTGTCAAAAGTCGACAACGACGCCGATTTGTCAGACGACGTGCCAGGCAAAGTATAAGGAGAAGGAGTATGGAGAGGATAAGTATTATGGTGAGTGTCTCTCTACTTTTGGGGTCTATAACTTTTTTGAAATTAGTCCGCTTCTTGTCATTTTTGGTGAGTGGATAGAGCAAATACATTTTAACATTCTCTGAAAATTTCAAGAAAATTGACCACGTTTCAGGCGAGTTATGAAGGTCAGGGGAGGTAGGCAGCGAGAGAGTGAAGAGAGCGCAGACGTCTAGAGCGTACGTTTCTCTGCGTTTTCCTTCCAACACTCATAACTCTGTTCAGAATGATCCGATTTTGACCAAATTTTGTGAGTAGGTGGAACACAAACATCTCAATAGTTTCTGAAAACTTTGTAAAGATCGGGCCACTTTGAATCGAGTTATGATTGCTTGAAGTCTAGAGATCCTGCTTTCTCTGCGTCTCTCGTCTCCCCTTGTCAATTTCAAATTCTTATAACTATGCTCAGAGTAACTCGATTCTTATAAAATGTCGTATGTGTGCAATATATAATGAGCTCGATCTTTCTGTAAGTTTCATATGAATCGAACACTTTTGAAACGAGTTATAGGCGTTCATAGAAAACCCGACAGCGAGAGAGAGCGCAGACAGCTAGTCTGTCTTTTTCTCTGCGTCTCTCTCGTTTCGATTCTCAGTTTAACATTTCTATTCCAGGCTCTTCCGCCTATCGACTCTCAAGCTCCTCGCCCTCCAAAGTCCAACACGAAATCATGACCAACGGACCAGTAGAGGCCTCCTTCCAAGTCTACGAAGACTTCTACTATTACCAGTCCGGAGTTTATCACTATGTATCCGGAAGGCAGACGGGAACACATGCGGTGAAGATTATTGGATGGGGAACTGAAAACGGAATGGACTTCTGGCTGGCGGCCAACTCATGGGGGACCAGTTTTGGGGAGAATGGATTCTTCAAGATTAGAAGAGGACATAATGAGTGTGGAATCGAAAATTATGTGGTGGCGGGAATGGCAAAGTCGGGTAGTGCTATTTTTGGTTTTTGTTGGTTTTTGTTGACTTTGACAGGTTTTCACATGCTTCAATGAATTGGTGTAGATTTTATGTATCAATCACTAAAAAGCTCGTTGAAATTGGATCACTTTGAGGGCAGTTATAAGCTTTTGAAACTTTGCGTCTCTTCACTTACACTTTGAAGTCGCATATCTCGCTTGAAAATGATTGAAATTTTATGAAATTTACAGACAATGCTGAGAATGTAATTAAATGTTTGTTTTCCAAATGTCATGAAATTCGGTTTACTTTGAAAAGAGTTACACATACTTGAGTTTACGAGAGACGCAGAGAAGGTAGATACTCTTTCTGTCTGCAGTCTCTGCACTCTTCTCTGCTTCCCACACCGCACAACTTGCTTCTCAATTGTTAGATTCATTGTTTATTTTCAAAACCATTATAAAGAGTTCAAGTTTCCATGGAGAAGATTTTGGCAGCGATAGTTTTCAAGGATTCAGATGACATCTTCTCTAGCTCCAACATCTTCAGAATCTCTCTTAACTTTTCCACAGTCTCCACCATCGTCAACAAATGCTTCAAGAAGTGCCTCAATCCACCATTCTCGCCGGCAATGATGATAAATTTTTGAAGTTTGTGAGGTTTCTCGAATTCGGAAAAGTCGAACATCGAAATGAGCATCTGTTCCACTATTCGACCAACATTCCAAAGTCCATATAACCGACTTGTTTGCACGATTCCCAAACAGTTTTTGATGGAGATCTTGTTGCGATTAAAACGGACTCCATGAGCAAATTGAAGGCATTTTTCCAGATTTTCAAAGCAGCGCTCGTCATATTTGAAGCTCGATTGGGGCCCTCGAAAGAATGAGGAGTGGAAGGAGAGAAGCTGAAAGGATAATAAGGTGACTGTGTCGCTCTCAGAACTTACAGTTTTTGGATAATATAAATCTGGGCCAATAGCATATGGTTCTTCACGCATCTCGAATGTGACCATGTTCTCACAATTGAATGGCGGATGACGATCATTGAAATACCTAACACTATTCACTTCATATCCGAAGATATGGATACCGCACTCGATAGACAATGCATCGTCTTCCAACCATCCATTTTCAGGATCCAACAATTCTTCAGAATCCATATAACGCCCCACAATGACTCCATCCGTTCTCACTTCTCCATTCCACACAATCTTACTGTACTTGCCAAGATTCTTGGTGTTGATTGGTTTGATGAAGTAATGTATCAGGAGATTTTTTTCGTCGTCTTCACGATGGAAAAGTGTATTGAATGGTACTTTTAGATGATAGAAACTCTTCGTGCAGATCACTTTTTTACAGAGAGTCATTGGCCTGAAGAACTAATTTTTGAATCACATTGTAAAGGAATGGGATTAACCACAAAGTGTTTGGATACAAGCCGTATCCAGTGTCAACTGATTCTTGACCATCGGCGACGATATCCGAAAAATTTGGGTATTGAATTATACCATTATGCTGGTCTGAAACAGAAACGAGTTCGTTTTGGACTTTCTAAACAGAACTCACACTTTGCACGATCCATCATTCGGAAACTCTAGAAATGTCATTCCCGTCTATTATCTTCACGTTTTCATCAGGAGATTATTCGGAGGATCGTCGGGTTGAACTTTTCTCATAATTTGAGGCAAGGATTCTAGAATAAGAATCGGCTAAATGCTCATGTTATTTCACTTATGATGACCTCACAAAGCTTGTCTAGTTTCACTTGAAAAAACCGTTTTGCAAGCCATGAGAACTTTGTGAGGTCGTGACTCAAACCAAGTAAAAATTTAGTCAGTTTTTTATCCAGAATCTGATTCTGCAGCTTCGATATTGCCATGACCCAAATTATGAGAAAAAGTTCAACCCGATTTACCGAATAACGTGTCGTGTCTTGGTCAGTCAAAAAAGTAAAATTTTAAAAACGTTCATTAAAATCTAGTAGACTGCAATCGAGGTCCATGTATCATTGAGAAGATTTTGGAAGCGATCGTTTTCAAGGATTCAGATGACATTCTCTCCAAATTCAGCACCTTCAGAATCTCTTTCAACTTTTCTACAGTATCCGCCATAGTCAACAAATGCTTCAAGTAGAACTTCAATCCACCATTCTCACTGGCAAAAATGATATTTTCCTCGAGTTCCTTGGATTCATACGAATCGAAAATCCAAGTAAGCTTCAGTTCTGAGAGTCGGACAACATTCCAAAGTCTATACTTTTGACTAGTTTCCACAGTTTTGAACCGAAGTTGCACTGTCGGACACTTTTTAGTTGAACCAGCACGAGACCCGTGGGCCATTACCAAACATCCTAGTGTTTCTGCTTTGAGCTCCGATGTATAGTAATGTTCTGATTGGTTTTGGAAGATGGGAGAGTGGAAGGCGAGAAGCTGAAAGAACAATAAGGTTCCCGAAAATTTCTAGGAGCACTTACGAACTGGGGAAAATAAAACGTCGGATAGTCCCACATTTCGAAACTGACAAAGTCGTCACAGTTGACAGGTTTGTCCAGGAAATTCAGCATTCTAACATTCCCCGTTTTCATTCCATAGATATAGATACCGTACTCGATGGACAATGTGTCGTCTTCCAACCAACCATTTTCAGGATTCAAAATCTCTTCAGGATCCATGGTATGCCCTGCAACCTATCGGAGCTCAGTTCTTCATTCCACACAATCTGATTGTATTTGTCCAAGTTCTTGGTGCTAATCGGTTTGAAGTAGAAGTGAACGAAAATTTTCGGTTTCTCGCCTTCATCGGGCACACATTCAATAGCGGGATAGTGGCGAACTTTGTTCCCGATCACTTCTTCACGCAGAGTTATGTACCTAAAATAACTGCTTTGAATCATATTGTAAACGGAGAGATGAACCATGAATCGATTCCCGCCATTTCGTCAAGACCAATTTCCTCAAATTCACGTTGATGAATGACAGTAGATGAGAAGTTTCGAAACTTTGCGATGCCATTGTTATGATCAAAAATTCAAAGAGTTAAACTTTTAGGAAAGACTGTGGTCAAGACTCACATTTAGTACGATTTATCATTTTTCGGAGAAACTTGGAAAATGAAAATTTCAAATTTGAAAGTAGAATAATACGGGAGATTTGCAAAACTTCACGTGCAACATCTTTTATTATATTTTCCCAAAACTCTCGACTGCTATTGAATCGTTTATAACTCTCCTCAATTTGAGTCAAACTTTTTGGTTTTGAAAGAAAATACAAGACACATACCTTCTGATATTCTCTGAAAAGTTTCATAAACATCGGAATATTTGGAAGCGAGTTATGAGCGTCTGAAGAGCATGAAAATTATGCATGCAGAGAGTGTGGAGAGATAGAGAGTGCAGACAACGAGATTGTATGGCTAGATCGCGTAACTCACTTCAATGTGGTCCAAACTTTCTGAAACTTCCAGGAAATAAAATCTACTCAAACGTCTGTTTGTGGAAAAAATTTCGAAAAAGTTGAAACACTCTGGAAGAAGTTATGAGGCTTCGAAGTTCAGGTGATCAGCGAGCCTGTATGGCTTCTCTGCGTCTCTCGTCTTGCCGTTATTGCCGGTTCCATTTTTTATGAAAATTTATAGAGAATTTGATCGCAAAGTTGCTGACTCTCCAAGTAAACATTTCCATCAACTCCTCATTACCTAAATTTTCTTCTTATCAGTTTCAAAATTTCGAAAAACGCGGCGGAAGACAAATGATCAACTGATAATAGGCGATGAGTGTAGTACATAAGGAAAGGGTTGAAGAGGAAAAATTCTTCATTTCTCTGTTTGCCTGAAATTGTTTTTCCCTACATGCCGAGTTTTCATCCTGTTCTCCTTGTGTCCCTGGTGAGTTTTCGGTAGGAACTTTTGTCTCGAAAATAAGTTTTCAGATTTGCTCATTGTATGGTTTTGTGGTACAAGATGCGCCAAATACTCTCAATACTCAAGATCTAAAAAAATTGATGCTCAGTGGTCAAGCTCTGGTCGATTACATCAACAACGCTCAATCTTCATGGGTAGCAGAATTGTCTCCAGTTTCCGAGGAAGAAATGAAGTCTAAGGTGATGGACTCCAGGTTCGTCGACCCCCTGGAGGATGGTGTTCTAGACGGGGACGCCAATGGCTATATAGTCCCGGCCACATTCGATGCTCGATCAACCTGGCCCAAGTGCAATTCCATCAGACTCATCCGCAACCAGGCAAATTGTGGCGCGTGCTGGGCGTTCGGAGCCGCCGAGGTCATCTCGGACCGCATCTGTATTCGGTCTGGCGGAGCCCATCAGCCGATAATCTCGGTGGAAGATATTTTGTCGTGCTGTGGATCCACTTGTGGCCAGGGGTGCCAAGGAGGATACCCGCTGGAGGCCATGAAATTTTGGAACAAGTATGGAGTGGTGACCGGTGGAGATTACAATGGGCTGGGTTGCTTACCCTATTCGTATGCTCCGTGTGCAGCGTGTAATGCGGCGAAGGGGGCGCCAATGTGTACGAAGAAGTGTCAGTCGGAGTATACGGGGAAGTATACGGATGATAAGCTTTATGGTGAGTAATTGTTCATCTAGATATTTGAAGGCTCATAACTCTTTTCTACACGTTTCAATTTTTATGAAATTTGATCTACAAACATACTAGGATTTCGCGTCCATGTCTGAATATTTTCATAAAGGCTGCATCATTTTCAAAAGAGTTACGCGATCTCAAACAATCGCCCTACCTGACAGACGAGGAGAAAGACGCAGAGAAACTAGACAATCTCACTGTCTGCGCTCTCTTCCCTTTCTTGCTTATCTGCACTGAACTTCAAGTAGTCCAAACTCTTTTCACAATCGTTCGATTTTTATGAAACTTTTAGGGCATTTTAAACTGCTTATAGTTCGTTTATTCATGAAATTTAATTGAATTCAGATTATTCTAGCAAGAATTATGTACATTTGAAGATGAACTCTCTATTTCCAGGAAAATCCGCGTACCGTCTCTCCACCACCACAAAATCTTCAAAAATTCTTGAAGGCGCCGTTCCGATTATCCAAAACGAAATCCTTGTCAATGGACCGGTGGTAGCTTCTTACCAAGTTTATGAAGATTTCTATCACTACAAATCCGGTGTTTACCATTATGTATCCGGAAAACTGGTTGGAGGACATGCGGTGAAGATAATCGGATGGGGAACTGAAAATAATGTGGACTACTGGCTGGTGGCAAACTCATGGGGAACCAGTTTTGGGGAGAATGGATTCTTCAAAATCAGAAGAGGAACCAATGAGTGCCAGTTCGAGATGAGAATAGTGGCTGGAATGACGAAAGCTGGAATGAGGACAGAATTCTGCATTTTTGCATTTTTACTGGCCCTTTATTATTTGATTTGAGGAGATGTATGTACCAATAAAAGTTATGTTATTTTTGAGACCGTGAACTTTCTGGGCAACAACAACGATTCCCAGAATCTCCTTAACATTCCAGCATTCCCGTTCCCAAGATGAGATTCTAGAAGTAGTAGAATCTCTGCTAATGGCTCACGGAGCTCGTTATCTTTACGATAGAGCGGGTCGTAATGTGCGATTCCATTTGAAACCCGTTGAAACTAGTCAAAAGTATGGACTATGGAACGTTGTCCGAATCTCGGAGCAGAAGCTCATGTGGACTTTCGATTCGTTTGAATCCGAGGAACTCGAGGCAAATCTCATTTTTGCCAGCGGGAATGGAGGATTAAAGTATTACTTGAAGCATCTGTTGGGAATGGTGGATACTGTAGAGAAGATGATGAAAATTCTGAAGGTGTTGGATGTGGAAAAGATGACATGTGAAACCTTGAAAACGATGATGGCCAAGATCTTCTCTTTGTAAACTTGAACTTTATGTATTGATCATTCTGAAATTATAAAGGGAAGACTTTGAGGTTTATGATGATCTCTTTGGGGGTTTAAATGGGCTCTTTTAAAATAATTAAATTCTCTGAATGAACATTTTTGACGGTGTTGAAGCTAGAGAAATGGATTAGGACATCCTAATCCATTAGAGAAACCTTGTGAGGCCATAAGTCAAATTACGTGAGCATTTAATCAGTTTTTATTTCAGAATCTGAATTGGCAGGGTCGATTTCACTTTGCCTCAAATTATGAGGGAAAGTTCGACCCGACTTCGAATAATCTCCTGGTGAAAAAAGGCGAAGATAATAAACGTGTTTAAAATTACGAAAATGACATTTCTAGAGTTTCCAAAGAATGGAAAGGTGTGAGTTTTGCTCAGAACGTCCAAATTGAGTTCGTTGTTGTTTCAGACCGAGATAATAGTATAATTCATTTCCGAAATTTTTCGGATATTGTCGCCGATGGTCAAGAATCAGTTGACACTTCACACGATTCGTATCGAGACTCTTTTTGGTTATTCCAATTCCACAATGATTAGAAAACTAGTTTTTCAGGGACATGACTCTCTGTAAAGAAGTGATCGGCACGAAAAGTTTTTATTATCTCAACGTATCCTTGATTGGACATCTCTATGGTGAAGAGGACGATAATAATCTCCTAGTCCATTACTTCATCAAACCGATCAATACCAAGAATCTGGACAAGTACAGTAAGATTGTGTGGAACCACGAAATGAACTCGGATGAATCGATAAGAGGATGTGTCATGGATTCTGAAGAATTGTTGGATCCTGAAAATGGATGGTTGGAAGATGACACATTATCATTCGAGTTCGGTATCCATATCTTTGGATACCAATTGAACAGTGTTAGGCTTTTCAATGCGCTTCATCCGACATTCAATCGTCAGAACATGGTCATATTCGAGATGTGTGCAGTAAAATATGCTTATGGCCCAGAAATATATTATCCAAAAACTGTAAGTTCTGGAAAAATACAATAACCTTATTATTCTTCCAGCTTCTTTCCTTCCACTCATCATTCTTTCGAGGACCTCAATCGAGCTTCAAATATGATCAGGTCAGCTGGGCAAACCTGGAAAAATGCCTTCAGTTTGCTCACGGAGTCCGTGTCAATTCCAACGATGTCTCCCTCAATTACTGTATTGAAATTGTGCGAGCCAGTCGATTATTTGGACTTTGGAATGCAGCTCGGATTGCGGAACAGATGCTCATTTCGATGTTCGACTTTTATGAATTCGAGGAACCCCACAATCTTCAAAATTCTACCATCATTGTCAGTGAGAATGGTGGATTGAAACATTACCTGAAGCATTTGTTGGCGATGGTGAATACTGAGGAAAAGTTGAGAACGATTTTGAAGATGCTCAATGTGGAGAAGATGTCATCTGAATCCTTGAAAATGATCGCTGCCAAGATATTTTCCATGAAAGCTTGAACTCGTTATAATGTTTCTGAAAATTACGAGAGACGTCATTCTCTAATAAAATTGTCTAAAGACTTCCAGTCGGCTTGAAGGAGGTCGAGAGAGTTATCTCATTAGAATTTCTAACAGCTAACGTACGAACTTTGGAACGTTGTGCGAATCTCGGAACAGAAGCTCATGTGGATTTTCGATTCGTATGAATCCGAGGAACTCGAGGCAAATATCATTTTTGCCAGCGAGAATGGAGGACTGAAGCATTACTTGAAGCATCTGTTGGGAATGGTGGATACTGTAGAAAAGATGGTAGAGATTCTGAAGCTGTTGGATTTGGAAAAGATGTCACGTGAAACCATGAAAACGATGATGGCCAAGATCTTCTCTATGTAAACTTGAACTTCATGTATTGGATATTAAAAATTGATAAATGGAAGACTGTGAGGTCTATGGTGATCTCTTTCAAGTACTTATGAGGTCTAAATGAATCAAAGTCGATCTTCTAAACCACCACGAGATGTTCACTGGAGCGCATCTGCTCACCAACCCATTCACTAATATGTGATCGTACACGCCTTGTTTTTCTCGAAGACCAAACTAGCTACAGTACTCTGTAACCCCTTTTCATGCAGAAAGTCTTCTGACGTCTTTTTTTTTGCTCGCGATTCTGATTTGTACTCTCCCATTCTCTCTGTCGTCAGAATCAAAACCAAAGAAAAAAAAAACTAAGAGATTTGTGATCGGTCAGAATTTTACTACTACCAGAGGGGCACGCCCCTCTGGGGCCCTTCGGGCAAACGTGAATTTTTGAAATTTTTGAAACTGTCTGAATTAATTCCGTGAACTCGTCACTCTCCTCTTTCGAAACTGAAACCACTGATTGATGAGGTTTTTGCGACCTTATGGCCTCATTTTTTGATGAATCAAAAATCGAAAAAGACGGGCATCATTTAGAGCCTATTTCTGATAACCTGTGAAAATTTGAGAAAATTTGGTCCAGTGGGGACTTCGCTAGGGCGGGATATACGACACCGACAGACACACACACACACAGAATTTTGCGTTTGTTAATAGTAAAGATAGATGGGTTTACGTATATATCTAGGGTGGTGGGCCCACCCCTTTTTGGATTACTGTGGGTTGAGCCAAAAAAAAAAACAGGTAGTAGTGAATTCTCAGAAAACGTCTTCGTCAGCAGAAATGCTATCAGCAAGAGGAGGTCGATGCAGAATCGACAATTTATGCAAGGTTTGCCATCGGCAAGCTACGGATTTCAATTATGGGGTAGGTCATCATGGAGATCATGGAGTACTCATAGGGCTTATAGCTTGGTAGAGATAAGCGGGATTCTGTGTTCCACCCATCTATAGTCTTCAAGGGTACCTACATATATGGTCTCTATGGAGTCCCTAATAGTAAGGGGTCCCTATGGAGCACCTATGGGGTCCTTATGGGGTCCCTAAGGGGTTCCAATGATATCCTTATGGAGTCCATAAAGGGTCTTAATGAGGTCCTTATGGAGTCCCCATGGGGTCCCTAAAGGGTCCCCATGGGGTCCTTATGGGTCCGAATGGGTCTACATATAGGTCAATACGACAGTAATGCCCAGGGTCCCGATAAACCCCCATAAACCTCCTCATATGTTACAGGTACAATCCTGCAACGCGTGCAAAATGTTTTTCCGTCGCCAGGTAGTCCGTACAGTAGCCCTCAGACCCTGTCCGGCTATGGAGAACTGCTTTGATGGTAGGCCTAGATCCCAGACTACAGTAATCCAAACTTCAGAGCCCCTTTCGAACCACGAGTGCCAATTTTGCCGATTCCAAAAGTGTATACTCTCCGGAATGAACGTCTCGAGTCTCTTGAGAAAAACTCGATTCGAAGATCTGATCCGATCGCTATCGATTTTGAACTTCAATCGAGACTTTACGCTACAGAATGCGTATCCATTGAACGCTGAGCTTACTGTAGCGACAGTAATCCGAAATGAGGTACAGTATGCCCCAAGAGGTTTCAAAATGGACTACCGTAGCTGGACATATATTTCTGCAGTCTCCACTATAGACTTCATGCGGAAACTTCCTTTTGTGTATTTTTCAAGAATCCAAGATCAGGAAATTATAATCAAGGCGTATTTCGTGAAGATTTCGAATTTTTGCGCCGCTTTCCGAGCTTATTCGGAGGGAAGAAATCAGCTGAGTTTTCCGGATGGAACTTCTATTTTACCGTGGGGAGGTGTAGATCAAAGAGTGGATTTTGATCTACTCGAAAGAATTCGATATCGATTGATTGGGAAGTTGATGGAACTCAAGATCACCAATGAGGAGTTTTTGTTGGTCTCGGTCGTTTTGTTCAGTAATCCAGGTGAGCAATCTGCAATTTCTGAGAATCTGAGATTTTCCTCAAAACTTCACTTTCAGCCATTCCAAATCTCTCGGAAACGTCTCGAACCCTTCTCTCCGCCTACCGTAATCTATACACTTCGAGTCTCATGGATTACTGTATGTCAACCTACAGTAACCTGGGACCCACGAGATTCATGGATCTTCTTTCGATTTCTACAGTAGTCGCAAGGCATTATGATGACCTGAATCGTTACTTTGTTCTTCTTCAGTTGAGTCAAGCGGATTTCCAGATGGATTTTATTGTTAGCGAGGGACTGGATCTATTGTAGATATAGACATCTACTTCATCTCAAATTCTGTATACGATCTACAGTAACCTTTTGTTTTCTCAAGCTTCTCATTTTTGATCTACCTTCAGGTCAACAACGTATATATACACTCCTCATTAAAACCGACACATCGATGCTCTTCAAATTCGAGAAGAAGTATTTTTTCTGCTCATTTTTCTTCACCAGACCAGATCATATATTGACCTTGTTTTTCGCCTCATTTTTAATGAATACACATTTTGAATGTACCCAGAACCTAGAATCAAAAAATGTGAGCTCATGATTTCTGACGAGGTTGAACGGGAAGTGATTTTCAAAGAAAAAACGGGGAAACGGGGATGAAAGAATTTGGAGTTTCATGAACTAGAGTAACCCCAAAACTTAAAGTAGACTTTTGACATACAGTAATTTCCTAAACTATAGTAATCTTATAGAGGCCTCGGCAACAATTAAAAGACAAAGAGAATAATCTAAAAACATTTTGTCAGACAACAAACTTCTAGTACAAAACAAAAGTCTTCAGTAATCATTTAGAACTTTTCTTGAAAATTTTTACCTACTCTCGATAAGTTTGACCTACTTTGCAAAGTTTGATATATTTACAAAAGTCTGACCTACTTTTGACAAGTTTGACCTACTTTCCGTTAATTCGAACTCTTTTTCCTTATTTTGACCTACCTGTCGATGTCAACAGCCCTGTTCTGAACTACAGTAAACTCATAGAGACCTCGGCACAAACCGGACGACAAAGAGAAAAATCCAAAAAACGATGATCTATGTTCCCATTTTTTGAAAACTGTATAGGAATGTATTGTGCTCTTGCAATTTTTTTATACAGTTGCAGATGAACAAATATAGAAGGAAACGATTCCAAGTTCCTCATTTTTTATGGTTTAGTTGTCTAGTTTGAGAGAAATGTGATGGGTTACTGTAGGCAAACGAGACAATTGGGATTTCGAAATTTCAAGGTTTCGGATTTTCAGATTTTCAGGCTTGTCGGATTTCGGACAATTTTCAGATTTCACAGGGTTCTTGAAGCTTTGGGGCACTCTGGAAATTCTGTATGCCTCTGAAAAGTGTCGGAGGATTCTGTAAATTTTCAGGAAATCTTGAGGATTCTGCATGGTTCAGACGAATTCTGAAGAATGCTGGAGTATACTTGAGGATTCTATAGTGGATTCGAAAGAAAGGATTCTGAATGATTTGAAAAATTCCGAAGGTTCCTGGATATATTCGAAAATTTTGTTTATATTCGAAAATATTGAAAACCTTCTGAAACATTCAGAATCTTCCAGAATCCTTCGCAATCAGAAATCCACGATCAAAATTCATCAAGACCTCGTTCTCTCTCCTCGTGTTCAAATAACAAAACCCCCGCTTTTTCGATTCCTCTGCCCCCATCTGTCCAAACTCCACAAAAATCCGCTCCTGATTCTTTGCAATCTCATAATCTATCCATTTCAAAAATCATCAAGTCTCACCTGTCCAAACAATCCAAAGAAGAGACATTGAGCCGTATAAAATCTGGGTCCCAGGGACAGAATCTTCACTTCATCGAGTCGCACCACCCATCTGGCAATGTTGGCTCCAATCGTCGCTCTTCTGGTCCTCGCAACTGCTTCGGCTGAAATCGTGGATGAGTTCAATTGCACTACTTACACTGCGGACGGGGTGAGTAGTCGTCTTGAACAATGGGCACCTGTTTCTGGGTCGTGTAGTCCTGGAGGACAATCACCCTGTGTGGTCCTCGACAACTATAGGAACGGGGTCCGTATCCTTCTCGCGGACATTCACACTGGGTCGTGTAGTCCGTGTGAGCAATTAGAACTCGATTTGGTGTTGTGTTCTCCTCAAGAACACTCAGACCCAACTGTGTAGTCCTCCTGAACAATCACACTGATCCGTGTAGTTCTCGAGGAGAATCGCCCTAGACATCCCTCACAACCCCCTTTCTTTCAGTTCGTCTACTCCCCATCCGCCGTCGTCTGCGAGAACACCATCTCGGACGCGGCCTGCGCGGCGCTCTACGTTCCCGCCGACGACGCTGCCGATGTGCTCTACCCGACGGCCGGTGGAAACGCCGGAAGACCATTCAACTGCTATAACATGGCTGGCGAAGCTGGACCGCCGGTTGCGGATATGGTCAGAGCTGCTCAGAACTCGTGTCCGAGAACTTGTGGATTCTGTTGTCAGACCAGTGCCTATAACTGCAGAAATGTGAACTGTGAGTACCTACAGAGCACTTTCTCCGAATCGCTCTATTTCCAGTCCCCCGTCTGAACTGCGCCACGATCACCGCCGCCCAATGCCGCTCCACCGAATGGCGCACAATCATCGCCCAAGACTGCCCATCGGCCTGCGGATTCTGCAACTCTGGCGGTTGCGTCGACGCCATCATGGATTGCGCCAACGATCGCTCCATCTGCACCGCCGTCGGCATGCAGGACTTTGTGAACACCTACTGCCAGAGAACTTGCGAAAGATGCGCGTCCTCGACTACCACCGCTAGAGCTGCTACTGGAACCGGAACATGCACCACCTTCATCGCCGACTCGAGCACTAACTGCAGAGCCTGGTCGACCAATGGATTCTGCACTAACGCTTTCTACACAGTGGCACAACGAAGATCTTACTGTGCGACGACTTGCAGAATTTGCTAGATTCATAGAGGACAGACACACAGAGGGACGCGACAACAAAAAATGGGATAATTTATTTCAAAGATTGACCACCTTGAAATAAAGTTATTCAGTATAAAAAAAAGTTTCACAATCTTTTATTCAGTTCATCCCGAAATTCGAAGCTTCCTCCCTTTCTCTTCTGTCGAGCTTGACCGCAACCCGAAACTCCGCACCGGTATAACTTTCATGTCTGGCTTTCTCTCCATGAAAAATAATCGGCGGAAAGTGGTACGATATTGGGAGGACATGAAATAGCATACGAAAAGATGGGACATCGCGTTGAAGCATCGAAGACTTGCGATGACGTACTGCGAGGACAAGAGGGATCGTCTGAAAGGGGGCGGAGCTTAGAATGTGCTTTTTCAAAAGTGGGCGGAGCCGTAGTTCCTACCGTAGTTCTGAACGCTCCGAGGACCAAGAAAAAGCGTCGAGCAACAAGAAGCATCTGATTGCATCTGTACCCTCGGATAACATAAAACTGATGGTCATGAAAAGTATAAGGCTGGTGAGATTGTCGTGTTTCTCGCTGCAAAAAGTGGGCGGAGTCAGAAGAAATTCAAAAAACTCACCATCTGCTCTCACTGAAGTGCTCACTCGCTCTCCTCCTCTGCCTTCTTATCCGATCCAATTTCCATAGTAATTGAATGCTCAAAATCGGATAAAAAACCGATGGGACGATGCGAACCCAGTACTGCCACGTGTCTCGAAGGTAAACCCACTTATAGGTATCCAGAGGGATTACGGTAACGAATATGGTAGTATTCATACTGCTCTCCCGAATCGGAGAATCGCACAGGTTTTCGGGGTACCAGACACTTTTGATGAATAGAAACTGCCATGAGTAATAGGAGATCCAGAGAGTGGAAGTGAGAAGAATGAGGAATCGCGCCGCACGTGGACTGGACATTCTTTCGGGGAACTTTTTCAGCGGGAAAATAATGGTCACTGTACGGATCGATGCCATGAAGATTGCTAGCCAGATAGAGACGGGTCGAGTGGAGTCTTGGAGGGATCTGAGAGAGCGTTTTTAAAGTTCCAGAAAAAAGTGGGCGGAGTCAACATGAAAAATCAAAAAATTGATTGACGTCACCAGGACACCGTCTACTATTATTAAGTTTGTGGTGTGCAATATTTGATTTCGTTTTTTTGAAAATTTCAAATTTTCGAAATTTCTGAATTCTTTCAAACGTACACAACCCTCCAGAATCTTCCAGAATCGTCCAGAGTCCTCAGGAATCTTTCAGAGTCCTTCCGAATCCTCCAGAATCATTCAGAGTCCTCCAGAATCCTCCAGAATCCTGAAGAATCATTCAGAATCCTCCAGAATCTTCCAGAATCCTCCAGAATCTTCCAGAATCCTCCAGAATCTTCCAGAGTCCTCAGGAATCTTTCAGAGTCCTCCAGAATCCTCCAGAATCCTAAAGAATCTTCCAGATTCATTCAGGATCCTCCAAAATCATTCAGAGTCTTTCAAAATCCTCCAAAATCCTCCAGAATACTCTAGAATTCCCTAGGATGTTCTAGAATCCTTCGACATCCCACAACTCACCTCAAAGCCTCATATCCTATATTGAAAACCTCTAAATCCTCTCGCAAACAGTTCAAAGTCACCAACTCGAAAATTCGATAGTACCATTTCCGATCCACACCCTCCAAGTATACGGTAACCCCAAAGTTCAACAAATCCGAAACACAAATTCCGATCATCAAAATGTAGATGGAGTTCGCTCGGAGCTCCTTTTGGAAAAGTGTGGCCAAGTGGAAGGTGTTGATTAAAATGGTTAGGAATTCAAGTAGAAAATTGAAATTTTGCGATAATCTGAAGACATCTTCAAGGAGGTCAGAGTCTGCTAGGTAGTCGTAGATGGGACTGATGTCATAGGAATATGATGGGCTCGTGAAATCTGACGACGTTGAGATTCTAGAGTCGTCTTCATAGTCAACGTAGTGGTAGTCTGTCATAGCTGGAAAATTTGAAAAAAAAGTAGATCAAAAAATGGTGAAAAAGTTGAGATCGAAGGAAATTTTGTTTCTTGAAAAATCGAATCAAAACTCAAAAAGGTGTTGGTGTTAGAGACTCGGTGAAAATGTAATCACGAATTATGTCGGGCAGAAAAAAAGGCGTTCAAAAATCGAGACACATACGTGAGCAAGTCTAGAATTCAGAATTCTGAGAATTGGAATTCCGAGAAGATTCGAGGACTCGAAATTACATCGAAACTTCATCGTTTTAGGATGATTCAGATTTTCAAAATCTCGGATTTTCGGAATCTGAGAATCTGAGAATCTTAAAACTTCGTAACTTCAAAACTGCAGAGTTTTGAAATCTCAAAATCTCAGAATTATCGGAATCTCATATTTCCAAAATCTCTCAATTTTCGAAGTAACAAAAAACTGAGAAAAAAATTTATCCAATTTTTCGGCCCCGTTAAGTTCCGAGAGCACAAAATATGTAATCCCCGCCAAATTCAATTTGCTCAATTACAATTTTTTCCGATTTTCACCTTACTCATAATCCAAAACAAGGGAAACTAAAAGACCAATTTGAGAAGTAATATGAACCTGAAAAACAAAATGCGTTTGTTTTGCAAAAAAAGATTTCCGGGAAAACAACAACCATTCGAAGCTTCAATTATGCTCCAATGAGCAAGAAAACATGAAAACTTGTTCTCTAAAGTTCAATAATGTGGTCAGGGATAGTGCAAGGAGTGAGATTTTGTTCGAATTTCGAAATTTTTTCGATCAAATTTACATTCAATTATGATTCCGAGAACCCAGACAACAATTAAAGCAATCTAACTCGCTTCAACATTTCTTGATTTCTTTGAAAATTTCAGAACATGTTGACTTCGTCATAATCTACAATTTTATCAAGTTTTATTCAAATCAAGTAACTTCGAAAAGAGTTATGAACATTTCGAAAAAATTTTAATATTAAAAATTAAGTAAAAAAGTTATATTCATTCCGAAGTTAATTTTAGTGGCTTCTTTTTGAACTTCGATCCGATGTACTCTGCAAACTTGTGACACTGGCTGAACTTACTTTGATGGTCTGAAAAATGTATATGTAGCCTAGGATCCGACAACTCGGCCATTGGGTTTTCGAATCCTAGGCTCCACTCACTGTGAACTTCTTCTTTCTCTTCTTAACACAAAACATTTTTTCTACAGTATCCCGATACTGGGAAGACATGAAAAAGCAGCAGAATGGATGGGTCAATGCGTTGAAGATGCGGAGGTTGAGGAAAACGTATTGGAGGGTGCCGAGGAGGGTGCTGAAGAGATTATTCATGATGCGAAATTTTAGGATGAGCAATTCAAAACTTCCTTACATATACTCACTGTACGCATCCTGCTCCTCCATGCTCATCCCGGAACCTCCATCGAAGTTCGCAACGGCTCGATCTGTCAACCATGCACTCAACCCAGAGGGTCCTTCGGATAACATGAAGCAGGCCGTCATCATCAATATCAATTTCGTCGTCTTGTCCGATCGATCACTCAGCGAATTTTTGATCTTCAACTCCCCGCGTTTCTTTTTTATAAATCTCAGCTGGATTAGGAGTGCGAGTGTTAGTATCGGATAGCACACTGCGGGCACCATACGGACAAATGGTTCGGTGGTAGAGTCGGCGAAAAACTCGTTGTACTTTTCGTGGTCCATAACCAGCACGTATTGGCGGATGCTTTTGTGTTGTTGGAAGTATAGGCAGCTGAAATATACACCATTGTTATCTCTTCACCCTTTCGCTTCTCTGAAGGGAGTGGTTTTGACTAGTCACTTATAACTCTCTTTAGGACAGTCCAGTTCTTACGAAACTTACAGGCAATTTCCGAATTGTTATGCACCGTATGTTCATCAAATTTCATGAAAATTCAAATGTGACGAGTCAAGTTACCCATACAGTTTGAAAAGAAACCCCTATTCAACCTCTTCTCAAATGTAAACGCTCATATCTTGATTCAAACATGCCCGATTTTCATGAACTTTCAGAACGTGTCCGAGGTTCATGAGGTTTCAAGGGTGTTTCAACATAATGTTTTATCTATTCATGAAGTTTCATAGAATTCAGTTGAGTTTGAAGAAAGTTATGCACATTTGAATATGGGAGAGAGATGCAGAGAAACCACACGCTCTCGCTGTCTTCGCCCTCTTTACTCTCTTGCTACCCGCCTTGACTCTACTTCTAGACTTCTAGATGCTTCAAACATGCTCGATTTGTTTGAAAAACTAAGCCAGAAAATCGAAAAATGTCAAACTCACTTCCTATCCAACACATCCGGATACCATACAACTCTCACATACACATAGTACCGCGCATAAAATACCGTCCAGAAACCGAACACACCCACTACCATCCATACGGCACTGCGAGCTCTTGTCAAACTCTGAATCCAATTGCTCATTGGGAAAGAGACAGAGAGGGTGCGAATGAGAGCCATGATTACAGCAAGCCAGATAGCGCCAGGTCGAGTCAACTGGTTCAGCGATTCTATCATTTGTTCCATCAGGTTGAACCCGGTGTATTCAATACGTACACAAAAACTGTTGAATACGATAAGAGTTGTCCACCAGAATCTCTCCACTCCGGCTCTGTAAAAGTCGACGATGAAGCTGGAGATGTCGGAGATGGCGATGCCAATCATTAGGATGTAGATTGCTCCGCAACGGAGCTCCTTGCGGAACAGAACAATCAGATGGAAGATGTTTGCGATAATAGTGACAACTTGAAGGAGTATGTTGATGTCTGAGGAGATTCGATAGATTTTGTGATGGATTTCTCCCGATTCGTCGTAGTAGTCCTCGTGGTTGGACTCGGCATACTCAGATTGCTGGTACTCCATTTTTGAGGGGGAGAAAAGAAAGAAGAATGTGTTGGACAGCAAGAGAAAAGTTCTCTTTTAAAGCTTCAACCCTCACTTGTCTTGCAAAGATTATATACCAAAGTCTAAAGTGTGACTTAGAAATGACATGTTTTTCTGGTGTCGAGCGCTTGATAATAGGGAAACTTTGATTAACATCATGCTGAAATTTTCTCAGAAACCCAGACCAATCTGAGTCAACGGAATGGCTTTTGAAAGCAAAAAAAAGATGGTGGTGATGTTGGGTGAAGGTTGGGTAGGTTCGGTCACCCTAACACTCTCGTTTCTCTGCGTCTCTAAAACCCAAAATTCAAAGCCGGAGGAAATGACTCATGTTTGTGCTCAATCGAACCGTCAAGACGTGCTGATTTGAAAGATGTAATCGGTTTAGAAATCGGTCAAGAACGAAACGAGTTGCGTTCATTTACATTCGGCGAGCGCGTAGACAACAAAGGATCAGAGACGCAGACAGTCTCGTTTCTCTGCGTCTCTAAACCCAAAATTCAAAGCCGATGGAAATGACTTGTGTTTATGCTCATTCAAATCGTCCTGACTAGCTGGTTTTGAAAAAAAAAATGGTATCAAAGCTTCATCTGGCCATCTGGACGAACACTCTTACATTGGCATTCCTCTAAACCTGAATTTTCAAAATTCATCATGTTTTGTCATGATAATACTCATTGGAACCGTCTTAATATGCTGATTTCAAAAATATTTTTATTTCGAAGTTTGGAGAAAAATGAAGAGAGTTATGGTCGATTTCATACACAACGAGAGACGTCTCGTTTCTCTGTGTCTCTTTGACTCTAAAAACTCAAAGTTGATGGAAACACCCCCATGATTGTTCGAACCCTCTTTGTCTCGTGATTCTGAAAATCAAGATCACAAACCAGAATTCGGACATCAAAATCGACAGACATACAGACGGATAGTGAGTCAAAGAGACTTTGTAATTATGATGTTATCAAATTTCCTGATTTCTTGATTCTTATCAATGACTAACCATCACCACGTTCTGATGTAGATCAGAACTCAAACAAGACGCGAGTCAAGAAGGGGTTTCGTTTTCTGAAAATGTTAAACTGATAAGAAAAGTGGAGAAACTACAAAAAGGAAAATGGAGGAGTATTTGCTGAAAGAGGGAGAAGTGTTTTATTGTCATTCATTTTTTCTGTGTCATCTTCTAACGGTTCTCTTTTGCGTTTAGTATTTTAGAAAAGTTCCGGAATGGTTTCGAATTTTTCGAAAGTGGCGGTGAGTCAGATTTTTGTAGTTTTTGAATGAATTTCAACGTCTTCTCCAGACTCCTTCAGAATCCCAAACCCTGATTTCCAGACCTCTCTCCTCTTCCTAACCTCCATCAATGCCTTCGTGATCCAAGAAAACCCAGTTCCCTGGGTTCCAATGCCACATCTCACTGGCCAAGCCCTCGTCGAGCACATCAACAATGCTCAAACCTCATGGCTCGCCGAGCACAATGACATCTCGGAGAGCGAGATGAAGTTCAAAGTGATGGATCCTCGATTTGTAGATCCCCTCGAGGAAGACTCCCAGGAGCTCATAGTCCGTGGAGAAATTGTGCCCGAGCCCCTCCCAGACACCTTTGATTCTCGAGATGCCTGGCCAGACTGCAAATCCCTCAAGTTCGTCCGCAATCAGGCAACCTGTGGAGCCTGCTGGGCTTTCTCGACCGCTGAACTCATTTCTGATCGTATCTGCATTCAATCCAACGGCACTCAACAACCCATCATCTCCGTGGAAGACATTCTCTCCTGCTGCGGATCCACATGTGGTTACGGTTGCGAGGGTGGCTACACAATTAAAGCGTTGGAGTTCTGGAAGTCTTCCGGAGCGGTGACTGGTGGAGACTACGATGGAAACGGTTGCATGCCATATTCGTTCGCTCCGTGCAAGAAGTCGCCGTGTGTGGAGTCGAGTACGCCTAGTTGTAAGAAGACGTGTCAGGAGAAGTATACCACAGCGGATTATAAGACGGACAAGCATTATGGTAGGTCAAAAGCATTGGTCATAATCTGGATAGTGTGGTTGGTGTGTGATGAAAATTTTAGGGGAATTGATAAAGTTTTAAGGGAGTTATGAGGATGTGAAGATGGCGAGAGTGAGAGAGGGCGCAGACAGTTAGAGTGTCTTATTTCTCTGCGTGTCTCTCTCTAGCTGCCACTGGGAGAAACAGAGACGCCGAGAAATCACATAATCTAGTTGTCTGCGCCCACACTCTCTCACTATTAAGGAGTAAGTGAGAGAGAGAGAGAGAGGGTGCAGACAACTAGAGCGTCTCATTTCTCTGAGTCTCTTTCATTTTCAAAAGTGCATAACTTTCTTCACCGTTATCCGATTCTTCTGAGATTCTGTGTGTGTACGGAGCGTGACCTGCCTGATATGTGTTTTCATTTTCATCGAAATTGAGCTGTTCTGAACAAAGTTAGAAACACTACTACATCCTTCCAGGAAACTCCGCCTACAAACTCTCCACCACCACCAAGGCCGTCGCCACTATCCAATACGAGATCTATCATAATGGACCTGTAGTCGCCTCGTACAAAGTCTACGAGGATTTCTACCAATACAAATCCGGCGTTTACCATTATGTATCAGGAAAACTGGTTGGAGGACATGCGGTGAAGATTATCGGATGGGGAACTGAAAACGAGGTGGACTACTGGCTGGTGGCCAACTCATGGGGCTCCAAGTTCGGGGACGGAGGATTTTTCAAGATCAGAAGAGGAACCAATGAGTGCCAAATCGAGGGAAATGTAGTGGCTGGAGCGGCCAAATTGGGAGCGGTAAGAGAGAGTTTTGTCTGTGTCCATCCAAAGTCGTGTTTGGACTGTCTTGACGAGTTGATTCGAATGATATAACTATCATAGTTTCCTCTACAAAGGTACCGTAGTCTCAACACTTAAAAATTATTTAAAAGTAGTCATGTTTGGGCTCATTCAAATTGTCTTGGCAAGCTGATTTCAACAATGCAAGTTTCATAGTTAGATCTGCAGGTTCGCTAGAGTTACGGTTGCATTTGCAAGCTAGGTAACTCGCCTTTTTCTGCGTCCCTAGTACTCATCTGTCTATGTGTCAATTTGTCAATCCAGACGTTCTTATTATTTTCTCATTTTCAGCATGCCGAAAAAGGCGACGACGATGATGGCTCTGCAACATCTTGCGGTTTCATCACTTGCACTCTTCTGCTTCTATCTTATTATTTCTTCTAAAAAAAAGGTGTGGTATTTTCACACCTTTTCGATGATAAGATATGTCACTTTTTTTGTGTCTGTGACGTTATTACGGGCTTATTCATGAGTTTTATGAACTGTTTATGGAAACGTATTACTTGAAATGTGCACAATTTTCTTTGGCTTGTGAAATGAAGGGTTGATGTTTCAACTTTTTGAACACGAAAACGTGAAAATTTTTTTGATTAATAGAAAAAAATGCAATTTTAGAATTCACCCCGTTTTGGCAATTCGAATGAGTATGAACACGGCTCAAAATGATTAAAATCAAATTGAGAGACGCAGAGAAACAGGAGTATCTGCGTCTCTAACTGCGTTGAACCGGTAGATTTGAAGATGAAATTGCAATTCTGGAATAAGCTCATCAAGACGGTCAAGATGAGTCTAAACACAACCACTTTTGGTAAGTTCGGAAGGTCCGGGTTAGAGACGCAGAAAAAGGAGAGGGTCTGTGTCTCTTGCTCGAAAATGGATCTGTAACTTGGCTCAACAAATAGGTACAGTTATGAAATGTATATCATTAGAATCAGCACATAAAAACGATCAAAATGAAGGTACACTCAACAATGTTGGGCACACTTTGTGTCTTCAAGGTCTTCCACCATGTTTGAATATTATTGAGCAAGAAACTGCTCCGAATAAAGACGAGTGAAGAAATTTTGAGAATTCTAGAAAAACCTTCAATTTGTGCGGTTTGCTTACTAAGTAAGATTGTGATGGATTGCGTGTTGCGTCTCTATGGGTCACCATCTCTTTGTGTTTGATTTGACCTGCACAAAGGATTAAGATCGGAGGAGGAGGGCCCACAACCCGCGAGACAATTCATTATTATTCTTATACGCACAGACGGACTCCCCGAGAGGTTGAGGAGAGGTTGACCTCTCATTCACTCAATAAATGATCGGTAAACCGAAAAAGACACAAACACTTGTATGCTTTTTCCTATTGTTAATACGAATTCAAGGTATTGGCACAATATCCTTGAAGTGTAACATTATGATGCTCCAATCAACTTCTGAGACGAGATCTCAACACTCGATCAGTTTTCGCGTCTCAGAAATTGAAGCTTCTTGAGATTTTTCGAGATCGCCAGTCTCGAGGCCGCACTCTGTCTGAGACCGTTCAGAATGAGCAGTATTCCCCTTATGTATGGTGTTTGTATGTTGCAATGTGCACACACGACCCCATCTGACCCTCTGCACGCTCTTTTTCGCACTCTGCGTCTCCCATCCATTCTCCTTCTCCGTCCGATGAGTATCTGTGATGGCAGCAGCAGTACAGCTCACAAAGCTACTCCTAAAGCAAGGAGAAGATAAAAGACCCGTGCTTTACCTTTTTCATACCGACTATCTCCTTCAATCTCCCTTTCTCTCTTCCTTCATTTCCTGAAACAATATATCTCGATTTGAAATGATATTTTTCGTCTCTGAAAAAAAGTGCGCCTTTGTAAAAAAGTTGCCGAAAATTTTAACTTCCAGATGGGAAAATGGCTGGAACTCCATCGACCCGCATCAACTACTTCATTCGTGATGCTGCCCAAAGAAATCAACCAATCTTCGAATCGTACGAAGAACTACGCAGACTTCATCCGGATCAAGATATCGGATATGTGGATTTTGACTGGAAATACTATCAGTATTACCATGGAAGAAGTGATTTGGATATGGAAAGAAGGTAAGAGAACGTGAATCCGCTTTCAGAATAATCCAACCTTTTGATTTTCAGTTCGGATAGCAAGTCTCCAGTGACATTCGAGGATCTGCCAGTCGACATTCTCGGAAAAGTAGTGGGGAAATCGGATATCCGCGATTGGTAAGAATGTTGCAAGTTTGCTCCACTGCTAATAACTCTATTTTTCAGTGTGACTCTCCGAAAAGTGTCTCGAGACCTCCGCAGTCTCGTAGATTCTGCTCCAGTTTACTGTACCCGCTTCGACTTTCGGCTTGAGGATAGTTTCTCGGAAATCTTGCTCGACGATTGGAACTTCGAATATAGAGAAACCGAAAGCGGAAAGTGTAAAGTGACAACGAACAGATGGGATACCAAGAAAACCAAGATATACTGGGATGATCGGAACTTCAAAGAAGTATTGATAGCCGACGTATTGACGTTATTGAAGAATCCGAATCTTAAGATCAATCGAATTGGTCTTGGCAACGGGAGACAAAGAGCCCGAGCCGAGTTTTTGAAATTGCTCCAGCCAATGAACCTACGCCTCAATGTTCGATTGGTCCGTTGTTCAGACCTCACACTCATTGATCCGTACGTACAGTGTCTGAATCCACAAAAACTTGAAGAGTACTTCGTCCATGGCACATTCAAGCTCGAGCAGTTCTACGTCGAATTCACAAAAAGCGATGTTTCAAAGCTTCCGAAGACTGTAAATCTGAAGATAAATAGCTTTTCGCTTTACAAATATAGTGATGAATTATGTGCCAATTTCTTGGAGATGCTCGAATCGTTCGCCGGGCGACTCAGATTCAGAAAAATCTTCATTGTTGACGACCACAGATGGATCAATGTAGTTCTCCGATATTTGAATCCGGAGAAAATTGACGATATCTCGATCATCCGTGCAACGATAACAATGGATCAATTCAATGAAATCTCGAAAGTGAAGGAGATTACAAGATTGATCGAGTGCACTATTCCAAAAGAGATCGGAATCGAGAAGTTGCTTCAGTTCAAGGAAGTTATAACTGACATGGAGTTCACTGACGAGAATCTGTTAAAGATTCGAGATGTGAGTTTGAAACGTTTAAAGATGCATGATAACTTGTGTCGGTGAGCCCGTAACCGACCAAATGAAAAAAAAAACTGGTACTTGTTTGAGTTCAAAAACTCTACTCTAAACAAAATTATGAACGTTTTAAGGTGATGGCCTAAAAAATCGAGATTTTGTCTTTCTACTAGCGCGATTCCCTCTCCCTTTCGCGCTCCACCGCAATCTTCGTATTTTTACAACGAGGACCGTGTAAAAAAGTCAGAGTAATTGAGATTTTTTTGATTATATATTCGCGACCCTGAAAATTGGAAATGAAAAAATGGAAACTATGTTTATGTGGATATTTACTTGGTCCTCGTTGAAAAATCTGAAGGTTGCGGTGGAGCGCAAAAGGGAGAGCGAAACCATGACACGAACTATCATAGTTTCCATAAATGGCCTAGAAATCCCTCAGTTTTCAGAATCTCCTCAACTGCCGACACCTCGAAAGGTGCTGTCTGGTGGATGAAACCAAAGAATACGGCGAATTTTCGATCACTGGCAGAATCGAAACAGCCATGAAGCACAATCCCGCCTATGATGGATTTTGGCTATTCAAGATTCCAAACTCCCAGGATAGATTCTATATACACTGTGATGATAAATTCAACCGCCTCAATATCCAAAGATGTCGTGTGTCGTCCAAAAACTGAGTATCTGTATTTTCTGATTTTTTTTTTCAAACTTTCCGCGTCCTCAATCTCAAACACAGTATCTCTCTTTCTGTGCTCTTTTCTTATTATTTGTTCAGCTTAAAATGCCGTAATTCTTGTGATAAACCAGCACCCCTGCTTAGCATGTCATTTTTATGGAACCGTTTAGATGTTAAAGACTGTCTGTCTGCATTTGTCGGTCCATCTGTCCTTGTATCTATACTTCCCTTATGATATCATTTTTCTTCCCACCCCTCTAATTTTTCAGACTCATGTTCGCTCTCTTCAAATTGAACCCCACAATTAGGAATCAACTCGAAATGGAGCACTTCTGAGTTTTCTTTTTCTCAATACTTTGTTATTCTCCAATTTTATTTGATCTCTCTCTTGAGTCTCTGAAAACTTAAAAACAAGACAAGAAAACATCGACCAGGCAGGTACCAATTATCTGAGGGGTCTCATGGGACTTATATTCCTCTGAAAACATCTAACAAAATTCGAGAATAACAACGTTTGGCTGATTCTGGTCGTTGTATAAACTGTTTTCGTGTGTTTTGGCTCATTCTGAAATCTTTCGATCTACCCAAAATGTGCTCCACCGCTTGGCTCGATGTGACATTTTACTTTGAGTCGTTTGGTTTCTTATTATCCGTTTGTTTCAACTTGATTTTTCTGAGCTTGGTTTATGAGAAACCAAGATCCGCATTCGGGAACTACAAGTACTTGATGATGTCATTCTCGGCACTTGGAATTTTCTATTCCTGTCTGAATTTTTGGACAAAACCGGTGAGAAAAAGCGGGTTCTGTTGAGATCAAATGTTGCAACTGTGTTTCATTGGAAGATCCAAGATGCATATGCGCTCTGTTGAGATTTTTGCGAATCTCGATGGTTTCAGAATGTCCACATCACCAAAACATCCTTCATTGTGTTCACAGTGCTGAAGTATACAAAGTTCAGCAAAGATTTTGGAGCAGTTGCAGTCAGTAAGTGAAATTTGAGAATCTGAGAATCAGAGAATCGCAAAATCTCGAAATCTCGGAATCGTGAAATCTCGGAACCTCGGAATCTTGGAATCTCGGAATCTCGGAATCTTGGAATCTTGGAATCTTGGAATCTCGGAATCTCGGAATCTCGGAATCTCTGAATCTCGGAATCCTAGGAATCTCAGAATCTATCCGAATCTCTCCGAATCTCTCAGAATCAGAACCTCTCCTCAATTCCAGCAATCTACTGTTCCTGTTACGCCATGATGCTCTCCCTTCTCTCCATCCACTTCTTCTACCGTTTCACTTCTGTCACCGCCCCAATGCTTCTCTCCAATCGGTTTTCCCGCAAAACATTCTTCTTCTGGTTTCTGTTCGTTCTGATCTACTCAAGTATCTGGGGATTCGCGAGCTACTTCCTCTGTGGACCCACCGAAAACAAAGATCGCGAGTTGTTGACGGAATTCGGGGACAAGTACTGTATGTCCTCTCAAGACTACGCTTATGTGGGTCCTCAATACTTTTACGAAAACCTCGAAACTGGAAACGTCATCTTCCACTGGCCATCTTTCCTTGGAATTGGTGTCTTGGCCTCTCTAATGAGTACAACATTCCTGTGCGTTCTATACTTCGGATACCGTACCTACAGTACCCTCATGGATAGTGGAATCACTTGTTATGCATCCAGAGAACTCCAAAAACAACTTTTCCGCACCCTCGTCATCCAAACCATCATCCCCTTCATTTTCATGTATCTTCCGGTTTCCTGTATGTTTTTGTTTCCGATTTTCGGGTTGAAAGTGGAAGGAATGGCGAATTTGATTCCGATATCGGTGGCGATATATCCATGTCTTGAGCCATTAGTGGGAATGGTGTTTATCAAGGATATCAGGAAGAGGATTAAAGGTAAGAAGGCTCTAAAAATCAGTAAAAAAAGGTTGACAGTGGGGAGGAATCGAAACCAGGGCATTCAGATCCATAGTCATGTTTCTTACCCACTGCGCCACTGGTACTCCTTTCTTTATGAACGAAACGAACTTGGTGCGCGCGCTGCGCTGTCGCTGCCCTCGCGTTCACGCGCGGTGTACCTATCGCGCAACTGGGAAGAGGGATGTCTGTGGATCTGAAGGGGTCAGGTTCGATTCCTAGACCGGCTCAAATATTTTTGCTTCTTATTTTCGGACAATTTTTGTTTTCAGAAATCCTCTTTTGCTGCTGCAAGTGCACTCGCGGCAGAGTGGGCACCCTCACCACCAGCCTTTCGACTAATGGAAATATGTACTCGATGAGTGATCTCTCGAATAGAGCTTGACGCGATTTTTGATCTACTGCCCAATTTTTGACCTACTGATGTCACCTATCATCGAATCTCGCCGTTAATCTCCCTCCTAATTCGATAAGCGATTCACGTCCCGCTCATGTGTCTAGCTGTAATGCGAACCCGTCGGATCTTTGATTCCCGTCACTCGTTTTCTCTGCGTCTCTCAAATTTCTCCAATGAAAACTAAACTGTAACATATTTGTTTTGTTTTGACCTTTGAGCGTTTCAAATCGCTATTTTTCAACTTTGAAATTTGATACTGATAAGGCTGTGTTATGTTCTTTCCACCCCCTTCTTGGTCAGCATAAAAGGGAGATGTTTTGAAATCAAATAATAGTCGAAAAAAATGTTCCTCATTCTTCTGTTGTCCACAATTTTGGCGGTGGCCCTGGTGCATCAGTGGAAGGCGAGAAAGCAGTTGCCCAAGGGTAAGTGGCCTAGAAACCTCCAAATGGCCTAGAACACCCCAATGTCTCATTTTAGGTCCCTACCCCCTCCCGCTCATCGGAAACCTGCACCAACTGCTCTACTACTGCTGGAAGAACGGCGGCCTCGTCGAGGGCTACGCCGAGATCGAAAAGTCATTTGGGAAAGTGTACACCCTGTGGATCGGCCCCCTGCCCACCGTGTTCATTTCGGACTATGAGGTCGCCGTGGAGACGCATGTCAAAAGAGCGAACGTTTTTGGGACCCGATATGCGCCGGGACTCATGAACTATATTCGGTTCGATAAGGGAGTGGTGGCGTCGAATGGGGAGTTCTGGCAGGAGCATCGGAGATTCGCGTTGACCACGTTGAGAAATTTTGGGTTTGGAAGGAATATTATGGAGGAGCGAATCATGGATGAGTATCGGTATAGGTGAGTTGTTTGGGTTCCTAGAGCATTTTAAGGTTTCTAGATCAAAACGGGGTCAATAGATGAGAAGAATGAGATTTTGGGTTTCTAGGTCATTTGAAGGTTTCTAGGTCAAAAAAAGTAGGTCAAAAGAATGAGATTTCGAGTTTCTAGGTCATTTGGAGGTTTCTAGGTCAAAATGGGGTCAATGGGTCAGAAGAATGAGATTTTGGGTTTCTAGACCATTTGGATGTTTTTTGGTCACTAGGTCACCTGTGGGAATTTTTAGTTCCTCAAAAGCCATCATGGTTATTCGGTCATTTTGGGGCTTGACCATGATAATGCAATTTTTTGGAGTTTAGACCACCTGGGGACTTCTAGACTATCAAATTTAAGTTTTGAATTTTTAGACCGGTTGGTAGGTTTTTAGGACACGAAAACCAATTCTTGGAATCTCAGGTCGTCTGTGGTTTTCTAGGTCATTTGAGAGGTTTCTAGACTATCTGAGGATTCCTAGGCCATCGGGTTGTTTTTAGGCCACCAAAATACGTTTTGGAGTTTTAGGTCGCTTTTACGATTCTTGGCCATCTGGAGGTTTCTAGGCCGTTTTGGGCTTTGTAGGCCACCGAAACCAGTTTTTTTTTTCAGATTTGAAGAGTTCTCGTCCACTGGTAACAATAACCAAGCAGGAAGTTTTACCACTTGCGCCCGCTCGTTTTTTGATCTACTCACGGGCAGCGTGATCAACAAGATGCTTATCAATGAGCGATTTGCGAGGGTTAGTACTTTTTGTTGATGAGGTCGACCTTTAAATCTGGGTGTTTTTGACTCTGAAAGTGAGTTGTTACGTTTCTAAGCCATTTTTAAGATGTGTGTAGATGGGGTCAATAGGTCAGAAGAATGAGATTTCGGGTTTCTAGGCCACCAAGTGAAAATTTTCAGGATGACCAAGACTTTGACAAGTTGAAGACCAACCTCTCCAAGGGACTCGAAAATACAGGATTTTTGGACATTTTCTGTCCGGTGCACATTCTGACAAAGTGGTGGATGAAGTGGAGACAGGACGCCATATTTCAACCATTCGATTGGATTCTGGAGTTGACGAAGAGGCACATTCAGAAGAGGGTCAAAGAGATTCAGAGTGGAGAGCACGTGCTTCATGATGAGCCCGACGACTTTTTGGACGCCTATTTGATGAAGAAGGAGAAGGATGAGAAGGAGGGTCTGGAGACGAGTTTTACGTGAGTTTAAAGGGTTTATGATGGGCTAACCTTATCCATCTCTAGACTCGACAACCTCGCCATCGACATGTACGATCTCTGGCTAGCCGGTCAGGAGACCACCTCCACAACGTTGACCTGGGCATGTGCTTGTCTTCTGAATCGCCCAGACGTCATCAAGAAGGCCAGAGAGGAATTGGTTCATGTCACCGGAGGGCATAGATCACTGTCGTTGACCGATAAGAAAGTCACCCCGTATTTGTCAGCGGTGATTAGTGTGAGTGGGCGGAGTTTTTGGATTTCTAGGTCATCATCTCTCAAGTTTTCAGGAAGTCCAACGCATCTCCTCCATCGTCAACGTCAACCTCTTCAGAATGCTCGAACAGGATACAGTAATCGATGGCCAACCTATAAGAACCGGCACAGCGGTCACCGCTCATATCTCAATGATTCATGTCGATGAGGATCTGTTCAAGAATCATATGGAGTTTGACCCGGAGAGATTTATGAAGGAGGAGGGTCTGGACAAGAAGCTGATTCCTTTTGGGATTGGGAAGAGGGCGTGTCTTGGGGAGTCGTTGGCGAAGGCCGAGTTGTATTTGGTAAGTTTCTAGGCCATTTGGGGATTTCTAGGCCATCTGGGGTTCCTAGGCCACCAAAATGCGTTTTAGGTTTCTAGCCGGTGTGGCAGTTTCTAGGCCATAAAAATGACAATTTGGGTTTCTAGGCCACCTGGGGGGTTTCATCGTCAGTAGGATGAGGTTTCAGGTTTCTACCTCGCTTCGGGGTTTCTCGGCCACCAAGGTCTATTTTCGGGGTTTCTAGGCCATCTAGAGATTTCTTGCCCACTAAAATCATTTTTTCAGGTTCTCGGAAACCTTCTCTTGGACTACGACCTTGAACCAGTCGGCTGCATACCATCATTGAAGTCCATAACTCCATTTGGATTTTTGAAACGACCTCAACAATTTGATGTCAGATTTGTGGCTGTTAAAAGTTGATTGTAAATTATAATATGTTCTTCAAAAGTGTACAAAAAATAATTTTGTAAATAATGAAAAAGTCAGAAAAACGATTCCCGTTGAGTGGAGGACACCTGGACTCGTGCGATTCGAGAGCATGTGATTATATCTGGAAAATACAAACTACAAACAAGACTACAAACTACAACTCACCCCATACCCGCAGCCGGAAATCCTTGATACAATACATGGCGACCATTGGCTCTAGACACGGGTAGATAGATACGGTGATCGGGATGAAAATTGAAATTTGACGAATCTGGAGCCCAATCATTGGCAACAAGAACATACAGGACACCGGGAAATACATGAAAACCGAAGGGATAATAGTTTGAACCACCAGAGTTCGGAAAAGTTGATTTTGAAGCTCCTTTGAGCCGTAGCTAGCGAGCCCGACTTTTTTGAGGGTCTGAAAAGGGGCGGGGCTTAGATGAGTAGTTTTTGTGCATACCTTGTAAGTACACGCTCCAAAGTAGGTCATCCCTGAAAAAGTGGTGCACATCAAACTAGACATTATGAAAATGCATAGAAAAGAAGGAAAGTGAACTTTCCAAGATCCATTTTCCAAATAGTAATACTTTGCTCCAATATACCCAAAATCCATTGGTCCCAGACAATATTCTCTCGAAAAATCTGGAAAGAATTCCAGATTTTTCATATCACTTGGACCATTTATAAAGTATGTGAGGAGAGCCCAGATGGTGAAGAATCCCAGGACATAGATCACATAAAACGGGGCGGAGCTTCGAGAGAATCTTGTCGTGTTGAGGGGAGCAACGACGGATGTATAGCGGTAGAAGAATTGAACGGAAAGGAGCGCGAGCATCATTGCGTAGGATGAACAATAGAAGGCTGAAAAGGGAGAATGGGTCACTAGAAAGGTGTCTATACTCATTCCCATGCGCAATATAAAAATCAAAAATGAATTGAGCTCCAAAAGAATTGAACCCCCTTCGATAGATTCCCAGGTTAACCTTTAACCTATTGCGCCATTGGTAACCAACGCACACTTCGCGCCTACAGTGGCTGTGGTCCCACCACCACCACTGCAGGCGGTCGGTGCCCACCGCTCACCTGTGTCGCAGTGGGTTACAGTCCTGACTGGGAATCTATAGACCAGGGTTCAAGTCCTCCAGGAGGCCAAAGTTTTTTGCTGATTTTCTTACACTTTGAAAATCAGTCTTTGTTAAAATTGAAGATTTTAAAGGTTCACTTACTTATCAATACCACCCCCAACTCCTGAGAAACTCCAGAAGTTTTCAATATTGTGAAGATGGCGAAACTGGTTTCAGACAGATGAATGTTCTGGAAAAACTTTCAACAGTATTTTTCCCCCGCTAAAAGTTACCGGTTTACACCAAAAATTGAGGCACGAATAGAAAATCCCACTTGCTGAAAACGAGACCATCAGATACTTATAATTGCCGAATGTTGATTTTGGTTTCTCCAGAATCAGGTAGATCAAAAACAAATGAGCAGAGGTGGATAAGAAGAAACCAACGAATTCCACCCAGAAAGTGATCTCGAGCCATTTTGAGGAGGAGCACATTTTTGAAGAGAAAAATGGGGATCTGGCTCAAAACATGGTGCATGATGTTACGTGACAAGACTAAACTCCAAATAACAAGATTTTTCTCACGTCTGAACTCAAATCATCCGGACTGGTGACTTCTTCATGTGTTCTTTGGTTGCAGAGCAAATCTCACGTTTTGTGAAGTTTGATTCTTGGAGAGAGAGATAGACTAAACTAGAAAAAAGTAGCCTTGATTTTGGATAGAAAATTGATCGCCTGCCACAGTAATCATGATTGTACATATCCGTTCGATTCCCCGTTGAATTCATATCTTTAATTTTATTTTCGAGCTTACGGTAGTTTTAGTTTATCTGCGTCTCTGACCCAATATTCAAATAGAATCGTGTTTGTATTCATTCGAATTGTCTTTTTGAGATATTTATGTAAACTTACATTCAACATTTTGAAATGGTGAACTGATAAGAAAATTACTACAGAAATGAATAAAGGAGGTATTTGCTCAAATTGGAAAAAGACATTTCCGTTTATTGCATTTCGTAAGTAAAAACGTAAGTGAATCTACAGTACCGTGTAGTAAGATCTGAGTTTTTACGATTTTGAGTCCAAAATAGTTAAAAAATATCAACTTTTAGAAACTGAATAAGTATTTTCCAATCATTCAATTTTCCTGAAAATTGGTTAGTTTATTAAGCAAAAGTTTCTTTATCATGTGTTGCGATATATTTCTCTAAAACTTTTCCAATAGTTTGGAAATGTGGACATCTTGACAAAGTCACGGCTGATTATGTATTAGAAAGCGGATTATATGCACATAAGAAAGATTACCTTTCCTTCCGATCTGTCTTTGTTTCAGCAGTGGGTGTAACTCTGTTTTTTAATCGCTCCTTTTCCTTTTTTTTCACAACCATCACCGCACTTACAAGCTCCACTCCTGTTTTTTCTGCATTAAAGACAATCTGGTTTCCATTCTTTCTCATTCCGTTTCAACACTTTCTGAAAATCAGAAAATTGAACGTGATTTTCAATCGAACTATGAAAACAACTTAAATAAGCCCCTCTCTCGAGCTATCAGAGTCGCTCAGGCTGTCCAACTCGAATCAACTTCCATTCTTGGTTCCAATTCTTATTTTTCGAGCCTTTTTTCAGAGTCATGTCGGATAATGCTGTTGGCAAGTCTCCGAATAAGAAAAAATTTGAGTATTCAGAGTATGTGGAAATAGCTAAAGAACTGGTTCAAAACGAAAAGAAGTTCATGAATTCGAATGATTTATTTAAAAAAGTTCAACTGAACTTGTTGCTGAAAAACAGAGGTGCATCAAGCTTGCAAAAAAAGTGGGTGAATAAGAAATTGAAGTTCTTTTATTATATTTTTCCAGATACAATGAAGAACTCACTGTCAAGGCAAAATTGGAAGGTGTTTTAGCACACGAACTGACTTTCGCGCAAAAACAAGCACTGGCAAAGAGTTATAAATTGGATTTAAATCTGGTGTAAGTGTCACTGCCAGGTCATCAAATCAAGTTATACTTCAGACGTCCCACTGAAGATGAACTTGTTGAAGATAAGGACTCAGAAGAACTACCGGTCGCTCAAAAGAAAAAGGTTTCCATTAAAGAGTAGGTTTTCAAAACAATATCATTTAATAACGACGTTGTATTTAGAGAAGTTTCCAAGCACAAGAGCCCATCCAAATCTGCTTCAAGTCAAGCAGCTGAGTCGATTGATGATCGCATCACGGATGCTTTGAATGTTTTGATAGAGCTTTGCATTGAGAAGACGACCGAAAAGGTTTGCATTCCAGTGTTGTAAAACGTCACCTAAATCGTTTCAGGTCTTGCAGCGTCTTGGCAAATGATCACAGTTCGTTTTTTTTTTTCATTTTGAACTGCAGTTATCCTTAGAGTACGGTATCTAATCCGTTTTTTCTTTCGTAATTTTTTTAAAGTTTATCTTCTCATAACTTCTCTCATTGGTTCCAATAAAACTGTTTGTCCAAGATAAAGCCCTATCCTAAAAACTTCTAATACTCCACGTTGTTTGAAGGAATCAAAAGTTGTCTCTCCAATAATAGCAAACTCCATTTTTGAATTCCCGCGTGACAAGCTCTACGACGTTTGCTCTTGAACGTCATCGATTTCCATAATATCAGTTCTCAGTTTTTCGCATCTCAAAAATGAGTGATCGTCATCGTGCTTGGGTCGAATGAAGTCTTTTTTTATTCTTCAGTTTAGAATTCCCGCGTGACTAGCTCCGCCCTAACACGTGGGAGTCTCACTCATTCAGATTGTTGACGCTGGTGAACATCAGTTCTCAATTTTTTACATCTCAAGAATGAGTGATCGTCATCGTTGTGAGTAAAACTCGAGCCTCGACACCTTCAGTTTGAGAGAGGTTTACAGACTCAAAAAACGGGGTTATTAGATTCAAAAATTTCGCAATAGGCGTGGAGGTAGGATGGTTTTCGCGTCGTTCACTGGGATTGCTAGGCGGTGGATATATGTGGTATTATTCCAAAGTTTTGGACGTTCCGATTTGAAATGAGAGATTTCAGGTATCTTAAAATCAGAGATGATGGAGATGAGGAAGGCACAGTGTATCCAGCTTTGTACTGCGTAAATGATGACCCAAATGTGCAACATAGAGTTCGCGGATTTGTGAACGTGCTGAACCGGAATTCGTTGCTAGGAACGGTTTTCAATCGAAAGTGCTATGCGGAATTTGATACCAACTTGGAGCACGATAGGATTTTGTCTGGTCAGGAGATATCGGTTTCGCGCATTTTGAGTTGGAAAAGTGGATGGTTGGATGAAGAGGGAGCATTGATGGTGGAGTATGGCATTCAAGTATATGGCACTCTGAAGGATCGAATCTGGATGTTCAACTTTGAAGATCGGATTTTTGATTGTGCATCGAAAAAGAATATGATAAGCTTCAAAACCGGTCGATACAAATTTCATTGCCACAAAGAAGTGAGAAAACGGATCCTGGAGGAAATCTTGAGAGTATATGACTTTCAGCTTTTTCTCTTTCACTCTCTATATTTTGACACTGCCGAAAACTCCGATCAATTGGTTACGATTCCCAATGACTTTTGCAATGTTGAGGACCTTCTTCAAATTGCTCACGGCGTTCGAGAGAGTCGGAAGCCAGCGAGTAATCAACAGAATTTGAAGCCAAAAAAGTTTCTCCCCATTTTTCCAGGTAATTGGGGCCGGGTCCTGATGCAGGTGATTAAGGAGGCGGAATACTTCAAGATGTGGAATGTGACTCGTTTATGTGAACAACAATTGATTCGTCTCTGGAAGTCTGGAGAGTGTTCGAAGGATCTGATCGAAGCTCCTATTCCCATGGTACGCTTTGTTATTGAGCACAATTTGAGCCACTTTTTGGTCTGTTTGCTCGAATCTGAACATTGTGGCTGTTTCAAAAATTGGCATTTGTGCCAGATGGATTTCGAGAAAGCCAAAGGAGGAATAATGAAGACACTTGTGAAGAAGATTCTGTTTAGTGATCTCTATTGAAATTTTGTTTGAGAGAATTCTGAATGAACTCGTTTTTGAATTCTCGCGTTCGCAGCCGCAACGCGCCCGAGAGAAAAATTCAAACGGATGTAGCCTTTTGCAACCCTGTGCGAATTTTGCAAACTGTGTGGACTGTCAAAATCTTCAAAATTTCAAAAAAATCGTCAAAATCTGACCTCAGTTTCATTTAAAAAATTCAAAACATTTGACTTTATTTTAGTTCAAGAGGTTCAATCCGTAAAAAGTTCAGAACTCGAAAACCTTCTTCGCCAACATCTTCATAACTTCAGAAGACAACATCTCCACATTCAGGTTCTTCAGAATCCATTTCGAAAATTCGATTCGATTCGAGCAGTGTCTAGTGCTGAGGAGCCTAGCCAAGCAGTGATGGAGATTGAGCTGGATGACGGTTTTGATCTTTTCCATGGTCTTTTCGAATGGCAAATCTAGGTATCCGAGAAGACACCACATCTCGATCAGTTGCTGTTCACAAATACGGACCACATTGTGCATTTTCATATAATAAGCATGCTCAATAGTGTCAAGTACATGGAAGTCTGAAAAATCGTCGAGACTCAAAAGAAAATCGCGAATTCATCACCCTTAGTTGGCAAGCGGACACCGTGAGCAAGTTGAAGGAATTCGTTCATTCTTCCTATACGGAAATCAAATGACTGCGTTCTCCAGGTTTTTGAAGCGTGAAATCTGTACAGCTGAAACTTCCCCCCCCCCTATTTCCGAAATTCTGAAAGTTCCAGCCAACCTGTTTGTGAAAGTGCCACAATAAATGTGTACCATTATGCTCTATTTGTACAACATTATCTTTGCTTCTGTAATCAAAGAATGGCTCAGAAAAGTTGAACGTCCAGATTTGATTCTTGCAAATCGCTTCCACTTGAATCCCATACTCCAAGTGTATTGCTCCATCCTCATCCAACCATCCGTTTTTGGGATCCAAAATTTCCCGAATTAGCACGAGAGGGCCGCCTGCAGTGTGATTGTTGTCTGAATCCTCATAACTTTCGTCTTCAAAATTCCTTGTCGTTGAGTCGTGATGATTGAGAATATTGAAAAATGAGCGCACTTTATGTTTCACATTTGGGTCATCGTTGTGGCAGAAGAAAATTGGATACATTACGTCCCCATTAGTCCATTTTTCGAGTTGGAGAAACCTCAAAAAACGACTTTGAAGGTAATAAATTTGGATATTCGTGGTGAAAAATACCACTCGTCTCCTCCAATCCTTCCAACTGAAACAGGGTCGAAATCATTTTGTGCCACTTGTACCGCGAAATGTTTGAATATATGGACACCATTTATTGAATCTTAAAAGATTTGGAGTAGATGATTGGGAAGCTGACAGTTCACTTACAACGATGACGATTACTCATTTTTTGAAAATGTGAGACATTGAGAACTGATTTTCAAAAAAAGTATTGTTGGGAAGAGCACAACTCCACGTGGCGGAGCTTCGCGGGAATTTAAAAAATGGATTTCTTGAAAAGTCAAAAATCAAGTTAGAGATCACTATACAGAAGTTTCTTCACAATAATCTTCATTGTTCCCCCTTTGGCTTTCTTGAAATCCATATGGTTCCAAGTCCAATGTTTGAAAACTTTGGATTCACCAAAGAGGGCATCGAAGTCAAGCAGAAAGGCCAACAAATGGCTCAAATTGTACTCAATGGCGATGTGGACCATGGGAACTGTCCCTTCGATCATATCCACTGAACACGCTTCAGAATTCCATAAATGAATAAATTGCTGTTCACACAAACGAGTGACATTCCACATCTTCAAGTATGCTGCAGTGTTGATCACATTTGTTAGGACGCGTCCACAATCAACTGGAAAAAACGGGGGACATTTTTTTCGATTTCAGATTTGAATGATTACGCAAAGAGTCTCGACTCTCTCGAACGCCGAGAGCAATTTGGAGGAGATCTTCAAGATTGTGAAACTTTGTTGGCACCAACACATAATCACCAACTTTTTTGGCGAAATGTCGAGAGTGGAAAAGGAGAATCTGAAATTTATATTGTCGAAGATTTCCCACACAATTGCCTGTTTCTCACTTCTCTGTGACACCAAAACCGGCTTGAGATGTTGCTAAAGCTGATCATATTACGTTGCCATTCGTCACCAAAAAGTGGATCATGCAAGTTGAACTTCCAGATTCGATCCTCCAAAATCGCTTCCACTTGAATCCCATACTCCAAGTGTAGCGCTCCATCCTCATCCAACCATCCGTTTTTGGGATCCAAAATTTCCGAAATCGACATTCGAGGGCCGACTCTAGCTTCGCCGTGGTACACGTCCGCGTATGTCGTTTCCATAAACTTCCCATGCATTATGTCACATCGATTGAGAACATCGGAAATCGTACGAACTCTATGCTTCACATTCGGGTCATCGTTCTCGGAGTAGAAACGCGGATACACTACACCATCTGAATGTCTTGCTCTCATTCCCAAAAACCTGAAATTTCGAAAATTTTCAAGATACCAAAATCGAAATTTTCGATGAACCATACCACTCGGTTTCTGCTATCCATCCCAGGGAAAGAGGCTGAAAATCATTCTGTGCCACGTGTTCCGCGAAGTCTTCGAATTTGTGCACACCATTGTCGGAATCTGGAACATTTCAAAGTTGAAGATTTCGAGGCTTAAAATCCACTCACAAAGATGACGATTGAGAAATTGAGCGGTATTTTTCATCGAAAATTTTTTGAAGATGTGAAAAATTGAGAACTGATCTTCAGAACAAAAAAAACCTTGGGAGGAGCAAGACTCCACGTGGTGGAGCTTGTCACACGGGAACTCGAAAAATGAATTTATTGAAAAGTCAAGAGACAAAGTAGAGATTACTGTAAAGAATCTTCTTCACGAGTATCTTCATTGTTCCTCCTTTGGCTTTCCCGAAATCCACATGACACTGTTTCCAGTCTTTGAAAGCGAAGTAGCCAAAATGAAATTCGAGCAAAAAAGCCAAAAATGTCTCAAATCGTTTTGAATGGCATAGTTGACCATAAAGGCTGAAGATCTGCACAGCTCTCTCAAACGGTTCTCAGGCTTGCAGAGATGAGTCAATTGCTGTTCACACAAACGAGTGACATTCCACATCTTCAAGTGTGCTGCAGCTTCGATCACACTTAATAGTACTCTGCCACAATCAACTGGAAAAAAATAGGAAGCTTTTGCTTAAATTTCAGATTCTATCAATTACTCGAAGATTCCCATCTCTCTCGAACTCCGTGAGCAATTTGAAGAAGATTCTCGACATCGCGAAAATGTTCTGGAACTGATACATACTTATTGAAGTTTTCGATGGTGGAGAAGTGTGAATTGTGAAAGAGAAGAAGCTGAAATTCGTACACCTGAAGGTTTAGCACAAAAAACGGTAGCTCACTTTTTTGTGACACCAAAACTGGTACCAGTTGTTGTCGAAGCCGTTCATATTTTGTTTCCTTTCACGAACAAAGAGTCGATCATCAAAGCTGAATTACCAGACTTGATTCCTCCAAATCGCTGCCACTTGAATCCCATACTCCAAGTGCAGTGTACCACTCGAATCCAACCATCCATTACTTAGATTCAAAACTTCTAGAATTGGCAAGTAAGGCCCGGCCCAAACAATGGCATGGTCTATATCTTTACACCCTTCTTCTTCAAAATCCCTTTTCATTGAGTCACGGTGATTGCGGATCTTGAAAAATCCGTGCACTCTATGCTTCACATTTGGGTCATCGTTTAAGCAGTAAATGAACGGAAACACTTGGTCATCATTACGTTTGATTCTGCACCCAAGAAAACTGAAACCACGGTTTTCAATGTTTCAAAACTTCGAGGTGAAAAATACCACTTCATGCTTCCTATCTGACCCAGTGGAAGAGTCTCGAAATCGTTTTTCGCCAAGTGTTCCGCGAAATTCTCGAATCTTTGGACACCATCTACTGAATCTTTAAAAAAACTTGGTGTTGGCGATTTCGAAGCTGAAAGTTCACTTACAACGACCAAGATCACTCATTTTTGAATTGCTGAAAATTTGAAAACTAATTTTTTTTTGAAGACGGTGATGGTGGAATGAGTGAAACTCCACGTGGTCGACCAAGTTTGTCACGCGGGTATTCAAAGATTTGAAGATCAGAGTGTCGTTCAGTGAGATTTTCAATTTGGATTTTTCGTTGATTTCTGATCAGCCAATTCAAAGTTTGGCTACTAATAGACAAACATGTTTCTATTTTCTGTTAAATCGTGTCAAATTTCGAGGCTTAAATTCCACTCACGAAGATGACGATTCAGAAATTGAGCGGAATTTTTGATCGAAAATTTTCTGAAGATATGAAAATTTGAAAACTGATTTTCAGAAAAAAAAAACTTGAAAACTCAAAAAATGGATTTATTGAAAAGTCAAGAGTCAAAGCAGAAATCGCTAAAGAGAATCTTCTTAACAAGCATCTTCATTGTTCCTCCTTTGGCTCTTTTGAAATCCAGATAGTACCGTTTCCATCCTTTCAAAGAATCGGAGTCGCAGAAATGAAATTTGAGCAAAAAGGCCAAAAAATGTCTCAAATCGTATTGAATGGCGTAGTTGACCATAAGAGCTGGGCATCTACCCAGCTCTGTCAAACGGTTCTCTGGCTTGCAGAGAGGAATCAACTGTTGTTCACAGATACGAGTGACATTCCACATATTGAAGTGTGCTGCAGCTTCGATCACATTCAATAGTACATCAATACAATTACCTGGGAAAAACGGGAAAATTTTCTTAAACTTCAGAGTCTATCAATTACAATTCTGATGTGCTCGAACTCCGTGAGTGATTTGAAGGAGATCCTCAACATTGTGAATGTCTTCTGGAACCGATACATCATTATTGCAGTTGTCGGCAAAATATGAAGAGTGGAAGAGAAGAAGCTGAAATTTATGTACTCCGATGATTTTCCACAAGATCCGGTTGCTCACTTTACTGTGGCACCAAAACTGGTACCAGTTGTTGCTGAAGCTGATCATCATATTATGATTCCTTTCAAGACCGAAAAGTGGATTGTGAAAGTTGAACATCCAAACTTGATTTTTCCGAATCGCTTCCACTTGAATAGCGTACTCTAGAGTGAGTGCTCCATTCCGATCCAACCATCCATTTCTTAGATTCAAAACTTCCAGAATTGGCAAGAACGAACCAGCCCAAACAACAAAATGCTCCATATTCTCACATCTTCCTTCTTCGAAACTCATTTTCGTTGATGCATGGTGGTTACAAACATTGAAAAATCCGCGCACTCTATGCTTCACATATGGGTCATCGTGGAGGCAGTAAAAAAACAGGAACACTTTGCCCGCATTACGTGAAATTCCGCTTCGGAGAAACCTGAAATTTCAAGGTAACAAAATTGAACATTCGTGGTGAGAAATACCACTCAATTCTTCCGATCCGTCCCAGTGAAACAGACCGGATATCATTTTGCGCCAAGTGTTCCGCGAAATTCTCGAATTTATATACACCATTTACTGCATCTTAAAAACAGATTGAAGTTGATGATTTCAAAGCTGAAAGTTCACTTGCAAAGATCGGGATAACTCATTTTTGAATTGTTGAAAATTTGAAAACTGATTTTTTTTTAAGACAGAGATGGTGGAATGAGTGAACCTCCACGTGCTAGGCCGAGTTTGTCACGTGGGAACTCAAAAATTTCATGAGAAGTCATAAATCAAATTAGAGATCATTGTAAAGAATCTTCTTGACAACTATCTTCATTGCTCCTCCTTTGGCTTTTTTGAAATCCAGATAGTACCGTTTCCAGTCTTTCAAAGAATCGGAGTCGCAGAAATGAAACTCGAGCAAAAAGGCCAAAAAATGTCTCAAGTTGTGTTGAATGGCGTAGTTGACCATAACAGCTGAGCATATACCCAGCTCTCTCAAACGGTTCTCAGGCTTGCAGAGGTGAATCAATTGCTGTTCAGACAAACGAGTCACATTCCACATTTTGAAGTGTGCTGCAGTTTTGATCACATTTATTAGGTCCTTTGCACAATCAGCTGGAAAATACGGGGGGAAATTTTGTTTTGATTCTAGATTCTGTTGTTTACACAAAGAGTCTCGGCTCTCTCGAACTCCGTGAGCAATTTGGAGGAGATGTTCAACAATGCGGAAGTCTTCTGGAACCGATACATACTTATTGAAGTTTTCGATGGTGGAGAAGTAGGAATTGTGAAAGAGAAGAAGCTGAAATTTGTACACTAGAAGGTCTCGCACAAAAAACGGTCGCTCACTTTTTTGTGACACCAAAACCGCCTCGAGGTGTTGCCGAAGCCGATCATATCATGTTTCTGCTCGAGACTAAAAAGTCGAGCGTCAAAGTTGAACATCCAGACTTGATTCTTCGAAATCGCTTCCACTTGAATCCCGTACTCTAGAGTAAGTGCTCCATTCCGATCCAACCATCCATTTCTTAGATTCAGAACTTCCAGAATTGGCAAGTAAGGCCCAGCCCAAGCAATGATATGGTTTATATCTTTACACTTTTCTTCTTTAAAATCGCTTTTCGTTGAGTCATGGTTATTATGTACATTGATAAATCCGCGCACCCTATGCTTCACATTTGGGTCATTGTTAAGGCAGTAAAAAAATAGAAGGACCTCGCCATCATCACGTGCGATTCTGCACCCAAGAAACCTGAAACTACGGTTTTCAATGTTTCAAAACTTCGTGATGAAAAATACCACTCAATGTTTCCTATCCATCCCAGTGAAACAGGCCGGAAATCATTTTGCGCTAAGTGTTCCGCAAAATTATCAAAGCTATGGACACCATTTACTGAATCTTAAAAGATTTGAAGTTGACGATTTGGAAGCTGAAAGTTCACTTACAAAAATGACGATTACTCATTTTTGAATTGCTGAAAATTTGAAAACTAATTTTTTTTCCGGAGACGGTGATGGTGGAATGAGTGAAACTCCACGTGCTAGGCCGAGTTTGTCACGCGGGTACTCAAAGATTTGAAGATCATAGTTTCGTTCAGTGAGCTTTTGTGTTACAACTTATGGCTGTAGAAATTCAATTCGGGTTTTTCATGGATTTCTGATCAGCCAATTCGAAATTTGGCCACTTATAGACAAATGTGTGTTTATATTTTCTGTCAAATCGTCCTTCTGCATGACTCTTAAACTCCGAATCCATAGTCTCTCTCTCTCTTTTCTCAAGCAGCAATAAGGGATTGGCACCCACCTAATTGTAGTCATTCTCAGCTATCTTCATTTCCATCTTTTTCTCAATTATTATCTACTACAGTAATAAGTTAATCTAGCTTGGATCAAAAGAGGTCCTCGATCCATCAGATTCGCAGGAACTTATAGTGTCGATCCCCTCCATCTACTCGACTTCTACCATCTGTCACCACTAGTCATTGGCCCTCCATTAAAACTTTCTATGATATCCATAAGTTTCATTAAAAGTCAAAAATCAAATTAGAGATCACTATCGAAAATCTTCTTCACAATTATCTTCATTGTTCCTCCTTTGGCTGTCTCGGATTCCATTTGGCTCAAAGGCCAATTTTTGAAACCGCCACAATGGTCAGATTCGAGCAAACAGACCAAAAAGTGGCTCAAATTGTGCACAATAGCAAATCGGACTATGGGAAATGCCACGTCAATCAGATCCTCTGCCCACTCTTCAGAAATCCATAGATGAATCAACTGTTGTTCACAGAAACGAGTGACATTCCACATTTTAAAGTGTGCTGCCACTTCGATCACATTCATAAGGGCCCATCCACATTCCACTGCAAAAAAAAAACGTGAGAATTCTTTGAATTTTCAGATTCAATTACTCGAAGATCCCCATCTCGCGCGAACTCCGTGAGTAATTTGAAGAAGATCCTCAACATTGCGAAGGTCTTCTGGAACCTCACTGAAGTTTTCGATGGAAGAGAAATTGGGATTGTGAAAGAGAATAAGCTGAATATTGTCTACTCGAAGGTTTCGCACAATAGTCGGTCGCTCACTTTTTTGTGACACCAAAATCGCCTCGAGGTGTTGCCGAAGCCGATCATATTATGTTCCCGATCAAGACCAAAAAGTTGATCATCAAAGTTGAACATCCAGACTTGATTCTTCCAAATCGCTTCCACTTGAATCCCATACTCTAGAATCAGAGCTCCATTCCGATTCAACCATCCATTTTTGCGATCCAAGACTTCCCGAATTGGCAAGGAAGGTCCGGCCCAAGCACTGTCATGGTCTATATCCACACACCCTTCTTTTTCAGTACTCCTTTTCTTTGAGTTATGGTGATTACGGATCTTGATAAATCCGCGCACCCTATGCTCCACATTTGGGTCATTGTTAAGGCAGACGAAAAGCGGGAACACTTTGTCCTCCGCAGGCGATTTTCTGCACCGGAGAAACCTGAACTTGTGATTTTCAAGGTAAAAAATTTGAATATTCGAGGTGAAAAATACCACTCAATTCCTCCGATCAATCCCAATGAAACAGGCCGGAAATGATTTTGGGTTACGTGTTCTGCGAACCTGCTGATTTTATATACTCCTTTTGTAGAGTCTAGAAATCTCAAGGATTAAGGGTTTCTAGGCTTGGAAATCCACTTACAACGATGACGTTTTCTCATTTTTGAATTGTTGAAATTTTGAAAACTGATTTTTTTTTTGGAGACAGTGATGGTGGAATGAGTGAAAACCCACGTGGTCGGCCGCGTTTGTCACGCGGGTACTCTTTGAAGATCTACGTTTCGTTCAGTGAGTTCTAGCATAGTCTACAGTATTTCAACTAATGGCTGTAGTAGTTCAAATTTGTTTTTCAGGGGATTTCAGAGCAGGCAATTCAAATTTTGGCTACTAATAGACATACGTGTGTCTCTATTTTCTATCAAATCGCCCTTCTACATGACTCTTAAACTCCGAATCCATAGTCTCTTTTTCTTTTCCTTCGAGCAGCAATAAGGGATTGTCACCCATTTAATTGTATTCATTCTCGCCTATCGTCATTCCCACAAGTGGTTCTTTCAAAAGAATTCTGCATTTTGACGTGTTCGTGTTTGCACTCTTGTGTGACCCCATGACGCATCTCTTTTCTTCTTAGTGACTCACTCAGCTAACACATACAGACGCCATAATGCAAATCAACAGATGTCCAAAAATTCTATCGTCATTTGTCTTTATGACGTAACTGACAGCCGAGACAGTCCTAAATCACACCCACTATCTCTTCTCACCTGCTATTGTCTCTCAAATTACACCGACGCAGACAACGAGAGAGAGAGAGAGAGAGAGAGAGAGAGTGCTGGGTCGCTTTGACTCCGCCCACGTTCCCCCAGTATATAAGGGTACTCGACTAGCAACAGAATACTCATTCTTCTCCCTTCCCTGGCCGACGACTGTTTAGTTGGCCTGCCTTATTGATTTTACTGAACCTACCTCCCCGAGAGAGACATCCTACCGGCCATTCTTCGATGTAAGTTTTCAGTTTTTTGTTTAGTTTGAAGGTTGAGTAGGAGGATACTGTAGATGTTTGTAATTTGACAGATCTGCTCGACTTTAGATGGTATTGATAAATTCGCAATCACTCCTTCTTCTAAACAAGAAAATTTCAGTTGCTGAACAAACTGCCCGCGATCTTCCACCCAACCAATGGACTTCTGGAACATGTACAGGAAACGATCTTCGGAGTCGATGGAGTGCAAGTCTACTTCAAAGGACCCGGATCGCGGACTGGTGGGCACCAAGAGAACCAGACCTCCATCAACATCAACGTTGGACCGGGAGACTGTGTGTGGATATGTGTTCCGTTCGAATTCTCAGCAGAGTTCACCGCGCTGTTGAAGAAGAAAAACGGAAGCCCGTAACACACCGCCTACTGGCCCAACGAAGATGACCTGTTGAAGGCTGGCATCCCCGTGACGAAGTTCGCGCCGAAGAAGCCTGGAGACGTCGTGTCGGTTGGAGTGGGAACCTTCCATTGGGTTCAGAGCAACGGATTCGCTGTCAACGTCTCGTGGAACTTCGCACAGTTGAATGGAACCCAGCTCGCCGCCACCATGCTCAGCCACGACCACAACGCCGCCGAGAAGTACCACACCGTCCTGCCGATCGTCCCCACTGCCTGGAAACTGGTGCGCGAGCAAGTGCTCGTCGATGAGGAAACGAAGAACCTCTTGCGATCGATCGCTGGAAGGTCGCTGGCAAAAGCCGTGTTCGAGGAGGACTTCGCTGAGCAACAAGGAATGGAGCTGACAGTGCCCGCCGACGGAGATTTGAATGTGGTGGAGCGATGCTCGAACCGAAAGTGCCCCTGCAACGTCCTCTTCAATTTGGTTGTTGTGTGCAAGAAAGAGAAGGGAAAGAAGGCCTGGTGTGTTGACTGCTACTCGGACCGGATGAAGGAAGAGAAGAAGGTGACTGTGTTCCGGCGAAACACGATCGAGGAACTGAGGAGCCAGTTTGATAGTTATTTTTTCCCTCAGTAATCTGTTTACTTTACTATCTTGTAGTTGTTGATAATCAATTTTTGTTTTTAAACTTTTGTTCCCAGCTTTCTTTTTTTTCATATTGTTGTTTCGAATTCTCCTTTTGATTAAAAAAAATGGTATTAATAAATGAATGGCATACACATCGAGCTGTTTTCTGAAGATTTTCCTTTCCGTCCTCGTTGTTCCTCTCGTCGTTGTGCTTGCCTGCCGTCGTGTCTCTCCACGAATGCCTCCGTTTGTCTACTCGGGCGTTAGTTTGTCTAGTGACACTACTCCCCTTTAATCCAACAGCCGCCATAATAAAAGTAATAAAAAAACCAAAGGACACCAAGGGAACCAAATGCTCGAAGTAGTTTATTTTCCTCCCAAATGTGTGTTGTGTTGTTGTGTAGTTGTGTGTTGAGTTGACCCAGGGAAATCTAGACTTTCTTTTCAGAGGATACATTCAAAAAGCATTTACGAGTCGAACTGCTCAAACGTGGTAATACATGCAAAGAGGTTTCAATCCACTCGGGTCAAAGTTGAGGAATTTTGACGCAGTTAGAGCCGAAACTCACAAATATAAAATGTGAAACTTCGAAAACTTGTTTAGTTACCTATTTCCTATCAAATTTCCACTTCTTCACGTCAATGAGAGCTTGAAAACTCACAAAGTGAAAAATGAAGTCTTCTGCAACATCGGTCATCACTCTATCAATGTGTCATTAACGATGCCACTTGGAGCCGAAAAGGGTCATTAATTCATCTGGTTCACAGGTACTAATGACACATTGTGTCCTGCCTATTATCTATTCACATTTGTTTTCTCACTCCATACAGTACCTATAAAGATGATGTAATAGCTCTTTTTATGACCCTTGATTGCCTACTAACACATACTGATCACATTATGCAAATCAACAGATGTCCAAAGATTCTATCGTCATTAGTCTTTATGACGTAACTGACAGCTGAGACAGTCCTAAATCACACCCACTATCTCTTCCCACCTGCTATTGTCTCTCAAATTACACCGACGCAGACAACGAGGGAGAGTGTGCTGGGTGTTTTTGACTCCGCCCACATTCCTCCCAGTATATAAGGGTCTCGACTAGCACCAGAACACTCATTCTTCTCCCTCCCCTGGCCGACGACTGTTTAGTTGGCCTGCCTCATTGATTTTCCTGAGCCTACCCCCCGACTCCAATTTGTCCGAAAACTGTTTGATTTGGACTTCCTACTATTATTTTTCTGAAACTTTATTCCTGAAGCAAAGACACGCAAAACGAGCACGGATTTGAATTAAGGTTTGTGATCAGATTTGAAAGCGAGTTTCCGAAAAAGTAGAGAGTTACAAAAATGTAGTCTTTTGTAGTATTTTCAGGAACCGAATTGCCACGAGTACATGAACTTTTTCCAATGTGTAACAAATTACAGAAAACAATGAGCAAGCGTGATCTCGACAATTTGACGTCCTGGACCGACACCGAGAACTTCTGCGGCACCCGCAGCTGGATGAAGGCGGAAGGAGACCGTCAATCTCAGGCGCCACCACCACCACCATCACAGGCACCTGTCGTTCACCGCTCAGCTGTGCGACGCAAGCGTCCAGCGGCTCCAGGTGCTTCACCGGCACCGAAGCGTCGTCAAGACAGAGACGACAAGAATGAGGCTCCAATCCCGCTCCACTGGTGGCTGCCAATCCAGTATCTCCTCTTTGCCTGCTCCGTGGCCAATGAGACACTCTCCACTGGCGTCCGGGACTTTATGGAACGATGCCGAACCCATGTCGCTGTGAGTTGATACTATTGTGTTATAAATTAAGGGCGGGGAATAGTTGAACCGATTGATCCTCAAGTTTCTGTTTAGTCGATACTTGCTCTTTTGATATTTTGCGAGAAGCGTTTCTAGTGCAAACACCTGTCATCTTCGAGGTCTTGACAAAGTCGTTTCTAATTATCAGTTTTTTTCTGAAAATAGATGAATGCATACTTAATCACTTTCACTTTCATTTGGGAGCAGTGAATTTTTTTATTCAAAACACGCAAAATGAACAACGCATTAGACTAAAATTTGTGATCAGACTTGAAAGCGATTTTCCGAAAAAAGTTTGCAGTTACAAAAATGTAGATCTGAGGGAATAAGGGGACATTGGAAGTCACGTTTTTTTTTCATTGTCATTCACGATTAGAAAACAGAAGACTGAAATTCATCGAAAACAAGGAAACTTTGCAAAAATTTGTCAAATCCATCAGGGTTTTTCGTGTTTCTCATTTCCAAAAACTTACTGTCGTATTTTCAGGAACCGAACTGCCATGAATTTGTAATCCGCCTCAACCCACTGACTCCAGGACCCGGCACCCCAAGACCCGCCCCCACCGACCTCACCGAACTCTTCCCGGACTCAGAGAACTACCGAAATCTGCAAGAGTATTTCGATGCCCTGGTCCCTCAAGTCCCAAGACCATGGAAACTCGTTCGTCTCTCTGCCTCTACGCCGCCATTGCGCCTCACCGGACCAGCCGGATACGACGTGAAAACGACAAACGGAGCCGGGATCATCGAGATGGCGAAGCAGTGGATCGAGACGAGCTTCAACCGCGTGTACACAAACACCAGCCGCGACTTCCAAACAGCAAGAGCAATCCAACAGTTGCTCAGTACCGTCAGAAGTTCCACTGCCAAACGATTCCTTAAGGAAGCCTTCGGATGCCAGTCGACCTTCTGGAAGTGCAACGCGGATTTGATGTCAACGAGTTGACTGCATTGGTCAACACGTCAGCCATCAGCCTCATTCGTGGTCTTGGAGAGGCATTGGGTCTGGACTGGTCGATGTTCAGCGTGGAAAGTTGGTGGATGTTGTGCCCGAAGGAACGAAGATTGAGAATTTGAGGCAAAGACCCCAGAATCTCCCGTTAGGACCAGTCAACCCATCTTGCAAATGGCATACGGCTAGTTTCCGCAGCGAGGTTGTCTTCAAGACTTTCGCGGACAACTACCTGAAGCTCAAGAGAATAGCCATTCGCGGTAATTACTATTTTTTACCATTTTAATAACTTTTGAATAACTTCCAGGTTTCAACCAACTGAAAAGAGCAGACGACCTGGACTTCGTCGTCGACGAGCTGGCAGAGAAGATCAAGAACGGGCAGCTTGAAATGGAACCCCGCCTCGCTGCGAAGGCAGATCCAGGGACCACCTTCATTTCGTTTGGCAGCAACTTCGACCTGGTCAAAGAGGAGATGGCCTACAAGCCATTCATCGATGTAAGTTTTCAGTTTTTTGTTCTGAGGTTGAGTAGGCGTTCGGAAACTGCAACTCTATGAGGGGCAAAGTTTCAAAGTAAAGAAAATGACAAATTAGAATTGAAACGCAAAAGAAATCGAGACATTTCGAATCAATTTTTGAACTCTTCATTAATGATGTTTTACAACTGATGTTGTGGATACTGTAGATGTGTGTAATTTGACAAATCTGCTTGACTTTAGATAGTTTATAGATAGTTTACTTTAGATAGTATATTAGATAGTTTATGATAAATTCGCAATCTCTTCTTCTCCTAAACAAGATATTTTCAGCTGCTGAAAAAACTGCCCGCGATCTTCCCCTCACTGGATTCCCCACGACGCAAACTTATGTGCCATTCACGTGTGTTTTTTTAATATTTTTCTCTGGAATAAACCTATTTGATGTTTCCCAAATGTCTGTTCGTGTTCTTTGGGTTGACCCAGAGAAATCTAGGCGTTCTTTTCAGAGTCCTCAGTTCTTCGGCATTCTTCTTTGAGTCTTTCGCAATACTTTTCTGAGTCTACAATAGGTGTGAAAAGCATTTTCGAATCGAGACGCTCAAACTTGGCATAGACTAGGAAAAGTTTCAGTCCAGTTGCGTTAAAATGAGCCTAAACCCACTCATTGGAGAACTTTCAGCCGAAATAAAAAAATATACTGCATTGAAATCTTCTGCAACATTAGTCATCAGTACATCAATCTGTCATTAACGATGCCACTTAAAACCAAGAAGGGACATTAATCCATCTGATTCACAGGTACTCACGACACCCTCTGTCCTTCATAAATATCTCTCTATTGTCTTTCCACAACAGTTTTCTCACCCCCATACAGTAATCGAACACATCTATAAAAATGATTTAATAGTCCAATTTATGAGCCTTGATTGCCTACTAACACATACTGGCCCCATAATGCAAATCAACAGATGTTTCAAGATTCTATCCTCATTAGTCTTTATGACGGAAGAACTGACAGCTGAGAAAGTCCTAAATCACATTGTCTCTCAATTTACACTTCTCACCCCTACAGTGATCTCACAGCTGATCTTTAGGATGGTTCCCTGACTCCGCCCACTCTTTCTGAGGTATATAAGGATACCGTTTAGAACCCAAAACATGTATTCATCTCCTTCTGGCCGATGACTGTTTAGTTGGCCTGCCCTGTCTTTTATTGATTTTACTGAACCCCCTTCCAACGTTTTTCTTCATGCAAAAACAAACAACATGAGCACGGATTTGGATTAAGGTTTGTGATTCAGATCTGAAAACAATTTTCCCAAAAAGTAGGAGATTACAGGAACCGAATTGCCACGAGTAGATGATCCGCCTCAACTGTTTCACCCCAGTACCCGGCTCCTCCGGACCATGGAAACGCGGACGTCTCTACGCCTCCACGCCGCCATGGCGTTTCACCGGACCAATTGGATACGATGGGAAGAAGACGAACGGAACCGGAATCATCGAGATGGCGAAGCAGTGGACCAAGACGAATTTCAACTGTGTGTATGACCACGAACACCAGCCACCACTTCCACGAAGCCAGAACAACCCTACAGTTGCTCAGTATCGTGCGAAGTTCCACCACTCTTTCGATTTTTGAGTAGGTCTCCGGGGTTTTTTAAAGTCTAATTACAAAAGTGCACTACATAGTTTCAAATGCACTTTTATGCCGAAAAATTTAAAAAAAAACTGAAAAAAAAAAAGATCTGAAAATTTCAGAAATTTTTTGTTTTCTGATTCTTTAATTTTGAAACGGTTTGAGGCGAGCCTATTTTTTAAGAAAACAAATTCAAAACAAAAAAACAACATTCAAGCAGTACGATTCGAGTGAGCTTATTTCAATTTTCAGAAATATTTTTCAAACTTTTTTGGTGAAATTTGTTTCTGAAACGATGTACAACTCTACCATGAAACAGGCTTAAAATAACCCCGGAGACCTACTCAAAAATCGAGAAAAAAAAGGAAAAATAAAATCAATTTTAAGTTTTTAAATTCAAAATTTCATCTCAAAATGTTAATTTAAAGATTCATTCATTCACAATAAGTTTTTTGCGATTTATTGGTTTCTCTCATTTTCGATCTCATCCAACCCGAAATCGATACCCGTTCACTTGTTGTTACCCTTTACCTTTTTACTCAATTTCTCGTTTTACAGTCATGAACTTCGCCCCAGTCGCTTCATATTCCGATTCCCACAAGGCTACTGTCGCCGAATAGAACTGAAAACATGGCAAAGCTCATTAAAAATATCAAAACGCTGTTGATTGAGAGACGTCTAGAATTCGAACGGGATATGTCATCGTAAGTAAATTTTACAGAAGCATATAAGGGTTTAGATATGATTTTTCAATCAATAACAATTTTCAGGCTAGAACAAATTTTGTTCCGAGTTGTTTTCATCACCACTGGAATCGATTGGACTCCCCAATTCCAAGATCTAATTCTTAAAAGCTCGGACTCCAAAATGTCAAACGGAGAGATATCGGATGTCAAAAGAAGACGAGAGCAGTACAGAAGAGACAGATAAGAGGCTGCGTTTGAGAAGTTGGGAACGTTTCTTCTAGAGAATGGACTCGGAAATGCCAATAGGTAAGTTGATTTCATTGGAAAACGATAATATGAAATTAGATCACCTTTTCAAATATTAAGTCTACAAATTTTACTTCTCTTCAGATCCAAAATGACACGAATTCAAATTCTCCAAAGCATTCGTGATCATGTCTCCACCCTTCCTACACTCACCGCTCAACCAATGGTCGATCCTCTTTCTGCTGAACTCCAACAAGTCTCACTGCTCGACCACGGAATCAACCCAGTCATGTTTTCATCTACCCCAACAAGATCAGGCTACCCCCGGATACGGTAATATCGTTCAGAGTCCATGTGGATCTCCTGGACTCTCGGAATGTCCAGTGTCCACTAGTCCTGGGTTGGAAGGTATCTCCTCGATTCTTGGATCTCTCGACTTCACCACAGCTCTATTGATCTGCCTTCAAAGACTCAGCAACCTGACTCCAAACGAGTAGACGCGAAAAAAAAAATAAAAGAAGAAGACGAGGATGAGGAAATCGACGTTATTGGATTATAAATCTAGGTTAGTGGTTAGTCACGGGCTTTGAAAACGCTTAGAATCTATTAGATTCACTAAAATCGCAAATTTTTGAAATTTCAAATAAGGCGATTTTTTTGCTTCAGCTGTAAATTAAAATTTTGTAATGAAAATTTGAATTTAAAAACTTAAAAAGTCGCTTGAAATCGCACGAAATTGATTTTTTTCCTTTTTTTTCGATTTTTGAGTAGGTCTCCGAAGTTTTTTCTAACTAAGCCTGTTTCATAAGCCTGTTTTTTAGTAAGCCTTTTTTTTTAGTAAGCCTGTTTCATGGTATAGTTGTAAATCATTTCAGAAACAAATTTCACAAAAAAAGTTTGAAAAATATTTCTGAAAAATTTTCAGATTTTTTTCTGAAAATCGAAATAAGCTCACTCGAATCGTACTGGTTGAATGTTGTTTTTCTGTTTTGAGTTTGTTTTCTTAAAAAAAAAAGGCTCGCCTCAAACTGTTTCAGAACTTCAGAATCAGAAAACAAAAAATTTCTGAAATTTTCAGATCTTTTTTTTTCAGTTTTTTTTTCAATTTTCCGGCATAAAAGTGCATTTGAAGCTATGTAGTGCACTTTTGTAATTAGACTTTAAAAAAACATCGGAGACCTACTCAAAAATCGAAAAAAAGTGTCCGTTCTTTGATGTAAGTTTTCAGTTATCTTTTTTGAGGTTGAATAGGTATTTTACATTTTTACATGATTGGAAACTGCAAATTTGTAAGGAACAAAGTTTTAAAGTACAAAAAAGGACAAATTAGAATTGAAATGGTGATTTTTGATCTGCTCAAAATTGATGATCCAAAACTGATGTTGTGGATACTGTAAATGCTTGTTATTTGACAAATTTGCTTGATTTTAGATAGTATTCTTCAATTCACAATCACTTCTTCTTCTCCTTAACAAGATAATTTCAGCTGCTGAACAAACTGCCCGCGATCTTCCCCTCACTGGATTCCCCACGACGCAAACTTATGTGCCATTCACGTGTGTTTGTTAAATATTTTTCTCCGGAATAAAACTATGCGATGTTTCCCAAATGTCTGTTCGTGTTCTTTGGGTTGACCCAGACAAATCTATGCGTTCTTTTCAGAGTCCTCTGTATTTCTGTTTTTCGGCATTCTTCGTTGAGTCTTTCGGAATACTTTTCTGAGTCTACAATAGGTTTGAAAAGCATTTTCGAATCGAGATGCTCAAACGTGGCATGAAGAAGTTTCAGTCCAGCTGGGTCAAAATTGAGTAATTTCGACGCATTTTGAGCCTAAACCCACTAACATTAGAGCACTTTCAGCCGAAATTGGGCGTAGGATGCCTAGAGTTCACTTTTCTAGATGGATGTGCTCAAAACTCAGCGAAAGTGAGATACAAACCTGGTCGCACGGGTTTGAAAAATGTGAAATTCTAAAAACTTGTCTAGCTACATACCTATTTTCTGTCAATTCACAACTACTTCAGGTCATTGAGAGCTTGAAAAGTCACAAATCAAAAGATACTGCATTGAAATCTTCTGCAACATCGATCATTACTACATCAATCTGTCATTAACGATGCCACTTGGAGCCGAAAAGCGTCATTAATCAATCTGACTCATAGGTGCTTATCACACTCTCTGTCCTGCCTATAATCTATTCACATTCATTTTCTCAATCCATGCAGTACCTATAAAGGTAATAGTCCAATTTATGAGCCTTCATTAGCCTACGGACGCACACTGACCCCATTATGCAAATCGCCAGATGTCCAAAGATTTTATCTATATTAACCTTTATGACAGCTGAGACAGTCCTAAATCACACCCACTATCCCTTCTCACCTGCTATTGTCTCTCAATTTACACCTCTCACACCTACAGTAATCTCATATCCGATCTTGAGGATGAGAGAGTGTGCTGGGTCGCTTTGACTCCGCCCACATTCCCCCCAGTATATAAGGGTCTCGACTAGCAACAGAACACTCATTCTTCTCCCTCCCCTGGCCGACGACTGCTTAGTTGGCCTGCCTCATTGATTTTCCTGAACCTACCCCCCCCCCCCCCCCCCCCCCCCCCCCTTACTCCCATTTGTCCGAAAACTGTTTATTTGGACCTTCTACTACTATTTTTCTGAACTTTCACTACCCCCAGCTTTGGTAGCAAAAATCTACGAACTCTTCCTTTGACGAGCAACGACGGAGCGAGGATACTACCTCGACAGAGGCGCAAGCCTTTCGGCACTTGGTTCAACCGAAATGGAAAACCAAGGAAACCTGATCGACTTTATTTCAAATGTCCATTCTGGAATCATCTCTGAAATATTTCTCGCGTCTACAGAAGCTCAGCAGAAAGTAAGTAGTCAATAGCGTTAGGTTCTTCAAATTTAACACTTTTTAGATGTGGATTGACCGATACTGGGAATTTCAACCCGCTCTTCTAGCTGCTTTTCCGGGGATCGCGGACTCCATTGGAAAACAACCCGATGCGATGCCGTCTGCAGAACCTTCTGACGAGGAGAGCAATGCATCCCTTGAACACTCCGACTCCGGACTTGATGTCCGCCATGAACCACGAAGAGAATGGATGCAATTCCATCCGTTCAAAAAAAGTTCCTGATGCGCCGAAGCCAGTTGTGCAATGTGATCCCGAGTACTTCGTGGCTCTCACAATGGTTGTCACAAACTGGCTACCAAATCTCCCAACTAGGATGAAGTCCATTGACTTGAAGGAAGAACTGATCTATCTGGCACAACGGGGACCGCTTTCTCCAGAGCTTGAAAATGCTCAGTTCCAGTCTGACAACCGGAAGTACGATCTTCTCATGATGCATCGACCACAACCACCGGTTCTTCCTCCACAGCCGAAAAAGAAACTGTTTGAAGCTAGCAAGCATCTGCATGATGTTCTTTTTGGACGTAGAACGGAGTGTATTCAAGTCCGCAACCTTGAATTGCACTATAATTCACCAAGTAATGACGTCCTTCGTCTTCCTCCGGCATTTCGGGTGCGAACACACAAAGCGAACGTTCAACCGCATCATGTTCCTCATTTTTCTTCAATCATTGATAGACCTTCGTTGTATTCTAACTTTCTCCGAGATGTTAATTGACAAGAATTTTTGTTAACTTTGTTTTTTTAATGAAACAGCAATAATAAAATCATAAGTATGAAGTTCTGGTTCGAAATAGTTAAGAGTTGTCTTTTTTCATCGACGAGATCACCTTTATACCAAAAAGTCAGTTCATTTCAGTTTCTATTATAATTTCAAAACGAGGTCAAGTCTCTTCCGCTACTTTTTTGTACATATTCATATTGGAAATCCTGTCAGCTAAAGTTTTTTGTCTGAAACTTTAATCCACTATGCCACCCCCTGATGGAATCACTTGATCTTTGACACCTCGGTAGAAAACTTTCGAAAAAAAAATTTCCCACCAAAATGCTCTTTTCGACGCGCAAAGTTCGCAACATATTCCTCTATAATTTTCAGTGACATTTTTGGAGAATTTCGAAAACCTCTCAATTTTTCAAACTTTCACCTAGAAACTCTGGTTCATTCTGCAAAGCTCTGAGATGTCGGTTCATTCTCGCTCCAACTAACAATGAGTGAAATGCACTATATTATTGACTATGAGCACGATGATGACCCTACTCTGGAGTCCTACGAGAAATTTAATGAGGTCTATAGAAATGTCACTTTGTACTCGAATGTGGGCACTATGTTCCTTCAACCATTTTCCATCGTTTTCACTGCTCTTCACATATTTGTTTTGGCTCAAAAAGAGCTCCGATCTCATCCGATATTCTTCACAATGATGGTGATTGCTCTCTGTGATTTTCTCGGCCATCTCGGCCAACTCTATGAGCTCTGTGTAGACCTGAAGGTTATCGAGGGGACCAACAAAATCTACTCGAGAAAACGACTGAATCTCAACGAAAAGTGCCCGAGCCTTTTCAAGAGCTACATTCGCTTTGCCGTTCTTCCGGCGATCACACATTTTTTGGTCAGCTGCACTGGAACGGTTTCCGTTTGGCTCACGCTTTTTATGATGGCTTTTCGGAGGATGGAGACTCGCGGGAAGGCAATCATAATGGTTTCTCTTCTGCTGCTGGGCTGGTCCATTTTCTATGGATTCCATTTTTTGAATCAAGGGGCGATGGAGTTCGACGAGGAGACTCAAGAGTTGATGTGAGTTTCTTTTTGATCTACCATTTATAAGTTTGATCCTTTTTGAGAATTTGATCTATCCATAAGTGTCTCAGTCAAAAAAAGCAAAAACACGGCCCAATATGGGATCCCAGACCCCGAATTTAAAAATGTAAGAAAATGACCCTCAGTGAGGCTCATTTTAATTTGGCTCATTTTGCTAAATACAACAATACAAATTTCATTGTAAGATCTGCAGGATTACCCGAGTTACGGTAGAACTTTTGATTTTCCGAACTTTGTAATCCTCTCGGACAAGAGAGTGAAGGAAATTTAGAATTTGACCAAAATGGGCAGTGTTTATACTCATTCGAACCGTCTTAATGAGTTGAGTAAAATAGTACCAATTTCATAGTTAGATCTGCAGAATGAACAGCGTTACGGTAAATGTTGATATTTCGAAAGAAAATTTTTGAAATAAAAAACTTTTAGGGCTTCTAACTTTGCTAATTTTCATTAATTTTTGCTGATTCTTCTAACTTTGCTGATTTAAACACCACATCATTCAAAATTACGCCTTTTCTCTTCAGCTGCACCTCGAACTCCACAAGCCCAACTTACATCACCGTGTACCCCGCGAAAACCTTCAAGTACGTCGAGTGGCGCGAGAATAACGAAGCCCTTACTCGAGCAGTTCCTCTCATCTTCTACGCGTTTCTCTGGATCTCGGTGTACAGAGAAAGTCGGAAATTCGACAGGCAACGAGACGAAATTATGGATTTCGCTGGGATTGAGGACGACGAGCCGGGAAATAACAAGTCGAAACTTCTACTGGTCACTATGAGTTTTATGGTGATTTCGGAGGGTCTGAAAAATTTGGCGGACTTGGTGATGTTTTTCATTCATCATGAATCGACTGTTCCAGACGAGTTGAAGTGAGTTTTTTATCTACCATTGAAGTACTTGATCTACCATCAAAATTTGAGCTACCATTGAAGTACTTGATGTACCATCAAAATTTGATCTACCATTGAAAAACTGATCTACCATTGAAAAAGTGATCTACCACTGAAAAATTGATCTACCATCAAAATTTGATATGTCCTTCAAAAGTTGATCCACTATCCAACATTTAAGATGGTAGAGTGAACATTGATCTACCATCTCCGGAGTTGATCTACCACTTATCCTCAAACTGTGATCTACCAGTATGGATTTCTCTTCCAGAATCATCTTCTCGACAATTAGCCTTGTCTCCAGAATGCTCGTTTGCTTGAACACAATCTGTCATCCTCTTGTCTGTGAGAAGTTCTCACTAGAGTACCGGAATACGTGGCGACGAGTCTTTCCGACAGGTAATAGACTAACTTTTTTGTGGAAAAATGGGAGTTTGGATTTTTTTTTTAGACAGAGAGGAGGATTTCATGAGCAGTTGAACTACTTTTGATATTTTTCGTTGTATTTTTTTTTGATCTAAAACTTTTGTTCTATATTTTGTTGTTTTACGACTGTCTTCTGATATACAAAATTTCATCGACCCCTTTCTTGTTATTTTGACCTATCATTTTTGATTGTTTCTTTGATCTATCAATTTTCTAGTATTTTGATCTACTTGAACAAAGGAGTTTTTTGTTATTTTTTCTGTGGTTGATTGTTATTTATTTTGTAATTTTCGTATGTATTCTATTTTGTTGTTGAATGAACCAATATATTTTGAATCGAGAGTTTTTTTATTACTGACAAATTTTCAGAATGGTTTTTTTCGAGAGACTTTTGGATGTGTTTTCTCGTGAGCGCCCTCTTGATAGTGGTTTCCAAACGTCCTGATTTTGAAACGGGCAAGTTTCCAAACGTCTTGCTTTTGGAACATAACAGTTTTGAACTGTCCTAGTCATGAACTTTCCCGGTTGCGAAACGTCTCAGTTGTGAAACCTCTTAGTTGTGAAACGTCCCAGTCGTGAACTTTCCCGGTTGCGAAACGTCTTAGTCTCAAAGACCTCAAAAATTTTCCAAACATAAAAAAGTTCGATAATATCTCATTTCCTCTCTTTTGCTCCTCCGTAGTTTGCTCATTTCTCATTTCCGAAAGTTCCAAAAAAATCGAAAACACCCATTTCCCCCATAATTTCATTCTCTCTTTCACATGACATTCAAATTCATGAAATCATGTGCTCTTTTCGCTCAGTTTTCAAGTTTTTGTGAGTAACTGAAATTGTATATAAGGCGCGAAAAGGTTTTTGAGGAATTTCAGATTTTTAGTTTTGAAATTTTACCTATTTTTATTTTTTGATTTTCAGTTTTTTGGTGATCCGGGACATTTCGAAATCAAGTCACTTCAAAATTTCAAAATTGGTCAGTTTCGAAATTTTATGGTTTCGCAATGTCCTGGTTTCCAAATGTTCCGCTATTCAAATTTCCCAACTTCGATGTGTCTTGGTTTCAAAATATCTCAGTTTCAAAGTGTCCCGGTTTCAAAAAGTCCTGGTTTCAGAATGTCCCAATTCTACCTAATAATGGACTATGATTACCCCGATCTCGCTCTTGAACCCTATGAAAAATGGAATGACGTCTACAAAAATATCACATTCTACTCCGGTTACTGTAGTTTGGCTCTTCATCCGTTTCCAGTGCTCTTCAATATTTTCCACGTCTTCGTTTTGGCTCAAAAAGAGATGCGAGCTCACATGTTTTGCTCACCAATTGTTACCCTCTGATCCGAACGACTATGGGGGCAAAAAATTGCCCACCCAGATATAAGAACTTCCACAAAGGGAATTTTTGAAGAAATTTTTTTTTCTCGAGTTATGACGAATTTTCAAAATTGCGAAAAAAAAAGTTGAAAATGACCGTATTTTGGTAGTTTTTTGAGTTTTTTCAAAAATCAAAGTGGGATATGTAGGAACTTTTTTCGATCTCATTTTTTGTCTTCATCATGTTTTGGATATCTTTTGTCTAAAATTATGAAAACTCGGGCCAAACACAAAGTCGAAAAAAACCTTCTTGTAGAATTTTTTTTAACTATCATAAAAATGTTCCCCATCATAAATAAGGTGTAAAAACGTATTGCTTATAGTACCTAATCAGGCATTTTCGAAAGATAAGAGTCGATATATAGGTAAAACGCACCTTAATTTCGATTTTTTTCAACTTTTNCAAAAACGTATTGCTTATAGTACCTAATCAGGCATTTTCGAAAGATAAGAGTCGATATATAGGTAAAACGCACCTTAATTTCGATTTTTTTCAACTTTTCAGAATTTATATTTTTTTGAGTCAGATTTTTAAGGGAATTCGTAGTTTGTAAACGTTGTCAGGTAACTGATTATCCGTTTGCTAAAGGTAAGTCACCTTTCTCGGCCCCATGGAGTCGTTTACCAATAGGTCCCCTCAACTAAGGAAGTCGAAAATTTTTATTTTTTCAAACTTTCCATTTTCTTGTTTTTATGATTTGTTTTGATGGGATTTTATGATTTTCATATGAAATTTTCTGAAAATCGTGAAAAAAAGGCAGTAAAATGTCAATTGTACGGCGTCACAACGAATAAGATGCTTATAATTAGGTGCTCAACTTTTGAGGTCGTTTTATCCACTTTTTTCACGATTTTCAGAAAATTTCATATGAAAATCATAAACTCCCATCAAAACAAATCATAAAAACAAGAAAATGGAAAGTTTGAAAAAATAAAAATTTTCGACTTCCTTAGTTGAGGGGACCTATTGGTAAACGACTCCATGGGGCCGAGAAAGGTGACTTACCTTTAGCAAACGGATAATCAGTTACCTGACAACGTTTACAAACTACGAATTCCCTTAAAAATCTGACTCAAAAAAATATAAATTCTGAAAAGTTGAAAAAAATCGAAATTAAGGTGCGTTTTACCTATATATCGACTCTTATCTTTCGAAAATGCCTGATTAGGTACTATAAGCAATACGTTTTTACACCTTATTTATGATGGGGAACATTATTATGATAGTTAAAAAAAATTCTACAAGAAGGTTTTTTTCGACTTTGTGTTTGGCCCGAGTTTTCATAATTTTAGACCAAAGATATCCAAAACATGATAAGAACAAAAAATGAGAGCGAAAAAAGTTCCTACATATCCCACTTTGATTTTTGAAAAAACTCAAAAAACTACCAAAATACGGTCATTTTCAACTTTTTTTTCGCAATTTTGAAAATTCGTCATAACTCGAGAAAAAAAAATTTCTTCAAAAATTCCCTTTGTGGAAGTTCTTATATCTGGGTGGGCAATTTTTTGCC